>CM034151.1:402978742-403179570 GCA_019776745.2 Taxus chinensis | reverse complement strand
AATAGGTCGAAATGAACGGGTCGCCGCCACGAGCGTGACACAATTGGCGGAATGATTTTAGGGTTTGTAATGTAAAACATATGAAGGTTTTAAGATTGAAGGAAATCACAATGAAAATCAGTTACTATAAATGGCTATAAATAGAAAGAGCGATCATTGTTCACTTGATAATGTGAAATTAAGAGAAATGAGCTCTGAAAAACCCAAATTCAAGCAATTTAGTGGCGATGGTGAGAGTATGAAGAGGTGGCAAAACGAGGTGGCTGAGACAGAGCCACACAACTGTGTGAATCACATCGTTAGTGTTGGTTTTTAAACGGGAAAGGAAGGGGTACCTAGGGTGAAATGGGAAAAATGTGTGTTGGGGAAATTAGCTAGTGAAATTGCCCCCAAAGTAGTCAAAGCATGTTAGATCAGGTTGATTATTAGGTGGGTTGGTTTGGCATTTTGAATGTTGAGGGTCATTAGGTGAGATTTTTGAATTAAATGCAAAAACTTACGTGGGATCTTGAAATGAATGGGATTGATCATGCTGGAATGACCACTCGCAGCAGGTTGACGGTGTCCAGCTGAGAGGGAAATTTTACCATGGCTAGGAAATGTGTAGATTTTTGCTTAGGGGCCGATGACATCAAGCCAATAGGGTTGATTTAGTAGGAAGTTTGGAATTTTGTTGTTTTAAGTGCATTTGGTGGATTTGAGAGGATTTGTGTTTGAGATTCTAAATGGGTACTGTTGATGTTGCAGGTGCATAGAGGATTCAAACTATGGAGAGCCGTGGATTGTGGCATGGCTTCCAGATGTTTTTTTGAGTAGATTGTCTGCACAGGATATGGCACAACTAACGGCCTAGGATTTGGAGGCCATTATTTTTTTTTGAGATGGTGTGGGTCACGTTGAATGTAGATTTGACACAAATGTTCTTGATGCATTGGGAGTTTAGGTCCAATACCTTTAGTGGAGGGTTAATGGACAAATAGTATACGCTGCAAGATGTACATGCCATTTTTGGGACTACTGATTCAGGGAGTTTATATGTTTTACGATGTACCCATCAAGGCCGATGAAAGGAGGGCACTAACATGCTGGGCAACGGGAAGCGATGAGTATCACCCTATTTCGTTGATGATTAGGTTGAGTGTCATATATGCTGCACAGATTCTGGATATCTGGAAGGTGATCATTGGGATGGTTGTGGAGAGTAGGTGCCAGCAAGGCAGATGAAGCTGTGTGCCATATTTTGTGCTCGTGGAATGCAAGAGGCATTATTAAAGATGGGATACAATTCAGTTGGGGCACAACCACATGGGTGCAACTAGTACATGATTTGTAGAGGATTTGGGTAAGACAACAAAGGTTAGTAGGACCTATCATACTATTTTCAGCTTGGATATATAAGCGGTTCCCCCATGTATAGGCCTATGGGTACATTGTTACAGGTAGCAGAAAATGCCTTGAGGATGCTACAACGGGATAAAAGCTCGATAGTGAGGCCGGTGGTTGGTTTTAGGAGGCTGCCCAGGTGCGATATGAGGTAGTGTGGGAGCCCTATAGAGGGACATTGGACCAGTGGCCCAATTGGCCTACTACAATGGTAACAGAGGGCACATTAGAGATTACAAGTCACTATGCGTGGTGGATGGAGACACACCCAATAATAGAGTGTTATTGCAGTTTGGGCGTCTGGCTCATGTGACTCCACCTTTCCCTAAGTATTGACAAAGACACGCGAGGGAGAGGGGAGTGAGAGAGAAACCGATAGTAGGCATACCACCATTGCGACAACGTTGAGTGAGGTGTGTGCCACAACCAGGTGGTAGGCGGCAACGACGCAGGGGAGGAGGAGGTGTGGGGGTATCTCAAATAGTAGAGGTAGGGGAAAGTCCTGAGAGATAGGTTGCCGGAGAGGAGCAGGTAGATAAGCCACGCAGACGACACCGATAGTGGCGGCTACAGAGGCCTTGAGGAGGATATTTGTCAAAGACGGGCCTAGATAACAACATACATAATGGGTCAGCCGAGGGTAGAGGCTTCGAGGAGATCTCCCATGATTTTGATGCCCTGAGATAGGTGGGCACAGTTAGTAGGAGTCCGCCGACTGAGATATGAGTAGGTAGGGGTTGTGTTGGGAGGCTGAGCAGACATGGTTGTTGTAGGAGAGCATCCCACAGAACCAGGAAAGCCTTTATTAATTATGATTGATAGGATATTCTGAGATCATAATGAGTTAGATGTCTAACGTGTGGATGGTTTTTATTTTTCAGGGTGGATTGCCGATGATCGACACAGGATGATTGAGAATACACATCATGAGATCCTAGATGCTGTCCTAGATTTGACAGATGCTACCATGGTAGAGATTCAGTAGGTGCCTTGAGATTGGTGGGAGAGGTTGCTCGCGAGCTATAGAGCTATAGAAATGCTCTAGCATCGGCAAGTGCAAAAGATTTGACAACGTTCATTCAGGGCCTTTTACAAGCACAAACAACACTAGCATGAGAGCAGGCATCAAGGTTATTTGATGCACGAGTACAACAAAGCGCCAAACGGCTGATGCAACTTGTATTGCTGCTTTGGAGGTTTGGGTGGCAAGAGCGAAGGGAGGTCGTAGGAGCTCGATTTAGAGCCACATCCTTGACACAATCCCTTCGATCTACGAGCTAGGCACTGTCAGCTTAGAGCATTGGCTAACCTCCATTTGAGGGAGGGGATGCATGAAGGATGATTATTGTATGATTTTGTGAGTTTATATGATGTATAAAACAATTCTTTTTGATATATATGAGATACCATTGTTGGGGTGATGTTGTGTGGATTGATGTTGATGTGTGTTGAATTTTATGATCCCTTTTTCTTATGTATGGACATAAAATGATATAATGGTTTCGAGATTGATAATGTAGGGATTGCAAATGAGATAGAATGGGATGGGGACCAATGATAGGGCTAACGTAAGCGATAGGAGATAGACCCAAGCAGGAGATAAGAGAAGGATGAGGATCATAGTATCCAAAGTAGGAAGCCATGACTGCATAAACCCAGGTGGGAAGAATGAACCCACAAAGCCATGATTGCATAAACCTAAGCGGGAAAGATGAACCCAAGCGGGAGACAGATCAATAATTACCAAAGTATAGTTACCAAAGTATCCAAGATAGGAAGAAATGGTTGCATAAACCCAAACGGGATGGATGGATGGAGAACCCAAGCATGGGATAGATAAACCCAAGCAAGAATAAGAGTGTATCAAGTAAGACAAAGTGTCTCAATGATGGATGTGTAAATGATTGACATGCATCATTGATGATGTCGCCAATGTTGTGTAAGATTTTGTTGGTGAGTATGAATCATTAGATCCTCAAGGTTATCTCGTGGATGATGTTGATACCTATCGTGATGAACTTATGAGCATGTGGAAAAGAGTGAATCATCAATCCTATCAGAGATCCGTGTGAGGATTTCATGATGGATATCATCAAGGAAGGGATAAGGGGGAATGTTGAGAACTATAGGATGGCATAAAATGATGTGAAAGAGGGGATTAGACTTGACACTTAGATGCATGAGGAGAAGGATCTTGGGATCAAAAATTACAGGGATAGGACCTAACAAGTATTGTCTATATGTGAGTAAAAAACTATGATGAGAAAAAAGAGTGGTGTGGAAGAAGAGGGTTGTGTAGCTCTCTTTATTTGTCTCACCTAACCTCCACCTCAAGATTCTTCATATGATGTCTATAAGCTCTACACTCAGAAACATCATGTCTAGGAGCCTCATTCCATGTGCATTATGGATCAACCATATGTGGGATCGGCGAGCCATAATGGAAAGAAGATCTAGTGGTGATGTTGTGGAAGGTAGAGGTATAATGGAATGTGAAGGAGTAAGAGAGGAAGGAGAAGAAGATGTAGTGATAGGCCATGTGGAAGGGAGAAAATAATGGAGTGGATATTGGTGGCTCAAGTGTCAAATAACTGATGATAGGAGTGTAGGTCATAAGTTTATCTTTAAAGTCAAAGTAGGAATAGATATCAACATCATCCATAAGATCATCAACCTCTAGATTGAAGGGAGAATCTTTTGGCATGGAAATGGTGATGGTATTGATGTTATGATTAAAGGTAGAGCATAGAGTGTCATGCTAGCAAATAATTTCACATTATTAGCCTGGGCATAACCTGATAAAGAAGGGATCATCTTAGAGGAAATAACCATCATCATAATCTAGGTTTTCACATGATTCAATGATAGTAGTTGGACAAGATGATAATAGAGGATATGCGAGTTAGATGATAGATCAACATCCTTCTTGTGTGATTGGGAATATGGAAGGAATTCTATAGGAGGATGATACGAGTGGGTGAGTGATGGTGATAGGGACATATATCGGAAGATATTTAGGTTACATGATTCAATGATAGTATGGTTGGACAAGATGTAATATAGGATGTTAAATTGAGTAATAGGGCCTCAAGAAGATCAACAGTTCTTATGATTTTTGTTGTAATATGGAAGGATTTGATTGTGCTCATCATCAAATTGTGAAGATCCAATAAGGTTGGGTAAAGTATGGCCCACAACCTCAGGATGAACACTATAGCCGGAAGATAATTCACTAGATAGTTGAAGCATTAATATTCCCAAATGGGATAGTACTAAGTTCTTTAAGGTAGGAATTTTGAATGTCCCACATTGCTGAAATAGGTCAAATTTATAAGGGTTGGTGTCTCCTTGTACTTTATAGATATCTCCTAGTGTGTGAATTTAACACATTGTAAGGTGGATGACGTGAATGCACACATGTCTTAGGTCCATGGTCATCCTAGGAGGATATTATAAGGACAAGGGGAAGTTGAAGACCAAAAATTTGATGTGAATGATGTACGAGGAGGCAAAGTGATGGGAAGCCAAATGTAACCCATATGGGCCATATGTCTATGATCATATCCTTGACATGTACTCTGAGTGGATTTTAAGTTGTCTATATAGTAACCAAGTGTCTTAATGAAGTTAAGAGAGGTGACAGGAGTACCAAAACCTTTTATCTATGAGGGATCAATTAACTATGGTCTAACCAATCTAGAATAAGATAAATAGGGGAGGATCATCAACGTAAAATAAAAGCTCATCAAAGATCATAGATTCAAGAGGAAATTGAATACATGAAGTATAATCAATTAAAGTTAAGGAAATGGATAACTCTTTTGCATTGTCACATAATGCTTTCTTTCAAACTAGGTAGGGTAGGTTGTTTCCCCAAGAGTGGGTGGAAAAGGAACATTCATGGACGAAAGAGTGTAGTCATGAGACACTCATAGATGTGTGGGTGAATTATACAAAGGAGTTATAAGAATGGAATTTGTCTAGGAAGATGGGAAATATTCTGCAAGAGGATCCCATTATTAAGAATTGGGTTATGCAAGGGTCTGAACCTTTAGGGGATCAGTATGAATAGATTTTAAAGGAGAACTAGAAAAATTACAAAAGTTTGATTTTAAAATTTTATTCCTACAGGGATCATCCATGGTAGAATCTGTATACCACAAGGTCCGATGGCATAAGGATTAGTAGAGGTCGACATGGATGGGATCAACCCTATAGGAATTTATACATTTACATAGGGGATGATGGGGTGATTTGACCTAGGTTGAGGGACTAGGGTATAGAAATTTATTTGTGAGGTGTTTTTCATGATGGAACAAGGATGAATGATCCTATAGGAGGATCTAAGCCTAAGTGAAGGATAATAAGGTTTGATACATGTGATAATGTGTTTAGAATCATCCATATGAACTGCATTTTTGGTAGATGCACTAGTAGAAGGATAGAGGTATAAAAAACATTGGTGGTTACCTTACCAGTTTGATCAAATGTTTTGATTTCTCATGTTTTGAGTGATATCAGGGAGGGGGTCATTGTATATTTTGAGACATTCATTAGCTTGATGGAACTGACTTATGTCTATCACATTGTTGGAATTTTTCACATGCTTTGATGGCCTCATCTAACCTTTCTTAGGTGATAGCTTCATGATAAAATTTGTTACAAAGGAGAAAGGTATTGGAAAAGGATCAAAGGGCATGAAAATTTTCATATGAATGGCCCCAATTGGCATGTATCCACCAATAAAATTGCTATATCATGCCATTGGGGAGAGGGCAAGAGGAATCTACCACCATGGTAAATGGGTGAGGTAGGTGCCATCTCAACTCTTTCTTGGATAGAGGTTGGTGACAATTAGCTTGGGTAGGAAGTAGTTTGTGATTGAGTAACAAATTGGTCAATGTTATGGATGGTCCTATTAGAAGTGCCTTGAGAAAGAGTATCTGTGACTCTATCATCAATAGCATTCTTGTTTCTAGGATGCATGAGGACTTGAATGTTCTTAGGATTTTATTACTTTGGAGAAGGATTTTCAAATTCTCTCATGAGATAATCTTGGCACTTGGCTTGTTTGAATGTTCCTTCCAAAGAGGTAGGAGAAAATGCTCTAACCTTGTATTGAAGGTGAGGTTCAAGTGCTCTAAGCAATAGTTGGAGTAAACTTCCATCATGGCATGTTGTGTTTTAGATAGTGGATAAAGTCTTCCAACATTTGATGAAAGCTTGGGCAAATTCATTGTCCATTTGCTTGTAATTGATGAAAGCATTAATGTTGTTTTCAAGGAGATCGTGGTATAGGAATTCATTGACTAGGGCAGTTACCAAGCTTTCTAGTTCAACAATGGAGTTGGCTGAGAGGGTGTGATACCAATCCAAGGCATCTCCAATAAGAGTCTTAGCAAGAACTTTGTTGTAGCATAAGAGTTATTTTTGACCCAATCCTTGTAGAGATTTCCAAAAGCCTTGATATGGAGAGTAGGGTCAGTAGAACCATCATAAGTGATGGAAGGAGAGACACCTCTAATGTCCATAACAACGATGCATGGGGCTAATGGTTCTCTTTGAATAGCTTGAAGGGTCTTGTTGTGGATGGGAGGTTGTGCAATGGGAAGTCCATTAGGCCCAACCGGGAGTGGAGGGGCATTTGGTTGTTTATGCCCCAAGAGACCATTTGAGGTCAATTGGCTAGCTGAGTTAGGCTGGTCTGAAATTGTAGAAACTGATTTGTGATCATGGTTTTATTATTGATTCAAGTGATCCATGAGTTGTATGATGAGTTGGGTAGAATCTTGTTTAGGAAGGTATATTGGTATTTTTGGTCAGATTAAGGATCTTCTCCATTTGGAGGAGGCTTAAAATGGGGATTGATTTCAACATCCAATTTCTGAGAAAGGTAGTCATCAAGACATTTGCAAAACATCTCAAGTGACTCTCCTACATACTCAAGAAATTGTTGTAGAATTTTTGCAAAGTAGGGGTATAATAAGATCTAGGGGCATCCTCATGCTCCCCTTCTCCTTCAACATCAAAGACAAGGTTTGGAATGTTGGATCTGGTTTGTATCTATCGAGGTGGTGGTTTTTGCTTCTTAGCATTAGCTCCGATGGCATGACAATCAACATAATGTGGAACTAGCTTAGGAAGTACCATGATTCTGAGAGTTATTGATGTTCAGATAGAGATGGCTCAATTGAAGAGGTAAGAATCATTTCCTCAACAAGTATTCCATGAAAAGTGATATTGCTTTAGGAATACTTATTGGAGAATATTTATAGATGAGATTGACCATGCAGTAAGTTTACATAGGGTCCAATAGCATCTGCAAAGAGAAATATAGAGAAAAAAGGAAAAATTCGCTAATGGGATCAACCTATAAGGAAACTTAAATGTATACAGGGATGATGGTATTGGGACAGAAAATTAATTTTATACTAGATTGACCATGTAGTAAGGTTATGTACAGGGACTAACAAAATTCAAAAGAGTAGGAAAAATAAAAAGAGAGTGAATCTGACCTAGTTTGAAGGCAGAGTAAGATTCACATCAAGTTCACCAGAGTGTATGATGGGTAAAAGAGAGGTTCCCAACTGGGTTCTCAAATGTAGGGATCCAATCTAAGACCAGCCATACTTTATAGATACAAAGGTGCTCAGGGAGCACTAAACTCATAAATCTAGAGTATAACAGCCCCAACATTAGGATACCTATATATTTACAAGGCCTACAACCAAGATAAATATATGTATCCTAATAGAATTCTAAAATAGGGAGGGAAACAACTAAAAGGTAAATAAATCCAAGAGGCATAGTAATAATAAGAAACTATAATAAACCAAACCCAACCTACATCTACTCTAGTCTATAGTAATGAATGACTAATAACGATAAGTACATACATACAAAATGAAAGACTAAGGAGGGTTAAAAATACTTATATGTAGCGTTTGTGTGACCACTGATGAATAATCCTCCCAGAGACAATAACACTGAGAGAAGATCACTATGAGTAGAGAAGGGGAAAGCTCAACAAGAAGATCTCTAGTCCTAACTCACTATTGTGAACCAAATGCAAAAGAGGCAAGCGTCAAGACTCCAGACTACATCAATAAGTGCTTAGTGCGAAGTAATGCGAGTGATAGCAAGTATATGTGTGTTCAAATGATTGTTTATTAGTTCTACTACTAAGAAAACATTGGGGTATATATACTCAATGCGATTGCCTGTGGGCAATGGTGTTGGCTATGGAAAAGCAAAAACAGGTGCCACCGTCCATGGGCGACGACATCAGCCTTGGGAGAAACGTTGAGGTCAAAGGTTGAAAGCATGAGGAATGGAGGCTAGGGAATAAAAGGGGATGCATGATGGAATAAAAGGGAATAAAAATACTTATATGTAGCGTTTGTGTGACCACTGATGAATAATCCTCCCAGAGACAATAACACTGAGAGAAGATCACTATGAGTAGAGAAGGGGAAAGCTCAACAAGAAGATCTCTAGTCCTAACTCACTATTGTGAACCAAATGCAAAAGAGGCAAGCGTCAAGACTCCAGACTATATCAATAAGTGCTTAGTGCGAAGTAATGCGAGTGATAGCAAGTATATGTGTGTTCAAATGATTGTTTATTAGTTCTACTACTAAGAAAACATTGGGGTATATATACTCGATGCGATTGCCTGTGGGCAATGGTGTTGGCTATGGAAAAGCAAAAACAGGTGCCACCGTCCATGGGCGACGACATCAGCCTTGGGAGAAACGTTGAGGTCAAAGGTTGAAAGCATGAGGAATGGAGGCTAGGGAATAAAAGGGGATGCATGATGAAGGTCCAAAGTGACCGAAAGCAAGGGTAACAATGCACAATAAGAAGAAACAAGTAGACATGATGGGAGAAGTAGACATAATGAATGCAATGTGTGAACAAAGGGAAGAAATGAGACAAATATGGGGCAACTAAGGCTAATAGGGACATCTCTCAAATGCTGTGGTCTAGCCGACATGACCAAGTTTGATCATACCCCAATCCCGATATATGTCCAAGGCGCCCGCTCAAGAGGAGAATGAATTAGCGGCCCTTGCACAAAAGAAATGGTTAACAAGTGTGCAAAATATGGTGTATATAATTGACATGAAAACCAATGAAATGCACTTTCCTGTGTTGATTGGGAAGAATTGGGTGTATGATGGCAATATGAAATCAACACAGCTACAAATTATATGGAAGCACACCTTGATGACTCTATTATTGTCATACCAATGAATAGGTCTGAACAAAATCAATAAACTATTTTTATAGAACCTATGTCTTCGTATGTGCATGATGTTGAAAGTTTTTATAAGGTTGGGCATCAGGAAAAGGCCACAGCCCTGCAATGCAGAAAGCAAATGGATGCAAATGAGTTCAGGAGCTGGGAAATTCATGTCATTGCGCAAACCAAGTATCCATTTGCAAATGAAGAATTGCACTATAACATTAGGTCTTCAACTAAGTCTGAATTTCTCGATTACATGCATTTTTGCAACAACATCAGAATTATTTTGAGACAAATAGAGAAAGCCATATTCCATGGGAGCTAGAATCTTTAGTTGGTGGAGATTTGGATGCGGGCTTGAACCATTGAATGCGCAAAGAGCATGAGGTAAGGCCAATGAGGATGGTTCAGGTAGAAGAAAACAAACTCCACAATTCTTTAACACCTCTACTATAAATGCATTCTTGGTTGAATTTTAGAAACATGCATTGCAAGAAGACATGAGGATAAACACACTAGACTATTACACTAAAGGGAATAACAACCAAATGGTGGGTCGTGCACAGATCAAAGAAGCTCGGTTCGACTAGAGAAATAGACATGATGCGTTCAAGATTTTCCTTACCTACCAAATTAACTAAGGATTGGTCTAAGTACTCCACAATGAAATGCCTGGAAATTCATATTCAGGAATGCATCAAGGCTTGTAAAGTGTAGGAAATTGAACCTAAGTGGTGGGTGCATATCTTCCCAGAAACATTGATGCCATTGTCAAAAATATTGGTATTTTCATCACAAGAGGAGGAGAGAAATGCACAATTAGGAATAGGTGTAATAAGACTTCATTCAAACCTTTACATTTGAAGATAGAAGTCCCATGGTAGATGAATCTCTTCAAAAGATCAAAACATTATTATGTTCATGGAACTATTAACTTAGTAGGATGATTTGAATTCCCATACCACAAACAAACCAAGGAGAGGAATTACATAGATAACAATGACATGACTAAAATGTTGAGATGTATCTAAAGATGTATCATGGAGTAGGAGATATGTAATAAGAGTAATGTGTAATGTTGAGGATGATATGGAATTAGATGGAATGTTTGAAGCCAAGAACATATTGAACCTATACCAATTGAAAATTAGTTTTGCAACAAGGAAGATGAACATAGGCACAATATGAATATAGAAATAAAATGAAGGGCTCTTGAATTTTATAAGACACCAAGAATAAGGGAAAGGATAAAATATATGATGAACTAGTGGAAAATAGCGTAGAAATGATCACTTGGTTCAGACATAGTAAAGTTAGCCACTATCTATTGAATGGAAAAATATATGTATGGGATTTTTAAACTATTATGGCATGATTATGAAGATGTGTTCCCCACTAAATTTAATGAAATAAAGGGAGTGGTAATACATCATTAGAAGAAATGTGTGTCACCCTGAGGGAAAAAAATTCCTATCAAGAAAATTCCTTCTAGATTAAATCCAAACATGAATGAAAAGGATAGGTAGAACTAGACCACATGGTCGAAGAAAGACTAATATATTGCATCAAGAAATCAAATTGAGTGATCCTCAGAGTAACCCAACCAAATAAAATAAGAGAATATATTTTTTGTGATTATAGACCGTCAAATGATGCATGTGGTAATGGCCTATTTCTAATTCCATTCACAGATAAAATTTTTGGAAGCATTAGTAGGACATGAGGTATATTTATTTATATATGGATTTAGTAGATGTCAAGAAATTCTAACTACATGAGAAGATTAGGAAAAAAAAACTTTTACAACCAAGTGGGGTAACTTTGCATGTTGAGAGATGCCTTTTGGATTAGAGAGCACACTTACAATTTTCCCTAAACTTGTTATCGCTACATTTAAAGATTTCATCAATGATTTCTTGGAATTATATTTGTATGATTGTGAAGTCTTCTCTCTATTCAAGGAACATATATCTAAGGTACATTTAATGTTCAAATGATGTAGAGAATTGAAAATTGCATTAAATTTGAAGAAATGCTTTTTCTTTACACCTTTTCGATTATTCCTTGGCCACATTGTTTACAAAGAAGGGATTCTCTTGGATGAAGAAAAAATGGTTATAATATGTCTCAAACCTCCTAAAAACCCCTCATAAGTCCACACATTCCTTGGACATTCTTGTTAGTATAGGAAATTCATCACTAGATACATTAACATTTTCCATCCCATGGAGTATTTATTATTGAAAGGAGAAAAATTGAATTGGACAAAAAATGTCAAAATGCATTCACATAATTTAGATAGAAATTAGTTTGTGCAACAATATTAGCTTTTCTAGGACTAGATAACACTTTTCATGTAAATGTTTATTCCTAAGGAAACATAATTAGAGAAATCCTTGTGCAACCAAGAAAAGGAATGGATCACCCATCCATTTTGCACGAATAAAATTTTCACGAGTAGATAAAAAATACATGACCAAAAAATGGGAAGATATTCTTATTGTTTTTGGACTCCAGAAATTCAAGAAATATTTTTTGGAAAAATGGTTTGATTTCTTCACATATCATCAAACATTGTGGTATATGGTAAATAAGGTATGTTATTAGGAGGAATAATATCAAGATGGATCATGTTATTCTAGGAGTATAGATTTAAGATAAATGTTAAGCTAGGAAGAGAACATGTAGGACCCAACCACTTAAGCCACATAAAAATAGGGGAAGAACCTGAGGAATTGGATGAAGCTGCACCTGAAACATGATTTTTTCGGTTGTTGTAACACCATAACAACTTGAAGAGATTATACAATTCCTTCAATAACATATTTTACTAGATCATGACATAGAAAAGGAGAAGAAGAAGCTAGTTATTAAAGGCTTTATTTACACCATCATAATGGTTGTCTGTATAAAATTTGTGAGGGATTCAAAGTATTGTGCAAAGTTACAATAGAAAATGAATGAGAGTTAATATTTCACGAAACACATGTAAGTATAGAAGGAAGACATTCTGTAGGAGAATTAAATGTAAAGAAAATTTACAAAGTTGACTTTTGTGGCCAATTTTTTTTCGAATCAAGCAACACCACATTGTGATATTTGTCAGAGAGTCGGGAACCCAACCAAATCTACCAAATTCTGCTGAATATGATCTCATCCACACAAATATTTGAGAAATGGGGGATAGATTTCATTCACCTAATTTATCCACCATCTAGAAGTTACATAGCTAGATACATCATTACATAAACTAACTATATCATAAAATTGTTAGAAGTTGTTGCCATACTAAATTGCCTAGCAATGGACATAACTAAGTTCTTATATGAAAACATCATAAATACGAATAGATTCCGTCTAAAGTTATTTATTGATAAAGGAACATAGTTATTGAATAACACCATAAAAATCCTCAAAGAAGAGTTTCTTATTGTGCACTACCAGAGCACAACATATCATTTGCTAGAAAATGAACAAGTGGAGGCCACAAATAAAGTCTTGGAAAGGGTGTTAACAAAATTATGCAATGTGCAATGAGATGATTGTGAAGATAGAATACCCATGATACCTAGCGCATATAGAACAAACTGTAAATTAAGTATACTATAGACATAATTCCATTTGGTCTATGGCATAGAAGTAATCATGCCAGTGGAATACATTGTGCCAAGTCTCCACATGGCAATACTTAGGTGGTTAGGAGAAAAGCAATCCATAGAAAATAGGTTGTTGGATTAGATGAAAATGGAGGAATGCAGGGAAATTGCAAAATGGAACATGAGGACAGTAAAATTTTTAGAAAGCAGAGTAGGACCACAATCTATGCAATATGCACTTTCAAATAGAACAAATAATATTAGTTTATGAACATGCTTGAAGTTCGCATAAGAAAATTACACATCAAGTAGAAAGTTCCATATATTATTCACATCACCAAATAGAATAAGGAATAGTTGTATTTGAGGATCCATAGGTAAATGTTTTACCTAATAGGATCAATGAATGTATGCTAAAATGCTAAAATGAATAATTGCACAACATCAAGAAAGTGACAATAAGTACCTTTAACACATCTTGATTAGAAGCTTGTATATTTAATCCATTGTGTTCGAGTGTGTAGATTAGTTAAAGCTCCAAAGATCATCTTTAAACAACCGGAAAAAGGAACGCGGGAACTGAAGTGAAGAAAAAGTGCAGAAAACAAATAAGTCTGGGAAACCCGTACAAGAAGCAAGAAAGTAAATGAGGAAAAAATCAAATTTGAAAATTTGAAATCATAAATAGTTACAAGCTCACCAAGCTGAATGACCAACACATCAAGCAACTAAGGTCTCACGACAAATGAACATAAGAGGCAAGTTGGTGCCACATCAAACTAAATCTCCAACGGACAAAAGCAATTAAGGGGGTAAATCAAGAAATAAACGGCTCAAAAATGACCACCTTGCATTTAGAAGGGCTGTAAACAAGAGATAAATCGTACAAAAAGTTAAATACATTTGCTAAGTATGAAAATACAGTTGTAAGGTGAGATCTAGTTTGAAAGTTTAGAAATTTGAACACCAGAGATCAAGTCTGCGAAGGAAAGCACCAGAACAATAATGGTGGACCCATTCACCATCAAACCCAAAGTCCAAGGCATGATGGAAGAACAAGATATCACATTCCTCCCTCTAAGTGATTCAAAGAAGGAAGACATGGGGATTTGTGCAAAAGGTTGATATTTGATCCTAATTGAAACCTATCTTAATTCCTTCCATTCTGAAGCATATATATGTCCTGATTCAGTATTAAGTATTCCTGTTTATTTTATGCATTTTCCCGTTCATTGCCTCTTCCTTCCTTGAATTATGTCCTTAAAGTAGCTATTGCGCAATTGTAAATTAAGTCGTGGTAGCTCTTATGTTTACTGTTTAATGAATTTAATATGAATCAATCTAGACTACAACTTGTTACAAGTCTTGATGCCGTGATCTAGGGACCTTTGCTAATAATTGCAAATTCTGAATGGCGCGCAAATGATGTCTTTCCTTGATGGCTGCTCAAGATTCTATCAGGTCATTGTACGTGAAGAGGATAGGATCAAAACTGCCTTCACCACCATGTGGGGAACATTTTCTTCTCAAAGGATGTCATTTGGTCTAATTAACGCTGATGCAACCTTTCAACTTGCCATGGATATAGCTTTCAAAGACCTTATTGGAAAATGCATCATTATTTACATGGATGACCTCACAATCTTCTCAAAGGAGCGCATGAACCACGTCAAAGACCTACTTGTAGTTCTCCAACGATGTTGTGAGCATGGTATTTCTCTCAATACAAAGAAGTGCATCTTTAGGGTCACCGAAGGTAAATTGTTAGGGTCACATCATTTCTGAAAAAGGAACATTCATTGATCCTGAAAGGACTGAAGCCATATTGAAGATCCCTTCCCAATAGCTGGAAAGAGTTGAAATCTTTCTTCGGAAATATTAACTTTGTGAAAAGTTTTATCTTAGGCTTTGCTGAGATAGTCGGGCCACTGAACGTAATGTTAAAGGAAGATGCTAAGTTTGAATGGTAAGGAGAAGCATGAGCCACATTTATAGAAATCAAATAAGCAATCACCATGGCTCATGTTCTATGCATCCTAGAACGTGCACCCCTTTTTCATTTACACCTTTACTTTCGAGAACTCTTGTGCAACTATCCTGCCTCAAAAGAAAGAAAGATTAAAGAGTGAGAGACCCATTGCATTCACGAGTTTACCTTTGTGCAACGTCAAACTTTGTTATTTTTCCATTAACAAATAATCCTTCACACTCTTCCAAGTCATGAAGATGTTTAGAAATTACATACTGCACAGTCAAGTTACACGCCATTATGTCTCAACCCATAGTCAAGACTATGTTAATGCAGAATGAGTTGGGCGAGTGTTGTGGAAAATGGATGAATATCCTCCAAGAGTTCGACTTAGAAATCCATCTGAGGAAGATAGTAAGAGGCATGGGCTTGATTCAGACAATGACATATGTTGATTCAAAGCTAGTTTACTGGAAACACACAGTCAAATCTCTCACGCTTGATGAAAGGTACCAAGGGATAGCTTATTATTTTCTTCATCTAAGATTTCTTACGCACTTGAACCGAACACAACGTAGAGCATTGAACTTGAAATGAAACAACTTAATGATAAAATCATATGTACTTTAGAAAAGAAACCATGAAGGAATCTACTCGTGATGCCTATTTAAAGAAGAAGCTTCCACAGTATTACGTGATTTCTATGAGAAACACGACACTGGTCATGGGTCAGGAAATTATACCGCGTACCATATTTTAAGACTGGGCTATTATTGACCTTATTTATTCAAATATGTGCATGCACATGTAAGGAGTTTCCACATTTTCCAGACTATTGCAACAAGAGAGCGCAACCCCACCATGCCATTATAACTTGTTATTGAGGTGCGCCCCTTTTCAAAATGGGCATTGGACTTTGTTGGTATTATCAATGATAATTCCTCGATTGACCACAAGTTCATCCTCACTTTGAAAAACTATTGCACGCATTAGACAAAGGCACAACCATTCAAGAATAGTACAAATATGATCATCGTCAAGCTTGTAGAGGACCACATCATCACTAGGTTTGGTATTCTAGCTGCACTGGTATGTGATAATGTCCTCGCTTTGTCTTTCATACAATTCCTTGAATATGTATATGATCATAATTTTTTATGAGATTTTCTTTTAACTACTATCTGCAAGGAAACGATCTTGTAGAGTCAAGTAACAAGAACTTGTTGGGATGTTATTAAGATCTTGGATAAAAATATGAGAGACTAATATAAGTAGCTCAAATATTCCCTCTGGTAAGACAAAAGCCAAATCGAGTCTGCGCTAGGAACAACACCTTACTATCTCATCTATGGCACGAACTTGTCTTTCCAATGAACTTAAGAATCCCCACACTCAAATTCATGTAAGAATACTTAGGGGAAAATGACAAAGTAGAGGCTTGACTCATCAACCTCATGTAATTAGATGAAAAATGTGATGCAACCCTTTATAACTTTAGTAGGCACCAAGAGGTTGTCGAACGCTGGTTTGACAAGAAAACTAAGTTTAAAAGCCTTCAAAATATTAGACTTGGTGTTACTTTGAGATAAGGCACATGAGAAGAAGGGGAAACATAACAAATTCAAAAAGCTTTGGCTTGGTCCCTTTCAAATTGCGGAAATTCTAGGTGAGAATGCCTCATGGCTCATGGATCTTAATGGTGAGGAGATTCCATTACCAGTTTACGGGTGCTTCCTCAAACTTTACTTTTATTCCCGAGCCACCTTCCTACATGGCACGTTAGTACATAAGGCTTTGGATAAGCCTGTGTCTTGTATATAACATTTCCTGCTTTCGTAGATTACATTTCCTTTTTGTTTGTGCTTTGTTACTGTAGGTTGCTTTGGTGGGTGATAAACTTGTGCACTGTTGTGCATGCCTTTGTTTAGAGTTGTCCTCTCTTAACAAACTCTTTCTGATGCTATCACTTCAAATTTTCCTATTTACTTTGTCAATTGTAGATGTTTTTTGTGTTGTGTTGAAGTGTGGTTGAAAATGCTTTGTTCTAAAAAGTGTGCATTTTCAGGAAATTGGTAGCTGCGCAACAAAATTTGGTAAGTTCCTTGATTGTTTCGTGGTTTCCAAGTTTAGAAATATTGAGGCGCTCCAAAAGAGTCACGCAGTATTATTCACATTAATGTCACCTTTCAGCAATATGTGAACCCAAGGAGTCATGGGCGTGTCGTCTATTCTGCCCCATCCTTTGACCTAGCTACATTGGTTCCCAACGCATGTGCACATTAAAAGAAATGAAGAAATCAATCAAAGTTTAAAGTGTTTCAAAAGATTTCTTTTCTTAAGGGTGTTTCTTATATTCTCCATCGGGGCTATAGATGATCGACCAATCATAGAGCAAGGCCATGATCGGAACCAAAGGTATCTCTATCGGGGCTATAGATACTTGGTTAGCAACAAAGAAATGCCTTAGCCTTCCCTTTCATCCAATCCTGTTTTAAAAAATCGTAAAATACATAACTATAATAATCTCGCGCAAACGTTGGTGCTTGCCATGAGAAATCCTTGTGCAAAGAAAAAAAAATTCTAAGACAAGGTAAATAACTCTATTGACACACACCAGACTCCTTAAATTGTTCTCAATTAAGCATGTCATATTGCAAAGTCAAAGTGTTAGATTCTACTCTTGTTTTGATAACACAAAATCTTCGAGTATGCTTATCTGGTTTTGTTGTAGGTGAACCAAAAATATTGAGTTCAAAAGAATGATTTGGAGCTTTCTCCAGCAAAGTTGTCATTTGTTGTTGTGTCCACAACATGACCCTAATTTCACAAGTGAAATCAATGGAACCTCTCGACCCTCACGAGATAGTCCGAAATTACACACCCCACTTTGCTAAATCTTGCACACAATCCCATTGTTCAAGCATTCCATGCCTTAGTCATTTTTGCGTAGGGCCTTCCCATGACTACTTTTTCTCACGCCCTTCGCAAAAATGCTTATTTTCTATTGTGCAAAATACTTTTGATGCTCCCGTGCAATCCTCGCGCGCACTCATGCACCTTTACGTAAGAGGTTTCTCGTGCACGCCATTGTGTAGATCCTCCACGCAATGCATTTATGTATTTTTCGCTTGCCCTGAACACTTCACGTTTAATTCAGAGCCATTATGTAGTCTCCTTTGCATTAAGAACTAGCTTTGCACAGTATTTGTGCAACTTTAACCCGAGTCTTGCAAACCCCTTAATGCTCCACAACACCTTGACCCACTATAGGTTGCACGGAAGGTGATAAACTTCCAATGCGTGCTAAAACTAGTCATCACTATGCATCAACAATCATGACAATGCGCGGAAGACTGATTAAAGAATTGAGCTCCCCGTACACGTGCACATTGTATGTATTTCTCTCCTACACCTAATTCATTGCACCTTATGCTAATTTGCTTTCACGTCCACTTTGTGTGTGCAAGGCCTTAGAGAATGGTGCTAGGGATAAGTGTGCGCCTAGGAAAGATGTGGGCACTACAAAGGTCTGAATGCCCATCTCCACTGTGCAAACGTTTAGTGCAGATCAGTGCACACCCCAAATCAAAGATGCGGATAATGAAAAAATGTCAACTTAGCCAGGAGATAAATCATATCACGCGTAAATTACGGGGTTGTGTCTAAGAGTTTTATTTGCACTTGCTTTTTCTCACATGATTATCCATGTTCTTGGCCTAAATTAGCTTGAGTTTATCTTGTTTTAGTTTGAACAAGTGTTAAGGATTACACTGTTGATTGAATGCAATATATTTCTTTCGTGGCTAGAAGATCGGAGAACGCATCTTGCATGTCCAACGACATTGCGTGATCCTCTTGGTATTCTAAGTCCTTCCCCTCAGACTCTCGCACTTGTTCGTGTCTTGATCGAGTGCATACTGGTCTGAGCGCGGGTATGGTTTTCGCAATCCTCGGCGGTGGCGTGAGACTCTATTTAGGTTGCTTGCGCTTGCACGCCCTTGACGACCTTCCACCAACATCCACATCATGGGCGCTGTGGGAGGGTAATTGAGGTGCGACACTGGAAGGTCAACTCTACCTTTGCTAGCTTCAACAATACTGTCTTCATCATTAGAACTTCTCTGCACTCCAACTCTTTTTTGCAACTATTTGACACATTACCCTCCACATTTACATGTTGTGCAACATGGTTGCTAGCATCATTTCTTCCACCACTATTTCGATTGGCTTGTCGACATTCAAATGCATGATGTCTAACTTCTCTAAAATAGAAACATGTTCCTCCAAATACTTTGCCTCTTCCTCATCCTCATCCTCGAAATAAGATCTATCTTTGCCTCTCTACACATGACTTGCTCATGCGAAGTGCTCGCCTCTATACTCACCTTATTTTTGACAGTTGCTAATCGTTTTTCTTGTGTAAGGGTTGTTGATGCATTTTCCTCTTGAGCGGGTGCCTTAAGGCGCCTGCTAGGATTGGTGTATGACCGGACTTGGTCATGTGGGCTAGAGCACAAGATTTGAGGTGTGTTACTATTATGCCATACTTCCACTATCCTTGCCTCGTTTCTTCTCTTTGTTCGCACATCACATCCATTATGTCTACTTGTCTCATTATGTTCGCTTGTTTTTGCTTATTGCACGTTATTATTCCTGTTTTCAGTCATTTTGGATCTTCGTCATTACCCCCATTTAACTTCTGGCTTATGTTCCTCATTGTTTTGCACCCGATGACTTGAGTGTTCCCCCAAAGCCGATGCCATCACCCATGGGCGATAGTGTTGGGTTTGGTTTTTCCATAGCCAACGCCATCCACCATGGGCGATAGTGTTGGGTTTGGTTTTTCCATAGCCAACACCATCCACCATGGGTGATGATGTCGGTTATATATACCCCTCATTATCATTTAGAGATCATCTGCTATTTTCACACTTCCAAGACACTTCATTTGCATGCACATTAGACATTTGCATAAATATATGCACCTTGTTGATAAATTTGAGGTTTTGGAGATTTCCATTTTTCATTTGGGTCACCATAGTGAGCTAGGACTAAAGGTCTGCTAGTTGAGCTTTCCCCTTCTCCACTTGTAGTGATTCTCTCTCAATGTTGTTGTCTCTGAGGAGGATCATGTATCAATAGCCACACTGCAGTTAAGTATTTATGACCCTTCTTAGTTCTTTTGTTGCTTGGATATTGTTGTGTGGATCGTTGGTCATTCATTGCTATAGATTAGAGTAAATGTATGTTTGCTTTGATATATTCCATTGCCTTATTATATTATGCCCCTTGACTTTATACATCTCTTGACTCATCCTTATTCTGAATGCTAGTAGGATAGCTATCATTATCTTAGGTGTAGGTCTTGGAAACCTATAACTATGTTAGGTTTAGGATCACTATCCTCTAGAATTATGACATTAGCGCTCTTTGAGAACCTTTGCTATCTACAGTGTGTATCCGGACTTAGATTCGATCCCTACATTTGAGAATCCAATTGGGAACCTATCTTTTCTTGCCATACAATCTAGTGAACCCAACGTGAAACTTACTCTACCTTAGAGTAGGTTAAATTCGCTCTTCTTTTCCTACGCAATTGACCCCTGTGCAAAACCTTATTGCACAATCGATCCTGTTTGCACATTGACATCCTATCAACACGCCATCGGCCCCTTTTCCAATTTTCAACACGACTGATCCCTTTATAATCTTCTTTGATTTCATATTTATCCTCCTTAATGCCATCAGCCCTTGTCCAAGCTTTCTGCATAGCCGATCCTGTCAAAACAATATTTCCAGAAACTGTCCTTAGGCATTCTTGCTTCACAATGGAATATTTATTTGGTGATTCTGGTATATCTTCTGCCAAAAATTATTTGGTTTGCATTAATAGTGAGGCTAATAATTTTCCTAAGCCAGTTTCGCATTACACTGACTGTTTTGCCATAGGAGCTGCTAATACTAAGAAGCCAAAAGCACCACGTCATAATGTATAGACTGGATCTAGCATCCGAAACCTGATCGTTGAATTTGAAGAAGGGTAACACAAAGATGTCCTTGAATATGATTATCCTTTTACCATACAAAAATTCCTCCAACAATTTCCTGAATATGTAGGAGAGTCACTTTATATGTTGCAAAAGCACATTGATGACTACCTTTCTAGCAATTTGGCTTCAGATATCAATCATACTTAAGCTCCACACTGATCCAACTAAAAACACAAATCTTACTCCAAATAACGATCCTGCTCACCTCATCATGTAACTTATTTATCATCTAAGTCAATAATAGACTACAAGTGTAAATTCATTCTTGCAAATGCAAACTAATCTAGCTCAACTTACTAGTTGACCTGAAATTGTGTTTGGGGGCATGACACACAAATGTCAACCCCTTACTCTTCCGGTTGGAATCAATAGAATGCACATTGCCCAACCCCCCATTCACAACAAGATCCTTTAAGTTGTTCAAAGAGAGTCTCTCGCTCCATACATCGCTTTTATGGACATTGGAGGGATCACCCCTTCCATCTCTTTTGAAGGTTCTACTGACCCTACCCTTCACATCAAAGCCTTTGGTAACCTCTGCAAAGCTTGGGTGAAAGCTAATTCCTATGCTGCCACCAAATTTTTGGCTAAGACACTTAGAGGAGACGCCTTAGATAGGTATCATACCTATTGTCCAAAATAACTCCCCTAGTTATTTTTGACAACTTGCAGTTTTACTCTGGTTCTGAATTCAAGTTTTAGGTTGCCCGCACTCTTGGTTTTATACCTTTGGCACTTTTGCATGGCTGCAATTCCTTGCGCGTCCTCCATGCTTCTTCCTTGTGCTTTCTCTTCCCTTCACTTCCTCCCGCGCATGCTTTGCGCGCTCCCACGTCCCTCAGTATTCTCTATCTCCCTTTCGTTTCCCTTTCGCGCTCAAATCCTTCTGTGCATTCGCTTTCATTCCAACAATTTTGTGCATCCTTTTGCGCACACATGCTGACTTGCCTTCCATCTTGGCTAAGTCTTTGGCATGCTCTTCCCGCGCATGCACCTTCCGGAGTTCCGCGCATTTCATTGTGCGCACTCTTTTCCCTTGCGCATTATACCTTTGCGCTCACCTTTTTGCATTGTTCTTCCGTTTTTTTCGCTGCGCGCTCCTTTGATCAGATGCCCGTGCCCTGCTTACATACTTGTATACTTCTGCAGATATGCACCTTTCTTCCACTCTGTGCGCAACCCTCCTGTGCGCTTGCAAATGTTTGCTTTCTTTCGTCCCGTGTGTTTTGCTCTTGTGCACGCGCGAAGTACAACCTTCTGCGCCAGTCATTGAGTGACACGTGAAACTTGTCAGATGAAGTGTGCAACACGCAACCTGTCAGGACATGCCAGTTGCGCGCCAAATCCTCACATCAATTGAATGCATGACACATGGCAGAAAAAGAAAACACAAACAGGCAGTTAGCCGAATCCTTCAGCCAATCAGAGCGCGCCACGTGTCTTGTGTGTTCAGCTTGTACTGCAGATCTTCAGATCGTCATAACTTCTGTTACAAAGCTCGGATTCCTGCACGCCTGGTCTTGATTGAAAGCTGCTAACGTGGGCTACACTCTAAGCTATGCAAAATCGGATTTTGGCGGGATATGGTAGGCGGAGAACAAGGAAACACGTCTTAGGCCATTAATGCGCAGATTTAGTTAGCTCATCCACCCAAATTTGATTAGATTTGGTCTCCTTCCTTCTTCCACAAGCCAAACAGACATGGGGAGGCAGATCTGATAGCCTTGCAAGCGCATTTGTAGTCATTTATTGCTTGCTGTTGGTGTTTGAAATTTGAATCCGAGTTTCCATCTCTTTCTCCCCTTCCTTCTCTCCCATTCTTCTATATAATATTGAGCATTGCTCATTGTAAAAGGTTGGACTCTCTTGGTTTACAAGAGTATTATTCAGAGTAGTGCTTTTTGCATTTTGAGTTGTAGGCCTCAGATTTGGTCTTTTGCATGTGGACACTTGCCTCTTCCACCATTGTAATCGATTGTGCATCTTTTAGAAGCAATAAAAGCTTTGTTTTGTGGTTATTCTCTGCCCTAGCTCGTTTTTATAATTTATTCCATCTTCTTACCTTTCCCCTTGCGTTGTTGGTTTGTTGTGCATTTTCATGTCTCTTGCAGGTTCCTCTTCTGTTGTGCTCCGTGAAAACAGGCGCGTGAGTGTTGTTCCAGTCTGTGGCATGGCTGTTTGCTCTTGCTGTGCGTGTTTTCCCTTGTTTTTACTCAGCCAAGTTTATTCATCCCCCTCTTTCTGGTGCTATCATCTCCCCTTAGCTTAGGTTTCCCTTTTATGTGTCTCGCTCTCCCTAGTCCCTTGGAATCATAGAATTGTGTTAGGTAGCTGCATTTCCCTTCCTAGAGTAGTTTTAGCTCTAGAGATAGGTAGAGGAAGCTGGCCTTCTCCGGAGGTCTGTCTCAAGCGCAAGTCCCACAATCTTGGAGACAGTCACATGTTGCCTCAAAGTCCTAGTTCATGCTGAACCGGGACGGGTGCAATTTTGACCTCCAACAGTTTTTTGCATGCCCGGTGGGACCATACAGATTGAAGAGCTATACATCTTCATTTCAACAAGTTTGATGTGTTCTTGTTGATTTTTAGCCTTTGGAGGCCCATTCTAACACATCTGGCAACTCCCAACAACCAAATGTACTCTTTTTAGCAGTCCGCGCGCTCTTGTCAACAGAGAAGAAAAATTGAAGCGCTCGAGGATGTGTGCAAAGCTCTTGCATCAGGTGTGCAAGGCAACAGTCATGAACGTGCGTGCGCATTAATAGGTGCAAAAGAAGGTGAAGCTTCAACGCGCAAAGCACAACAGTGGTCAGCACACAACCCAATTGCGCGAGTGGGAGGATGCACGCTATTATTTCATTTGCCAAGTTGATGTGTTCTTGGTAAATCTTCAGCCTTTGGAGGCTATTCTAAGCACATCTGGCAACTCCACTGATTCAAACAACCCATTATCTCATTCGCAGACCCTTCCCTTCACTCTTTCATCCATTTCCTTTATTTCTATCATTTTAGTTTCCTCCTTCATGAAGCTGTGCAATCATGGCCTCATTCCCTCATTGGAATCCTCATTTTCAAGAGCGATATGAGTTCCCTCCATCCCCATATTTTCAAAATCGTCCTCTTGATTAGCCGTATTAGACCTATCATGAATGTGTGTATAGCCCAGCTCCTACTAATCTGTATGGTTATCTTACTAACCATAATGTTGCTCAAGAACAGGGTTATGCATATGATAGCGACAACTTCATGGCAGATGCTGAATTCCAAAGGAAGATTCAAGAAATGGAGGCGAACATGATACATGTCAGGGATACAATGTCTAATCAAGGCATGTAAAATTGGTTTTAGGTATCCCTAGCCATGGGTTGGCCCTATGCCAAACGAGATCAAACCTCAACAGAAGTTGGATTTTATGGTTGAAATGGCACCCCAAATGATAGAATGGTTTGAAGCAATGGAGGCTTATCAATCTAGTCGTATGAGGCCCTGTCAATGTGGTAGTCCTACACTGGCATCTTACAACCCTCCCACTTCTCCTCCTAAACCTGCACAATCTCAACGCACTTTCAATGTTCCTAGATTTTTTCCCACTCCTCCAAAGGATTACACATCTCCATCTCCTTCACTTCCCTCCCATATTCAATTTTCCACTCTCTTTTCTTCCAAATCCCCATCTTCTCCACAAGAAAATTTTTCACCTCCTATCATTTGAAGCCCCTGCGCGCTCAGCCAAGCTCTGGATCCTTTCTGACTTTCACAAAAACAGATTTGCATGTGCCTGAGCCTCACAAAGTTTTAAGTCATGAGGTTTCGGAATTCAACCAGCTAACTGAGTACCCAACTACTTGTTTTCCTGAGGACCCATTCCTCACAAGACAAGATCGTAAAGAATTCATAGCCAGAAAAGTTGATTTCCATCCTTTTGGACAACAGGAGGCACATGCATGCCTAAAAGGGCCAAACGGGGAGGATCCTAACAATACAAATCAGATTCAAACCTTCAAGGATTGGAGCCATGAGTTTAAAACAAAGGAGATTCATTTCCAAGGGCCTATCACTCAGCATTCCCCAAATTCATCAACATCAGTTGGGGTGAGTGCCATTCTTGATAATCATGATATATTTGTTGAAGAATGGACTGATTCTGAGAGCATGGATGGAGATATGGCTCAATCCATTGACGAACCACCTATTTTAATCAAACAATTTGAAGAAAAGGAGGTGGAAACTGACACGGTTGAGGAGAAGCTTCCAAGTAAGCAAGATGTTGCATTTGAATGCAGTGACCCCCATTTTCCTGCATGTTTAGAGGTTGCTTCCCTCTTGGAAGATTGAAATAATCCATCAAGGAAATCTTTAGGAGCTACAATTGATCAAAGGGATCTTCATGATGAGGAGGAAAGGTTTGATTTATCAAAATTATTGCTTTATGAGGAGAAGGCAGATTTGGAGGAGGCAAAGTTGTTTGTAGAAGCAAAACAATGCACAAACCAGCCTACAAAACGTCTCCTTCAAATGGAAGATCAACATGATGATCCCATTTGTGGGATGGAGCTTCAAAGAAATGGGCAAATCACAAGGATCAGCCCATGCCCAATAAGATATCTTGACTAGTTTGGAGCCAAAATCAGAGTTGCTGTTGGTCATGCTCATTTCGAAGCATGAGGAAGAGCTTCAACGCACCAAAGGAAAGTAACAATGCCTCCCGAATCCAAATGCATAACAACTAAAGGAGGTATTCATGTTTATGTTGTGTTGATACTTTGAGGAGAAGGGTGGAAAACCAACTTCAAAACAATTTTTCACTCTTATTGAAGACCATTCTCAACGCCAAATCAGTCACATGGTCTCAATTTGTGAGGAAAGACAACTACTTCTCCCTGCTTGTACAAGGCTTTATTTGAGCTTCCTTTGCCTCCAGTTAGATTAGGTTTGTTTTCAGCAAAACAAGTGCTTGCGCACACTCTGCATGTTTCCTCTTAGAACATGTATGATTTTCAGTTTTGTACATAGTTGTTGTGTTTCTTATTACTTGGCATGCTCCTTTTGGTGCTTTTTTTCTTTCCTCTCACGCACTCCCTTGTGCGTGCTCCCTTGTGCGTGCTCTTTTGTTGCTTCTAGGATGGTTGTTCGGTTAAGGGATCTTCCAATAGTTTTGGCAGTATTCAACAGTTTACGCATAGTTTTCCACTCTCATAAAATTCAAATCAGAACATCTTCATATGAGAGCATCAGTTTTATTCAGAGTTCAGGCAGTGGTTTCAAGTGACTGCAGGGGTGTTTCTTCAAGTTGAGATCATAAATTTCATGCTTTTCGAGGTAGACTCCATTGCCCAATGGATGCTTCTAAGGTTACTGATCTCCTTCATCTAGTAAGAAGATGGCCCCAAAATTTGGCAAAATATTTTCTAAAATAACTCCCCTAGTTATTTAGACAACTTGCAGTTCTATTCTAGCTCTAAATTCAAGTTTCAAGTTGCACATACATGGCTGCATTTCCTCGCGCTCCCTTCTTGCTTCTTCCTTGTGCTTTCTCTTCGCTTTTCTTCCTCCCGCGCATGCTTCGTGCACTCCCACTTCCCTCTGTATTCTGCTATCTCCCTTTCGTTTCCCTTTCACTTCGCAAATCCTTCTGCACCTTCGCCTTCATTCTAATAGTTTTGCGCACCCCTTTGTGCACTCCTGTGCGACTTGCCTTCCATCTTGGCTAAGTCCTTGGCATGCTCTTCCCGCACATGCTCCTTTCGGAGTTCTGCGCATTTCATTGTGTGCACTCTTTTCCCTTGTGCATTATGCCTTTGTGCTCACCTTTGTGCGTGCTTCTTCCCTCGTTTTCGCCGCGCGCTCCTTTGATCAGATGCTTACGCCCTGCTTGCATACTTCTGCAGATATGCACCTTTCTTCCACTTTGTGCACAACCCTCTTGCGTGCGCTTACAAACCTTTCCATTCTTTCCTCCCGCGCCTCTTGCCTTTGTGCACGCGCCAAGTGCAACCTTCTATGCACGTCATTGAGTGCCAGGTGGAACTTGTCAGATGAAGTGCGCAACACACAACCTGTCAGAACATGTCAGCTGTGCGCCGAATCCTCACATCAAATGAATGCATGACACGTGGCAGAAAAAGACAATGGGCAATTAGCCAAATCCTTCAGCCGATCAGAGCACCCCACGTGTCTTACGTGTT
The DNA here is from genome assembly GCA_019776745.2 of Taxus chinensis. Taxonomy (NCBI): domain Eukaryota; kingdom Viridiplantae; phylum Streptophyta; class Pinopsida; order Cupressales; family Taxaceae; genus Taxus; species Taxus chinensis. The sequence continues at coordinate 403,152,139 of CM034151.1, read as the reverse complement.
CAGCTTGTACTGTAGATCTTTAGATTGTCATAACTTTTGTTATAGAGCTCAAATTCCTGTGTGCCTGGTGTTGATTGAAATTTGCTGACGTGGGCTACACTCTAAGCTATTCAAAATGGCATTTTGGTGGGATTTGGTTGGATGAGAAAATAAGGAAACACGTCTCAGGCCATTAATGTGCACATTCAGTTAGACTTAACCACCCAAATTTGATCGGATTTCGTCTCCTTCCTCAAGCCAAACAGACATGGGGAGGTGAATCTGATAGCCTTGCAAGTGCATTTGTAGGCATTTATTGCTTGTTGTTGGTGGTTGGAAGTTTGAATCCGAGTTTCCCTCTCTTTCTCCTCCTCTTCCCTCCTTATTCTATATATATATATTGGTTGGGCTCATTTGGTTTTATAAGAGCATTGCCTTGTTGCATTTTGAGTTGCAGGCCTCATATCTGGTCTTCTGCATGTGGATAGCTGCCTCTTCCACCATTGTAATCGATTGTGCATCTTTTGGAAGCAATAAAAGCTTTGTTTTGTGGCTATTCTCTGCCTTAGCTCATATTTTATTGCATCTTCTTGCCTTTCCCCTTGCGTTGCTGGTTTGTTGTGCATTTTCATGTCTCTTGTGGGTTCTTCTGTTGTGCTCCATAAAAACATGCGCGTGAGTGTTGTTCCAGTCTGTGGCACGACTGTCTGCCTTCGCTGTGCGCGTTTCCCCTCATTTTCACTTAACCAAGTGTGTTCATCCCACTCTTTCTGGTGCTATCACCTCCCCTTAGCTTAGGTTTCCCTTTCACGCATCTCCCTCTCTCCCTGGTTCCTTGGAATCGTAGAGTAGTGTTAGGTAGCTGCGTTCCACTTCCTAAGAGTAGTTTTAGCAGTAGATATAGGTAGAGGAAGCCGACCTTCTCCGTAGGTCTGTCTCAAGCACAAGTCCCACAACTTGGAGACAATCACATGTTGCCTCAAAGTCTCAGTTCATCCTGAACTAGGACGGGTGCAATTTTGAGTTCCAACAATACCCTTGTAGCCAACTCTATTATCGAACTCAAAGGCTTGGTGACTTCCTTGGTAAATGAATTTTAATATCACGACCTTCCTGAAAATAACATCGAGGCTTTCATCAATCACAAACAAGTGGACAACGAATCTTCCCAAGCTTTCATCAAATGCTGGAAGACTTTATCCACTAAGGATTAACACAACATGCCTAACGAAAGTCTGTTTCAATTATTTCTTAGAGTCCTTGATCGTTGCCTTCAATACGAGGTGAGATCTCTCTCCTAACTTCTTGGTAGCATTCAAGCAAGTGAAGCACCAAGATCATCTCATGAAGGAATTCAAAATGCCTTCCTGTAACAACCACCTAAGAATATCGAAGTCCTCTTGCGTCCTAGAAACAAGAATGTCATCGATGGAGTCACAAACACTGTTCCTCAAGGCACTTCTTCAAAAGGACTATCCATAACATTGATCAATCTGCCTATAAACCAAAAGAAAATTCCCTTTCTTCCTCCCATACCAACTGTCACCAACCTCTATCTAAGGAGGAGTTGAGACGACGTCTACCCTGACCATTCACCATGGTTGTAGACCTTTCTTGTCCTCTTCCTCAATGGCACGAGGAAAGCAAATTTTGTTTGTGGCATGCTGATTGGGGCTATTCTTACGAGAATTGTTGTGCCCTTCAATCCTTCGCCTATACCTTCCTTGTAGGCAATAACTTTGATCATGAAGCCATTACTCGGGAAAGGTTAGATGAGGCCATGAAGGCACATGACAAAGCTCTACACCGTGATCGACATGAAGCAATTCATCAAGCCAGTGAACGTCTCAAAGTTTACTATTGTCCAAAATACTCCCACGGGCTATTTTGACAACTTATAGAAATAATTTTGGACTTAGTGCCCTTTTTTTGGCCTTGGTGGAACCTATTATGAGAAAATGCAGTGTTGTAGATGCAAATTGCAAGCGCTCCCCTGAGCCCCGAAAGCAAATTTATCGGACTTGGGGAGTTATAAACACTTAGTCAAATTTTTGAGGTTTGTGAAGTTGCAAACCGTCCCCGATCTCCGCGTCCATACATGAACACGTGGCATCCTTTCAGGGATCTAGAACCAACACGCAGGGGAAGCAGTTCATAGTCTTACAATCTTGCGAGAAACTGCAAAATGCGTTTGGAGGTCCGAGGTCCGATCGCAACATGGACAGTTGGCCCATTTTGGGAGCTAAAGATGAAAAAAGTAGTCTTGCAGAAGCAAATTGTAAACTGTAATCAAGGACCCAACTCCCCTGTGCAATCCTTTAATGCCACATGGCGTCTCCACGGAGGTTCAAACCAAAATCGCAGCTCGTAGTACTATAACAAATCCCGCATTAGGGCCGAAGTTGCGTTTTGCATTTCTGTTCGTATCTTTCTGTACAAGCCTCTAATTTTGACAAACTTGGGCTCGCTGGAAAGGTCTCGTCATGAACTTCAATTTGGTAATAAAAAAATGAAGAAATTGGTGGAGTTTGGTTGGGGAAAAAGGCGAAATAGTCTCCACAATTAAAACATAGTTCCAGGTAGCTCAACTACTAGATTCAATGAAGCATTTTTCCCATTCCTTCTCCTGTAAGCAAAGTGACGTGGGGAATGGTCTTGATAGGGTTCCCATGTTCGTTTTTAGTGATTTAATGCATGTTTTTGGTGGTTGAAATCTTAAATTATAATTTCCCTCTTTTCCCCATCTCTCTCTCTCTCTACCATTTTCCATATATTGGCAAATGATGCTTATTTGTAAAGGTTGGACCCTCTCGAAATACAAAGGCATCATTCAGAGTGTTGCATAAGTGTTTTTGAGTTGCAGGCCTCGGATTTGGACCTCTGCAATGTGTTTATGCCTTCTTCCTTCACTTCAATGGATTGTGCATCTTCTTAAGGAAATAAAATTCATGTTTTGTGGCTATTCTCTGCCCTAGCTTTTGTTCTATTGCATTTTCTTTCCTCTTCATGCATTTCCAGGTATGTTGTGAATTTATTCTCACTTTGCAAGGTTTATTTTGTTGTGCATTATGTGAAAATGGAAGTTTGAATGTTGTTATGGAATTGTGGCACTCATGTCTACTCTTTCCTCATCATTTTCTCCCATTTTCCCTCATTGAGAGTGTTTTTCCCCCATTTATTAGTGTTATCACCTCTATATTAGCTTAGGATTTCCCCTTTTATGCATATCTTTCTAACCTTAGTCCCTTTGAATGGATTACAAAGTTGCATTTCTAGTAGTATGAGTAGTTTAACATTAGTTTGTAGAGGTTTATCTAGATGTCTGTCTCAAGAGAAAGTCCCACAACTTGGAGACATTCCCATGTTGACTCAAAACCCTATATCTTCTTTATTCAGGTGTGGGTGCACTCCAGTAGTTTTGGCACACCAATGGATTTTAATCTTTTTACTTCATTCACTAATTTTGGTGTGTGACTCCTTAGAGGATTTTCAACCACATCTAACAACTCCAACTTTCAAATCTACCGATTTCAGTAGACAAAGTTCCCCATTTTCATGAGAAGAATATAGACTAGACAAAGTGCAACAAGTAGTGAACCTTTTGGATATTTGTAGTTGTCACCAAGGAGAAGAAGAGGCAAAGTAGTTCAAAGATCACCATCTCCTTTAAATATAACTCTTTCTACTTCTCCTCCAAGTAGTCCCTTCTTGCTAGTCCTCTAGGGTTTTAAGACCCATTCCAATCATGGAACAACAAAGAAATTTCCCCTTTGTTAGCTTTAATGGTGGTATCCCTTTGGCTCTCAATGAACAACATGATATACCAATGTCTACACTTAAAAGTATTCCCTTCTTCACTGGTGAAAACCACACTACCCCTTTTGACCATATTCAAGATATTGCTAATGTGTTCAGTTCATCTTGTTATTGAAGATGATGTTGCAGTTAGGCTTCTTGTACTTTCACTTCAAGGGTAAAGAACTTCAATGGTATAAATTTTTTTGAGACCTGCTTCCATTCACAATTGGGATGATCTTAACACAACTCTATGTATCAACAGTTTGAGGAGAAAAGGAAGATAACATATCCTTATTAGAATAGTTAACAACTATCAAGAGGGCTCCCTAATGAGCTTATGGCTTATTTCAATTTCATATTTTAGAAGACATGGGATAGAATTCCAGTTCTCTTGAAACCAAATCCACAAGGTGTTTTCCTTTACTTCTTAAGAGCTCTAAATTTTGATATTGTGTAATGATACAATCTATGGGTGTTATCCAATTACATGGTGCATATCTAATAGCCATTAGGGCTGAAAATTGTTTGATACAAGCCAGAAAAATAGCCCCTAGATTACCTATGCCTTTGTTTCCTTGAATTACCTCAAGCTTCTCAGCCTTCCATTGCTCCCATTCCTTGAGGAAAGTTCCCAATCTTCTCCCTCACTTCCTATTCTTCCCAAAAACAAAAGGATGATGAATGAAATGAAAGCCTCATGATCAAAAATTTATCAAATAAAGTTATATCCCTGGAGAAACAACAAGCCCAATCCTATATCCCTAAATTACCCAGGTCCTAACCAAGGGGATCTTCTAACCAAGGATTCAATCAAGGTCCAGCCCTATAGAAATCAATATCAAAATCAAAGATATGGGAAAAATGATCAAAATGACAAGTTACAAGGTAAAAATCCACATCTTCCTCTTCAAACAGTTTCTCCTTCCCAGCCATTTCCTGTTGCTAGCTCAAGTAAGGAACTTGTTCCTGTGCAAAATAATATGATACATGAAATATAGTGGTGTTTTCCATGTAATTAACCACATAATCAGTATATTTGTACTAAATGCATTGCAATCTCAGGCCTTTTATGGTTCAGAATTATTCTAATCAACATGAATCATTGATGGAAGATAGATCATTCTAATCTATAATGAGCTCAGGCAAGCTAATCCTGAGACCAATCTCATGTTTTTTAGGTCTGATGAGTTTTGTGTAATGAATCAAGTTTTGGGTAGTTCCATAGACCTAACATGCTCATGTTGCTGATAATACAATGTATAAGAAGAGAGTGTTGGATACTCAACCTTCATCTTCTTCTAATCAAGAGGACAATTCTCTTCATAAAGAAAAGGATATTGGGGTCGAACAAGTAAAAAAGTGTTTTGTTTAATATTCCTACCATACCTATCCCGGTAAAAGAGGTTATTATCTCAACCAAAGGCACCTGTCCCAACATTGGAACAATCAAAAATAGAACATCACACCTCTAATGCTCAATTTTTCATTGGCATTCCCTTCAACATTCTTGAGCAAGATGAAGAAGACAAAAGTGAATGTGACAATGTGGGATGCCCTGGTTATTCCATCACAAAGATATCTCCTACATGAATCTCTCAAGTAGCTCCCTCAAGTTGATCCATCCATTCAAAGAGCTCATACTACAATCAACTTGTACCAAGCAAATGAAGAAAAAGTAAGCAAAATTAAGAAGACCCACTCTTTTATATGTCTTTGATTATAGGAAAACATTTAATTCATAACTTGCATGATTGACTTGGGGGATAGTACTTCTGTAATGCCTAAAAATATTGTTGATATCCTAGGTCTTAAGTATAACCATGTTTCTAAAGGTGTTTTTTAACTTGATGGCTCAATTTTCATCATCCTAGGAGTGATTAAAGATCTTGATTAACCCTTCATGCTTGTCCAAGTCTAACCATAACTCAAGATGTGTTAGTCATTGACTTTCCTCCGTTATTTTTGCCATTTTCCTATCAAGAGATTTTACTACCAAAGTGGGTGGTTACTTATTTTTAGATTGGTCTCATATTCCCTTAAGAACTAGGTATGGTACTACATTTACCATCTAAGTCGAGCCTATATTTTCCTATCATGTTGATTCTTATGACCCTTCTCCTCTCCAATCTAATTATCTTATACATGAAGATCATGAGCATGAGTCCATTCAGAAGAGCAACATATCCCTCCTTCAATTCCTGATTTTTTATTAGATGAATGGGCCAAGGAGACATTATGAATTTGATCCCTTATGATACAGTTGTGGAAACTGGATTAGAACCTACTACATTCATGAAGAAGAATTCTTCACCCCCACACCACTTAAGCAAAGAAAATCATGCTTCTGGATTATGGAAAATGTTCTTTGATGGTTCTGGGACCATAAATGGAGCTGGGGAAGGTGTTGTATTAATTTCCCCAATGGATGAAAATTCTTCTTTTCTCATAGGTTGCAGTTTGCATGTTCCAACAACGTAGCAAAATATGAGGCATTGGTTCATGGCCTGCTTATTGCAGAAAAATACAATTCAAAGCGTTGTAAATTTTAGGGATACAATTGGTCATACACCAAGTGAGAGGGAAGTGTGCTACCAATAATACAGCTTCTAAAATATTATAAGCATAGAGTCTAGGATCTCTGTAGAGAGCTTTGACGTTACTAATTTGTAAGTAATTCCAAGGAAATTAAACAAAGAAGATAGACCAAATAGCAGCCCTTAGATCATAATTTTCACCAGTTGAGGACCTCATCCAAGGTAATCAGAAGCATGTTAAGTTGTTTATTAGGCCATCAATTCTAGAAAATTAAGTCAGCTAGCAAGTATTTGATAGTGATCAACAAATTGTGCATTTATCTAGAATGAAGATTGAATTTTCCTCAAAAATGCAACCCAATTTGCATAACACCTATGGTGATCAAATTATTCAGTTAAGAACAAACAAGATTCCTAAAGGATTGGTCACTCTTGAGAATATTTTCAATAATGATGACTGAATTCTGAGGAGAATAAAATAGCATAATATTAAAGAAAGAGGACAGACAACCGGTCACTATTACATAAGGCAAGGAGCTATTGCTTGAAAAGGTAACCAATGAAAATTAAAAGTAGGATTTTATCTCCTTATGTCAAAAATATAATGATATATTCTTGTGGGACTGTGAAGATCTTAGCAGTTTTGAATCCAACATGGTTCAACATTCCATTGATCTTGATCCTAACGTGAATCCAACTAAACAGAAACATAGACCTATCAATCCCAACATAGAACCCCTCATGAGGAAGGAATTATCCAAGCTGATTGAGGAAAAATAAATATTTCCTATCAAATACTCTTCTTGGGTGGTGAATATTTTTCTAGTACGGAAGAGGAAGGGATAAATGAAACTTTATGTGGACTTCAAGGATTTGAACAAAGCTTCCCTAAAGGATTTCATTATCCTCTACCTATGGAACAACTTTTGCAAACAAGCAAGATAAAAGGTTTTCCATGTTTGATGGCTACTCAGGTTTCAATCAAATCTAAGTAAAATAAGATGATCAATTCAAACCTGCATTTATAACCAAATGGGGAACATATGCATATCAAAAGTTTCCCTTTGGTTTATCAAATGTAAGTGCCACATATCTAAAGAGCAATGGATGTTTCTTTCAAATGGTATATCAATGATTTCATCCTTTTCTACTTGGATAATATCACCATTTTCTCAAAAGAGAGTAAAATATGATATGAGTCATCTTGAGAAAGTATTTAAGAGATGTTGGGAATTTGAGGTGTCTCTTGAATCCCAAGAAATGTAATTTTTAGTTCCTAGAGCCAAGATCTTAGGCCATATTGTTTCAAAATATGGAAGTACAATTGATCTAGAAATAATCTTTGCCATCCTCTCTCTCCTTAACAACTCAAAAGAAATCCTTGTAGTCATTCCTTGGTAAAGATCAACTTTGTTATGAGGTTTATTCTTAATTTTGTAGGATTGGATAGAACCATTACTCTAATGCTCAAGAAGGATTCTATTTTTAAATAGATAACAGAAGGGAAAGACATATTTACCAAGATCAAATAAGAAATTTCTCAAACCTCTACACTCTATCAACCCTGACTATGTCAAACACTTTATCTTATACACATAAGGAGTTGAATCTAGTATTGATGATGTTTTGACACAAAAAACTGATCAAATTTTAGAACAGCCAGTGGCCTTCTTCAGTCCAAACACTTAAGGATTATGAACTTAAATATAGCCACATTAGAGAAACAAGTCTTTGCCTTCATGAGAGATCTCAATAAATTCAAAATTATACTTTCCACTACTTACATCAAAGTTCTAGTCTCATATTCTAGTGCGAGAGACTTCATTATGGGAGCAGAAATCAATGAGAAAAGAGCTGGATGGGTGGCCAAGATTAAGGAATATGATGTGACTATTAAAGCCACAAAGCTGGTAAGAGGTAGAGCACTTTGTGAGCAAGAAACCTCTCTCCATGGATGATGAACTACCATAAAACACTGAAACTCAACAAGATAAAGGAAATTCACTTAGAGGACACAGTTGGATTGAGGACATGACCACATCCTTGTCAACTAGTGCATATCCTCCTGGTCTAATGTAATAACCCTTTTTGAGGGTTTTATCAAAATATTCAGGATTTTGGAGTAGATTAAAATTTAGATTGTAGTGACTAAAATATCCTTGAAAATTGTTGGAAATTCTTCACAAACTTCAATAAAATATTGTGCAATGAAAGATATATTATTTTAGTAATTTTCTGGAGCCAAATCGACTCAGACAATGCAAAATTCTCTGATATAAATATTATGATAATATGGAAATTGCAGCAGTCATAAATAATTCTATTTGACCATTAAATATGTATAGAAATCCGCAAAAATGCATATTTTGAATTTATAATACAAATTGAATTGAAATATTAATTTTATATGATGTTAATATCATCCAAAAATTCAGAAATATGACTAGAACAAGTTGCACCTTTGTAATAAATGACATAAATCAGATTGGACACAATTTGATCCTCAATATAATAATAATCTGCAATTATAAATTGTTTATAAGTCAAAAGTGAGAGGTTTTCGATCCCTCACAATGGACCTCACAAAGGGGTTTTCGTCCCAAGTGGAGAGAAATGAGAGTTCACTCTCAAAATCTGATTTTTCAAATGAAAGTCGATATCCAAATGTCTACCTTTAGTCCCCTATTTATACTTTTCCTTCTTGGCGTCAAAATAGAAAAGACATGGCCTCTCTCTTATGACCATTCATTATGCCTGAATAAACAAGGCCGATTCATATAGTCTTCACTAATATACTTTAAAATATTCATAAAATAATAAAAGACATATTATCATCTTCCTCTTTATCTTCTTCAATTTGACCAAGGAGGAGGGATATCCGGAAGATCCAATTATGCCTTCGAATTTGGGAAAAAAGGACATTACAGTCCTCCCTCCCCAAGATTGCTTGTCCCTAAACAATCGCAATCACCTGGATCCCATATGATCCTTGTAATCTTCATTTTTGTATCTACACAAGAAGCAAACTTCTTAGAAAACACAACTGTGTCTGACAACACTCCTTTAGGTCCTGCAATTGTCTTCTTGCTTGTGAAAACTCCATATTCTTTATGCATTTGATGGATGCCCCGTACAATATTGTAATCAAGCATTCTCCTTTAAAAAATCAGAATTGAAATGGCTGGTTTCCCTTCTCAAGTGTCCACCCATGGGCCAAAATTAATCTCCAACAATGAATTCATCAATTGCATGGCTAAAGATTGAGCTATGGAAATGATAGGAGAGCTGATAATGGTGATGTCAATTGCAGAAATGATGGGACAACAACTTGTATATTTCGCAAATTCTTTCCCAATATGAAAGAACATCAATGACTTCCATGTGTCTGAAACTTCATCCTCAATTACAACAAACTGAAAATGAATAAGATATACAGCTAAAAGTGAAGAATTCATACCATATCCCTTAATTCTTTCCAAGTTTGTGGATATGCAAGCAAACACATCATTCAAAGACCACAATTGCTGCTCAAAATTTGAAAAGGGACTTCTTACCATGCAAGGTATAAGCCCTGTGATCCATCCTTCTTTGTGCCAATGATGTTTCCGAATGTTAAAAGCAAATGTATCAACAAAAATGTGGCTATTATTTCCCATGTTGCACATCATTCCCATTTCTCTATCATGCTCAATTTCATACTCATCAGAGCTCGATATGGAGAGAGAAATGAGATATAAAGAGTCATACCTTGGGCTGCTCCCAACATAACTCAGAATTTCTGAGTTGAGATCAGACCTCTTCCTTTGGCATTTTCCACTCAATAGAGCATCGAAATCATATTTCCTTGATTGGTATTTACATGGAGCATTCATGGGAATCATGTCTCGAGATAGAAACTTATTTATTGCTTCAAATGAAAAACTGTGATGTACAGGCCGGCAAGCTTACCCTTTGTATTTTTATTTTTTGAGTGGTCTTCAGAGAGTGACACAAGGGTGCTGCCCCTTCCTTGGTTTCTTCTTTATTAGATTAGAGTAGAAACTTAACCAAATCATGGAGTCGAGCAATGCATACCTCTCTAGAATTGCAAACTATTTTTTCATGCTGAGAAGAAATGAATATGAAACTCTCCAGGTGCTATCCTATCCTTCCTTGAACATAAAGGCCATAGTAAGAAAAGAATTTTTTCCTGATTTGCCTCCCAAAGCAACTGCTGAAGCAATATATGGTGCAAGGAATCCTTCTTATCATGGATGACCAATGAAAGGAGCTGCTGTGACTGCATGTTCCAAGTTAGCAGCATATAATTTCACAAAGGCAAGCTTAAGACACCATAAACCAACCCTTTTATGGCTCTGGATCATATCTTTCATATCAGCTGAGTTATTATGCCCGGATCAAAGGAATAACACTCATTCCATACCAAATTTATGCACACAACCTTTATGTCAAATGACTGATGTAATGGAAATGCAGAGCTTACCATGTGCCCATGTAGATCACCTTTAAATAAAGAGTTGTAATTTGGTGCTCCTACTAAAATGCCATCATGCCTAATTTCATCCTTATTGCTATCCTCATCATCATAATCTGAAAATACTCTAATGCAATGATCCTTATCGTTACCCAAGCAATGATGTCCTTTGCAAAAAAAACACTCAATACATCTTTATGCCAAGGGCTGCCCACAATACTCATAACTTCTGAGTTTAAATCAGCATGCAAACAATATTTCAAGAACATATTACCTCCATGATCTTCCGCTTTCCAGTTGCTTACCTTCATTATATCTTTGCTTAATGCTTGCTTGTCAATTCCCCCATGTCTTTGTGCTTTCATAATGCTGATATCTCCCTCAAATGTCCTTCTTTTTGTTGCTGCTAGGTTCAGTCCAGCCCCTTCATGTTGCTCTTTATGAGGAGTTTTCTCCCAATTCCATGGCTCACAAGTTCTATTATCAACACTACTCCAAATCATTCTTTCCAACATAAGAGTATCAAGAGGATGGCCAACCAAATTTAGAGAGGAAATGGTTACCTTAGCATACCAACCATGGAATTGGGGAGAAGGTCATCTTTTGTTACTTTCATCTTAACTCTTGTGCATGCATGACTTGGGGTTTTCCGGAAAGGATGGGAGTACCCCTTACCACTTAATGTGCACCATATTTTGCCCATATTTGAATCAAGCTGATGATGAAGGTCAACTCTTTGTGATGATAAGCTATGGAGCAATAAATCTGAGATGTCTTCGATCCTCGGATCTGCAACAAGGCTTTCATCTTTTTGATACTCGGAATATCTTGGTCGCTCTTGTCCAGTTTTGACTCTTCATCTTTGGGCTCTGTATTCCCTGCTGCTACAAATGGACCAGCGGGCTGCCTTTTATCATTTTCATCTTGGAAATGAGTTTCATTCGTTCCTAACACCATTGCTTCTTGTTTACCACCCTTTCTTTCATCTTTAATGCTGGTGTCATTTATCTTTTGAGGGAGGTTTTTATGGCCATTCACATCACCTTCATGGAATGCCCATCTCCTTTTCTCTTGTTCTTCAAATTTTATCCGCCAATGCAACTTGGAAGCTCTTCATCTCTCTTTTTGTGGACTTCATGCCTAGGCTGGATCTTCGACTATCCAATTCCATCGAGTGGAGTGAATTAATTGCTTCACGGATCTTAACAAACTCCATTACAACTTATAGCTTGCTTCATCTTCTTGAGCTCGTGGTTTCAGATCTTCTTCCGGTAGTGATTGAACTTTGGTCTTCAAACTTGATCCTTATGTTAATTTCCATCTTTGCTTGATTTTAATGAGATTTTGGATAGACAAGGCAAGAAGATCTAGCATCCGTTTTCCTTGTCCATTTTCATCTTCCATTGAATTCCCTCAGGCCTTGAAGAATCTAATTCTGATACCACTGTAATAACCCTTTTGAGGGTTTTATCAAAATATTCAGAATTCTGGAATTAATTTAAACATTAAAATTAAACTTGTAGTGACTAAAATTTCCTTGAAAATTGTTAGAAATTCTTCACAAAGTTCCAGTAAAATATTGTCCAATGAAAGATATATTATTTTATTAATTTTCTAGAGCCAAATCGACTTAGGCAATGCAAAATACTATGCTGGAAATATTTTGAAATTGTGGAAATTGTCATAACATAAATAATTTGATTTGACCATTAAATATGCATAAAAATCCGTGCAAATGCAGATTTGGCCTTTATAATGCAATTCGACTTGGAATATTAATTTTATATGATGTTATTATCATCCAATAATTCAGAAATCTCTCTGGAACAAGTCGCACTTTTGGAATAAATAACATAAATCAGATTTGACACAATTTGATCTTCAATATAATAATAATCTGCAATTATAAATTGTTTTAAGTCAAAAGTGAGAGGTTTTTATCCCTCACAATGGACCTCACAAGGGGGTTTTATCCCAAGTGGAGAGAAATGAGAGTTCACTCTCAAAATTTGATTTTACAAAATGAAAGTCGATATCTAAATGGTTGCCCATAGTCCCCTATTTATACTTTTCCTTCTTGGCGCCAAAATAGAAAAGACATGGCCGCTCCCTTATGACTATTCATTATGCCTTAATAAACAAGGCCGACCCATATAGTCTTCACTAATACACTTTAAAATATTCATAAAGTAATAAAAGACATATTATCTGCTTCCTCTAAATTATCTTCTTCAATTTGACGAAGGATGAGGGATATCCGGAAGATCCAATTATGCCTTCGAATTTGGGAAAAAGGGACATCACATCTAAGCAAAGCAAAAAGAAGGCATTTGAGATTGCAATCAATCCCTTATGCATTGATTGGTGGGATTCTCTTCAAAAGGAATCATGATGGAATGTTGTTAAGGTGTATTGAAGGTGATCAGGTGAACAAGGTATTGGCAGAATTCCATGGTGGCTTCTCTGGCGGACAGTTCTCTGTCAAGGCCATTGCTATGAAAATTATAAAGGCAGGATAATTTTGGCCCACATTGTTTGTAGATGCTCATCAATGGGTCAGGAAATGTAAAGAATGTGCTTTCTTCACTGGTAAAAAGAGGTTGGTTTCCCTTCCACTTCACCCAATCCAAACGAATCAACCATTCTCCCAATGGGGTTTTGACTTCATTGGCGTGATTAATCCTCCATCAACTGCAATCTTTTATTGTAATCAGTCGAATATTCACGAACACTAATGACAAGATAACTGGTTATTAAAATAACACATACAAAAATACGTGGTTATGTAATATGTAGAGCAGAACCCAATTTTACTATGTACATACAACATAAAACAATCATTATAGATCCGTGCCAAACATCTGGTCATAAATAAAGTTGACGAAAGGGTATAAAAGTACTGTAGCAACGGTATGAATAACTGTGGCAGTATAGATCACTTTAGCGGTATGAATCATTGTGGCAGTATGGATCACTGTAGAAGTGACGCAAACCATAGTAGCAGTGACACAAATCATTGTAGCAGCGGTACGAATAACTGTAGGATAATTGCACAGAGATGGGCGGCAAAAAAGTGGACAAAAACCACAAAATCAATTAAAATGTGTACGTGGTTCTAAAAAACACGTTTTCGCTTTCATTTATTAGGTTTAGAGGATACCGAACCAAAAACCTGCACGCACTATAACCCGTACACATTTCTATGGTACAGGAACGCGTACACATTCTCGCTGTTTAGTGTTTTCTAAGAGGTTTTGGATGAGGTAGGTCAGATTAAGGGAGTATGTGTATTAATATAATTATTAAGTATAAGATTTCTTTTTATTATTCTTAATAAAAAGAAATCTTATGCTTTAAATTTATTTGAGTAAATACAAGAAATTAGGGTCACTCTGCACATGATAGAATTGGTCTTGTAGCTCCAAGAGTTACAGTGTAGAAAATAGTTTTTCAAAATCCAATCTAGTCAGTATTTAGTTTTTCAGAATTTCAGCATTGAAAGTGATGCTTTTAGGGTGTAAATTTTGCTGTCAGGTCTGTTTTGGGAAAACATATAGTCATTTTATAGGTTTTGGGGCTTTCCGCATTGGGTGTTAACATTTGTAGGAGTTTTGGAGCCCTCTAGATAGGTTGTTGAATTTTAGAGGAATTTCCCCATGAGCATGGAGTTGAAGCCTTAATTTCATCTTGGAATCAGGGTAGCATCGTATTATGGATGAATACATACTTGACAAGCTTGAAACCATCTAATCAACTATATAGATAGGGCCAACCAAAGAAGTGGATCTTAACTATCTATCTCACCACACCAGTCGATTCATTCATTTTGGGAGGGAGTCGAAGATCTTTCCCACGTGAGACGAGTCATTGATAACAAATCAACATACTCAAACCCAAAAAATGACACTCTTTCTCAGGAGATCTCTAGTAGATAGAATATAGGGAACCCACCCCACATCTATATATGGGGGTGCTTACCCCGTATCTATAAAGAGGCGGGGGGTGGGGGGAGTGAGTAGATATAGGAGCACACACATCTTGCCTGACCACCATATAGAGAGAGAAGGGCGGGGGTGTGCCAACTAACTATATATAAGTCATAACCGCCCTCCAATTCTTTCAATTGATCAAAGGTACGCCGAGGATAACAAGTTGATGACTCCCAAGAGCTCTTATTAACGAAGTTGTTTGGTGCCATATCAATTTATTTGGTACCATATGAGGAGAGGGAGGGGATGAGCGGGGGCACTATGTCAAGTGGTTCGCTATGCTTTGCTATATAGAGATAGGGGACCTATCCCTCCTCAAAATGGTACCAATTTTGAAAGTCGGTCCACACTTCATCGATTAGAAAGAGACTTTGAGGCATGTAGATGTAAGGTCAGAGGTAGTACTAGCTACTTATAAATAAGGCGGTGTGTGCACTTATATAGACATCTGAGCGCACCTAGTTGATTGAGGGAAAGAGTGCACATACATGGTGGTGCACATAAACACTTGGGGGCTGTCATTATGCCAGAGAACCACAATATTAGCCAAGATCTTGAAGTTGAAGTTGCCATATACACTATACTTTCCAAGCCAGATGCATATTTGTAATGTCCCTTTCTAGGGATGAAACTGAAAATAAGGGTTCAGCTCTGAAAATATATATAATCCTAGCATAGAATTGAAACTATCCCTTTTTGGGCTTCAAACCCCCTTCAAAACAAGCTGAACATAGGTGTATAAATCCTCCTATGGCAGCGAACTGTAATGGAACTTAATGGCATCAATTCCCATCCAAACACGAGCTGAAAATGACATAGAATGCTTCCAAATATTTTGTTCAACCATGGAAATATTTATCCAGCCAATATACTTCAAAATAAATAAGAAATTAATACATAAATCAGAGCTGTAATTAATTAAATAACAACAGAAGTACAACTCACATTAAGGGCTGGAAATGATTGTTCCCAAACCCCAAATATATCAATAAAGTATGAAATCAGCCTTATAAATTATGAGGAAGGCGAGTATCCGCTCCAATCGCCCAAATGTGCCCTAGAAGGCACTTAACTTTTCCTCCATCCAAGCAGCTACCCTAGGAGAGGGTCCAAAATAAATGTAGAAACCTTAGTAGCTCTTCCTCTCTCAAGTCCTAGATGCTAACCAGCAACATCATTTTCTTTGAAACCCTTAGGAACCACCAATTGGAGAGTTTTCATTCTTCAATTTGCACAAGGAAGGGTTTCTTCCTCCTTGTATGCCCCATCAAAGGATTTTTGCCCTCTAGTGGATAGGAATTGTGCAATCAGCCTAAAAACCAAGCAAGTATAAATATATGATATGATAGATGCCCAAAATGAGTCCAAATGACCTCTTTTAAATCCTCTTGGTTGCGCCAAAAATCAACTAGGGAGTCTTCCCCATAACTGAATTCATAATGATGTTTGCTTTTAACTTTAGCTTGGTTTTTCCCCTCTACAACCCAGCCGACCTGCCTCCTAAGAGAAAACATGAAAGAAAAAGGTAAATGCTTACAAAAAAGACTAAAAAACACAACAAACACTTTCCTTGTTCACCTCCTTCTTGCCCCTGAGAAGTGGAATGGGGTAAAAGTCTTCAAAACGAACTAGTTTGAAAAAAGGGACATGACAATATTTAACAGGCCCACATGAGTAATCCTCATAGTCAATAATGTAGGGGATCGACCTTGGTTCCCATCCACATACAAAGATAATCCTTTGAGCCTGATAATATAGATTAGCGATAGTAAGGGTTGGGCAAGAAGATGATCTATTTGAGGACCCTGTGATATCTTCATTTGTTCAAAAGAACATGAGATAACTGGTAGAGTTGGAAACTGAAAGAGTACATCACATTGATCTCTATAACTTTCAACAAAATCCGGGGTAGGAGTTGGTGGAAAATGTGCTAGAGCTTCCAAACATTCATTTCCTTTCCATGGACAAAGAGACGTGTTCCCTTCATCAAGATTTGTGCTGAATAAATTATCTGTATTCTCAGTTTGTTGTAGTAGGGGTGGAAAAGATGAGTCAAGTGCCACATGTTTCACAAGAAATCAAATCTACATCAACACTCGGAGAAATTCTTTTCAAAGATCCTTTTATGTTGTTGTAGGATAGAAATAAGTGACGTAGATGTCGATTCCTTTATGGGATTTGACACAAGATCTGGGATGAACAATTGTGTAATAAAGACACCGATGACACATTGATTGCACAATGGATTATGCAGTGAATAGAGACACATATGGACAAGACACCATTGAAATAAATTCATGCATTGTAGCAAAATAACTCGATAAAAGTGGTAAGAGGGAGATAGTAAATGAGAGTGTACTGGAAAAATCTGATCATCATTTTCAAGAATAGGAAATTCCAACCCTCACGGGCACTTGCCCTTTAGAAGAAGATAAGAAAGAATCAATTATGAATGGGAACATAAGACATTGGATGCGTGATCATGAAAAGTTGAAGGTAATTGTGGAGTTTAGATTCACCAATCAAGAAGAAGTGGGTGCATCAATAGCTGGAATTACATTGTCAAGTAAAGAAGGTAGAATAGTTATAGAAAAGAAGAAGGGTAGAAGCTGCACATATGCTAGAAATGTAATAAAGACACAAACAACGTCTTGAAGAAATTCGGATAATCCAAAAAAAGGAAGAGTAAACAATGGGTATGAAAAAAGGGTGAAGAGGAGTTCTACGTGATCACACAAAGGATTGGAAATCCAATTGCACTTTAGATTGTGCAATGATTGCAAAATTGTGATATTGTCATTTTGTAGGGTTTGGGGATATCTTCGGGGTCAATTGCCTCTAATCTTACTATTGATTGAACTAATATTCTAATTAGTTCAATCAAGGATGCATTTTGGGTCAATTTTATACACTTTAACGTAATTGTGATAATTTTTTGTTATTTGGGGTTTAAATTTCTCTATTTTCATCATTAATTGAACAAATAATTGGGTTTCCTCAATTAAAGATGTAATTTGGGTCAATTTTAACCTCATTAACCTTATCGTGACTATATATGATGCGATTTGGGGCTTAATTGTCCCCAATTACATCATTAATTCTGTCAATTAGTTAATAGATTCGTACAAAGATCTAATTTGGACCAATTTGAGCCCTATAAACTTAATTTTTATGACTATACAATATGTTTTTGGCCTTAATTAACCCCAATTGCATCACATGCTGCACATTTGGTTGATTGGTTCAACCAGAGAGGTAATTTGGCCAATTTAAGCCCTATGAACTTAATTACAATGATGTTATGTGATTTGGGGATCAATTTAGCCTCAATAACATCATGCACGTTAAATGAATTGTTTCTATATGATGTGATTTAGGGTTTAATGGGTCCAAATTGTGTCACTAGTTGAAAAAATTAGTGAGATGGATGTATTGTGCAATGATTTGATTGCACAATGCACGCTTGTTGCACAAGGTAAAGAGCACAATGTTTCCACGAAGTTGCGAGGGAAAGGTAAAGTGTTTTGCACTATGGTGTTTTATCAATGTTTGCACAATGTCATGGTATAATCATGTGGGTTGAACACAAATCCTTAGGTCAATGCCTAACTGACACATAATAATAGTGCACAAATGATATGATATGTTGACAAAACATGTTAGAGGAACGATAAAGAATCATGAAGCACAATTATCCATGGACACGTGTCACTAAAAGAAACAAGGTCAACATACAAACGTCTCACAAATGATCTCAAGATCACAAGGATTGATTATCCTCAACCACCATATTTGACAAATGTAAGAGATCATGGAGAAAGACAATGTGGCATTTTAGAGAAGTTAATGAACTCACATCCAATGCAGAAAGATCTAAAACCTAAGAAAACTTAAAGGGATTCCTTAGGTTTGTAAAATCTAATTTTGACACATCCAAAACTCTTGCAAATGTCAACAACCAATTTGAAAGGCCCTAAAACCTACAAAACGACTATATGTTTTCCCAAAACAAACACTGATTACAAAATATACATCCCAAAAGCTTTACGTTCAATGTTGAAATCTTGAAAAATAACCAAGTACTGTACAAATTGGGTTTTGAAAAACTATTGTAATGTTTGGAGTTACAAGACTACTTCTATAAGGTGTAGAGTGACCCCAATTTCTTATATTTACTAAAATAAATTTGAAGTATAAGATTTCTTTTAGTAAATATGCTCCTCCTTGCCAATGTTTTAAAAATCGGAACCGGACTCGAAATCGGCCGAGTGTCAGACCGGAACCGAACTAGAATCGGACAAGAACCGGACCGGTTTAAAACATATGAACTAGTTTACTAAATACATAAAATATTACAATTTTAATGAAAACAAGAAATTTTAAAGATTCCAAACCATGATTACAAACAATTAGAAACAAAATATGAAAAGTTTGCTCATGTATATACCATGTAAGGGTAAATATAGCAAAATGGCACCGAGTGCACTACATATCCGAAACAAAATACATAAACAATGAGGCTCTAAATAGCCTATCGAGTCCAAAAAACAATATGCTACAAGCTACTACATGTTTGACATCAATCATCAAACTCAACACCATTGTTAAGAATGGGATCCTCATCCTCATCAATGTCATCTTGTTCCTTTGGCTCAGACACATCGGACTCCTCAGGGACATTTGTAGTAGTTGTAGTAGCGCGGCTATTGTTTGCCATGTATGGTGCTACTGGTGGCTCATCATCCAAAGCCATCTACCCCAAGTCATCAGGATCAAACTATGCCAGGTGACTCTCCTGTATCCATTATGAGGTTGGATCAATATCATCCAAGACAATGGGATTTGTATTAGGTATCCTATTTAGTAATTGGTTGCGCCTTAGCCGCCAGTTGTATTGCACGAAGACTAGATCATTCAACTGTTGTTCCAAACGGGGTCTATTAACATCATTTAGTCTTAGGGTTAGAAAAAGGTAACTTAAAAGCTAAAATTGGAAAAAAATTTGTTTTAAGGCAAACCCTACCCCTCAACTAGTTCAGATTGGTCCAGTACAGAACCGACTGGCTTGACCGGTTGAGTATGGAACCAGACGGTTCAGTACTGAGCCGGTACTGAATCGGACTGTTCGGTACTAAACTGGTCATTGGTTTGGTTTTTCTAGTGGTTTGTAATTTTTTTAATGAACTGGTCAAACCGGTTGAACCGAACCGGAACCGGAATGGTTTTTAAAACACTGCCCCTTACCTGACCTGCCTCATCCAAAACCTCTTAAATACACTAAACAATGAGAATGCTTACGCGTTATAGCGCATACACATTCCTATTCCATAAGGATTGCATTTGATGCAATGTATAACGCATATGCGTTGTTTTTATTCACTTTCCCAAAGCATCCCTCCAAGCTCGAAAATGCCTCAGATTTCCCATCCAAAGGCTTGGACTTGTCATTTTCTTGCTTGAAATGATTTCCATATCAAATTCCAACTTCGAGTATGGAATATGTTATGGATTTCATATACAAATTTCATTAAATCATGACTACGAGGAGAGCAAATTGTCCTCTTTCTGATGATACAAGTTTTTTGTTTTTTTGATAACTATAAGGATACTAATGTTAAATATTTGTAAATGTCTTCCTATGCCATTGCATTGAAAGAAAATACGTCTAACTTTATGTATATAACTTTTGATGTATGCATCCAAATTAGAAAAAAAAATTATACTATACTAGACCTAATTCTATGCACATTAAAAAAATTCTTAATTTCAATTAATTTTGAGGTAGTCATGTGGGGCGAATGCTCAGCTATCTGTTTTTTAATCAAATTCAAGACCTATTTATTACTAAAATTCATTAAAAAAAATTACGTTTAAAAAAAATAAAAATCCGTAACATACTAGATAACCTTATCTAACTTTCCACAAAAGGATTTAAAAAAAATACTAAACGATGCTAAAAAAAAGTGGGGCAAACAGTCAACTATTGAGTATGTTTTATATAAAAACACAAGTACTTCTTTGTAGTTTAACAATTTCTACCATTTATACTTCACCATTTGCAAAAAAGATAGTGATTTGAAAACTAGACTCAAAATGCAATAATTTATATTTTTATAACTTGTTCAAATTTTGAGTGTAAGTACCTCAAATAATCAACAAAAGTACAAGTTTCTTAATTTTCAGGAAAATATGTCCACTTAAGACCCCCTTTTTGTAACACATCTTCATGCATGTACCCTGTAGTAGCCTTGTAGCAAACTGAAAATGGAATAAATTTCAATCTTCGACACAAATATGATCCTTGGACAAAATCACCACAATTGGAATTAAAGGGTTTCCATCATCCAATCTTGCACACCAAAGGTTTTTTTTTCCGTGGGTGAAAAGATGAACACAAAGGCTCAAGCTCTGGAATGGGTTTGGTTTCAAGGAGTAATGAATAATACTTCCTTTTGAGCCCAACTCCTTTTATAACAATCCTTTTAATTCAAACCCTAAAAGAATTTAAAACACTTTAATAAAATATTAGTTTTTGGTTCGCTTTATAATAAAAATACACAAGTGTCATTTTACCTTGTTATAGATATTGAAGTGACTTAGGACCACTTAAGATATTATTTTTTTAATCAATTCCCTAACTTTATCCCTTAGCCTACGGGAAATAAGGAATAGGCTATAGGTCCTCTGATTAGATTAATTAGAAAAAAGGGGACATGATAAATGTCCCCTATGGGTTGTATTTGGCTCCCTATCACTGTGCCTCCACGCATTGTTCATGTCAAAGTCATGATTTTGAACTTCCCCTTGTCTAATAATAACTTCTTAGGTAGATCGTGGACTCATCACATGCACGCAGTCGTGTCATCCGTCTGCCAATGTGTCAAGTTTGCACACCTAGGGGCTATCTATAAAGTGCAAGGTGGCACTAATTCTTGAAACTTTGACATCTTCCAACTACATGGGACATTCAAAATCCCCTCCCTTGAAGAACTCCCTACCATCGTATTTCAGAAATACCAATGCTTAAACTATCATGTAGATTCCAATCGTGGCTATAGTGGTCATCTAGAGGTTGTGGGCTATACTCTTCCCAACGTTGTCGATTTAGACAATGTTGAGCCAGATGAATCAACCTTGAGATCAATACTTCTGATCTCCCTGATGCCAATATATCACAATTACCTCCCACTCTACAACCTTGCTTGCGCAAAAAGGATGTCGATTGAGTCCCTATCACCATTACTCGCACTAAGCATCCTCCTATAAAGTATCGTTCAACCCGAGATAATCAACTCATGTGTTATTGATGTCACTACTCCTGATTATGATGATGGTTATTCTCTAGATGATCCCTTCTTAGCATGCTATGCTCAAGTTAGGAATGCAAAATTTCTTTGTTATCAGGAATCATTATAATCCATTACTGTCTCCTCACGTGACACACCTATTGACTTTGACTTTTAGACCAATGACCTCATGGATGATGAGGATGCCCGCTCTGACTTCGACTGTAAGGACGGGCTCATGAACTACACTCCTTTAATTGGTGATCCAATGCGTGAGCCATAACTTGCTCCCTCAGATCTCCCCTCTACTACTATGACACCTGTTGTGACATTTCCTCCTATTTTTCCACATGTTGTTACAACTCTACTCTCCATGAGATCCTCACCGGCTCTTCTTGCCATTATGGCTCCTAGCTCACTCGTGGCTGAACCATACTACACATGGCATGAGGCTTCCGGACATGATGTTTCATATTGTAAAGCCTACTGACAACATATGAAGAAACTTGAAGTGGATGTTGGACGAGATCAACAAAAGAAAACCACACAACCCTCTTCTTTTGCACCACTCATTCGTTCTCATCATGGCTTTTGCTCGCATATAGACGATACCTATCGGGTCATCTCTCGCAAGCACCGAGAACGGAAACCTTCCCTTCATGCACCTAAGTGCAGGGCCTGATCCCCTCTATCGCGACAGCAACCTTCCATGTCATCCTCTTGATTCTGCCCTACTTATCCTTTCCCCCCTCGTCCCTCCCTTGATGATATCCACCGTGATGTTCTCACTCAGATATCTGAACAGATAGACGATTCTCTCCTTTCCACATGATCAAAAATCCATCGTGGTATCCACATCATTCAAGACAACCTAGAGGACCTCATGATTCATACTCGACATCAAATACTACATGAAGTCACTGACATCATAAATGATGCATGTCATTTCTTCGCACATTGCCCTCGATTCACTTGATTTTACGTGACATATTATGATTTATTTGTATTTCTCTTCTCTTGCTTGGGTTATCATCTCCTGCTTCGGTTTATCTCTCCCACTTGAATTTCCACGATCATTGTTTCCTATCTTGGATACTTTGGTACTTATACCTATCATCTCCTGCTTGGGTTTATCTCTCCCGTTTGGGTTTCTACGGCCATTGCTTACTACCTTGGATAATTTGGTAATTTATCTACCACCTCTCCATTGCATTTCGATGGCCATTGCTTCCTACTTTGGATACTTTGGTAATTTCGCTACAATCTGCCTTGGGTCTGCCTCACATTGCATGGGTTGGACCTCTAATTAATCCCTATCCCATCCAATTTAAGAGCAATGCACTACCTACTCTATTACCATCATTTTAAAACCTTTTATTATTTCATCTTTCTTAGCCATAAATGTTCCTACATTTGTGCACAAATAAGAAAATGGACTCATAAAAGTAGACATACATTGATCATCACATACACAAGACATCACCAAAAGTACTATGTCATATACATCTCTCTAAATAAATTGTTTTATACAGTACAATATACATTTCAAACAAAATACAAAATCCATCCCTCAAGCACATCCTCGCACGGTCGGAAGACGCCCGATGCTTTGAGTTGATGTGCTTGACTAGTATCATGTAGGGATTGTGTTAGTGATGTGACTCTAGACTGAGCCCCTACAGCTACTCCCTTTGCTCTAGCCGCATGAACCTCCAACTTGGTAATACGAGCGGCATTAGTTGCCTGGCATGTAATTGACACCTGCGCATTCAATAACTTTGTTGCTTGTGCACGTGCCAATACCCGCTTGTGCCTAGAGGAGGCTTTGCACCAATGCCTGCACCAATGCAGTCATATCTCCCACACTTGCCGCTGCCCGAGTGTTCCTATATCTTCGAAGCTCGAGAGCCGCCTCCCCCACAAATCTAAATGCGCCTAGTGCATCTTCGGTTGTAGCTGACACTGGATCACCCATCACGGAAGTATCCGTCACATCCAAAATGTCATCTAAGATGTCATGATGTGCACCCTCAATCAAAGAGTGCCATCAATTGTAGTCCGCTCTGTGAAACACACAAACCACATCTCATTAGCATTCTATCCCACTTCTATTCAACATCATCACCTATACTATCATAAATAACTAAGTTGAAGGCTCACTTGGCTCACTGGGTCACTCAACCACAACGACTTTGTCTGCTTGGCCTCCCAAAACCTCCCCATCATCAACATATCGCGATTGACGGGCCCCTACCAATTAGGCCCACCTGTCTCGAGGCACCAATATCATACGCAGTATCCCTTTGAGTCCCAGTCTACTCCATCATATCATTGTTATCTAAGCTACATTATATACAAATATCCTCCAATAGGCCTTTGTAACTGCCACTCGCAGTGCCATCCCCTGAGTCTCTCTACTCTCTCCTCAGCAGCCTGCCTCTTGGGGCTGTCCCCCACCTCTATCACTTGAGGTTATTCTCCTCCTACTCCCCTCTTTCACTGCCTACTAGCACCCAATTGTGGGGCACACATAACTCGTGTGGTGTCAATGGATGGCACGGATACCTCCAGCCCTGGTCTCTCTCCTCTCACTCTGACTTGTCGTGGTCGATACTCTAGGAGAGGTAGGGCTTCAACACGAGCTAGGAGACCAAGCTGTAATGATACTCTATCCACTGGGTGTGTCTACACCCACCACACATAATGCCCAATGATTTCTAGGGTCCCCTCAATGGCCATTGTCATCAGCCAATTGGGTCATTGATCCACCGTCCCTCTAAAGGGCTCCCATACCACCTAATTTTGTGTGACATGTATCAATTGCTTGTATCCCACTACTGCCCTCACTTCTGGGCTTCTCTCCCACCATAGAATCCAAGAGGCATCCCTTGCTACCTATAGTGACATGTCCTTGTCAGGTATATACATCAAGAAATACTCATATATCAATAACTACCAAAAGTATTATAGGTGTCACATCCCTTGATATCACATATGAATCCTGTATAAATCATGCACCAACTGACCCATATTGTTTTCAAAAATCTAAACTATATCCCAACTGTAGTGCATCCCTACATGTCATGATCACAAATAAAAATATTGCTCCAACTGCCTCGTGACATAATATACAACTGCCAAAATGTACTAATAATCACCTTTTGGATATCAATAAATTACTGTAGCAAACATGACATCAAAAAAGATATAAACACCTCTTGGGTAGCCCAAGGATCGTATGCACATCTTGTAACAGTTATTCATGGCTTTTTCTATCTCCATCCACCTCTTTGGACTTGAACTGCCTAGTCGTTCCAAAAAACATATGTATCAATTGGATCTATATAGATGGCGTCCATACCATAAAATATCCTTCAACACCATATAACTGTGCCATCCCACATGATGATCTCAGCTAACTCTAGCATGGCACGATCCCGTTTGACCTCCAAACTAGATCCTTTGTAGAACTTGTTAAACAAGCACATTTCAAATATCAAACCAAAATACCTAATCACAAATATAATTCAAATTACCTCTTACAGTTGCTCATCAGAAAAAAAACACCTAGACCTCTACCCTATCTAACATCATCAACCGCTATAAAACTATTACACCACCTAAACAACATCAACCCCCCTGGCTTAAATTTCATCAAGCCATGTTGTGCCCTAAACACCATCGACCATGATTTTATCAATTGCTCTAACTATTTGATCCCCTCTACTAAATGGTCCCACTTTTTTGGCATTAAAATAAAAAACCTCACCATGGGATTCAACACCAAAAATCCATGTTGTCTCAAACCACCTCAACTCTGCCTGATCGCACATCTCGCCGTCATCAATAAAATCTTGTCTAACCTGATAATTTCCCATGACATGCTCCATTTCTCTACAACCACCCTTTCAATTAAAAACAAAACTTACCATAGAATTCACTCCACTTTATTAGCCTCATCTCGAACAATTCTTATACCCACTTCATTCTCATAGTTTGTCACTAAAATCGCTCTAATTGGATAATCTTGGAGCTCAGTTTCTCTCAATCTCAATTAGCAAAGTGACAAATGAAATCCTCTCTTTACTATTTATAGCAATTCTTATACCTTCTTTTGCCATGATCCGTACTAATCTTAAAACCTTACATATATTTCAAACAAGAAAGCCTAAAAACATTCCTTGAATTACGCCATGATCGTGGTGGTAAGCTGATCATTTTGACATATTGAATCTACATCTACCAAATCCCGCCATACTTCCGCATGTATTGTCATCATCAACAATTAGTCAAATGATCCTTGGCCTTTAACCTCTTAGTTAGGTGATTTGTCTTATTTTACTAGTTATCTTCTAGTTTTTCTTTTCAGTCTTGCTTCTTCAAGGTTACAAACAACTATTGTGCCTGCCACAGGCAAGCCGAGTGACAGCGACAGGTAAGTATGAGGTAGCTATATTTCATTTGGTGGAGTTCATTTATTTCTTTACAACACTTCCATTACTACTTTACTTTCAATTTCAGGTGTTGCATAGATCTTTTTTCTGAAGACCATCTCGTGTTTCACTATTGTGAGACATAGATGGCGTCGACTATAGGGAAACCCTAAAGTCATGTGGTACAAAACAATGAGGAATGGAAGCCAAAAGATAAATGAGGGTAATGATGAAGGTCCAAGATGACCGAAAGGAGGGATATTGAGAGATGGTATCAGGTTTGGTTTTTCCATAGCCAACGCCATTGCCCATGGGCGATGATGTCTGTTATATATACCTCTCCTCATTTATCATTTAGATCATCCACTACTTTCAAACTTCCAAGACACTTCATTTGCATGCACATTGGACATTTACGCATATTTTTGCGCTTAGTTAATAGACTTGAGGTTTTAGAGTCTTCCATTTTGCATTTGGGTCATCATAGTGAGCTAGGACTAGAGGTCTTCTACTTGAGCTTTCCCCTTCTCCACCCATATCGATTCTCTCTTGGTGCCGTCGTCTCTGGGGAGGATTATGCATCAACCACCACATTGCAAGTAAGTATTTTTGACGCTTCTTAGTTCCTTTGTTGCTTGTGCATTGTTGTTATTGTGTGGATGGTTGGTCATTCATTGCTATAGACTAGAGTAGATGTATGTTTTCTTTGATCTATTACAGTGTTTTATTATATTACGCCCTTTGGCTTTATCCATCTCTTGACTCATCCTTATTATGAATCCTAGTAGGATACCTATCTTTACCTTAGGTGTATGCCTTGGAAACCTATAGCTATCTTAGGGTTAGGATCACTATCCTCTAGAATTACGAGAGTAGTGCTCCTTGAGCACCTTTGGCATCTACATTGTGTGTCTTGACTTAGATTCTATCCCTACATATAAAAACCCAACTAGGAACTTATCTTTGCCTGTTATATAACCTCTCCTTTGTGCACATGAATTTGTGTATCATTGCACAAACTTCCACCTCTGCATGGGAAATTTCCCTTCCCTCCTGCACTACCTTGTTGTTTGTACACCAACTTCTCATTCGCCTTTAACGTAAACTTATAGGCCTCCTATATAGATCTCAATCTAATCGTATGCTAAGCTCATCTTGAATGGAAAAGCGTATTTTATTGACATATCTTGAAATCTTTTTTGTGTCGTCCTCCACATGGCCTACTCTAATAAGGAGCCTATGTTGGAAATACTATCATTGATGTCAAAAGTATCTCTTATGTTATATATATAGAAATATTGTCATTGATGTCAAAGGAATACTGATAAGTATCTCTTAAGTTAGAAATATTGTCATTTATGCTTACAGATGTGTGCCTCTTATGAAAAAGATGTTTTAGTTTGAATTTTGCATGTCGTGCACCAAAGAAAATGTTTTTGTAGTATTCCGCGGGTTCTGTAGTGTTCCTGTAGTGTTCCAACAGGGTGTTTGTAGTGTTCCATGGGTTTTGTAGTGGGTTCCGTAGTGTTTCGTGGGTTGTTGTAGTGCCTCATGTTTTGAAGTGCTCTACGGGTGTCTATGGTGTATTTGCAGGTTGTAGTAGTGCCTCGCATAATGAACGACCAGACTGAAGTATTTTGGTTTGTTTGAAATAATGTCCACACAATGAAGAGAAAGCCGCAGAAGTCAGGGAGTATTGTGCGATACAAAGGAGGATAGCCATGCAACAAAGAGAAAACTCTAGAATGTACAAATTTGTCTTGATGGTCATGAAATGTCCACAGGACCAAGAGAAAATAGGGGATGTCCACAGGAGTCTTGAAAAATTTTAAATATTCAAATTTCAAAGTGTACTAAAGCCGACTCATGATGAATACTCTAAAGGATGCCAACTCATGAAAAGTCATATCTATTCATGAAATGAACATGGTATATAAGTGAATTCAATTGCAAATTCATGTGTGCGCTCAGGTATTATGATGCCATTTTGAAAAGAAAAGGAAGAGAGCAAGAAAAGAGGAGAGTTTAATGAAGATATATCAAGAGGATTTGTGAAGAAAAAGGAAGAGAAAACTCAAGTAGATTAGAATGTCAAGTTGTTGAAGAAGAACAAAGAGCGAGAAGTGCATAAGCAAAGTGTAAAGTGTGGGTATACAGAAACAATAGGAAGAAGTGAAGAGTTATCTATATGCCATCATCAAGTTGAAGAAGAAACTACAGTGGGTGGATATTTTGCATTTTTGAGTTGGTGCTTGGTTGCCTTGGGGATTGGTGTCTCCAGTGAGTTGGTGCTCACGAATCAAGTTGAGTTGGTGCTCGACATTGGGGATTGGTGTCTCTAGTGAGTTGGTGCTCACAAATCAAGTTGAGTTGGTGCTCGACATTGGGGATTGGTGTCTCCAGTAGGTTGGTGCCTACAAACATTTGTAAAACAATTAATTTTGTGGTTGGATTTGGACAGTAGCTCCAAGCAGTCTTTTCTCTATGGTTTTTCTCCTGAAAGGGTTTCCACATAAATATTGTGTTGTGCAATTGTTATATCTTGTGTAATTGTTGATGATTATGAATGTTAAAGTTTAAATTGTAAAATTGGATAATATTGATTCACCCCCCCTCTCAGTATAAGTGTGTTTTCTACAATTGGTATCAGAGCAGGTTCCTTCAGAACAGTTTAACCACTGGAAGGTAGATCTCAGAAGCACACATGGCAAGTCAAGAAGGTTTCTCCTCAAACAAGGCTCCATTGTTTGATGGAACTAATTATGCCTTTTGGAGTATAAGGATGTGCACCTATCTAATGGCTCTTGGGTTTGATATATGGAAATATGTTGTTAATGGTTATACAACTCCAACAACTCCTCCAATAGATCAAGCTGGAAAGAAGGCAAGTGAAAGCAATGCAAAAGCTATGAATGTTATATTGAGTGGATTGTGTGAGGCAGAATTTGTCAAAGTGATGCATTGTAGTTCAACAAAGGAAATTTGGGATAAGCTCAAGAATATCTATGAAGGAGATGATAAAGTAAAGAAAGCCAAACTCCAAATACATAGAGGTCAATTTGAAAGTTTGAAGATGAAGGATGAAGAAAACATTGTTTCTTACCTTCTCCATGTGGATGCAGTTGTCAATACTATTAGAGGACTTGGTGAAGAAATTAAGGATGAAACTATTGTGCAAAAAGTGCTAAGATCTCTTCCTCTGAGATTTGATGCCAAAGTTTCTACTATTGAAGAGTTGAAAGACTTAACTATCCTAACAATGGATGAACTGCATGGGATTCTCACAACATATGAGATGAGAATTGAAGGTGATAAATCATCAAAGTGAGAAGATGCATTTAAAGCATCAAAGAAGGTGAAAGGCAAGAAACCTGAACCACATGATTGCTCCAGCAATGAGTCAGATGAAGAAGAAGCTCACTTTGTCAGAAGGCTGAAGAAAGGATCTGGAAAATATAAAGGTAAGTTACCATTCAAATGCTTTGATTGTGGTGAAATAGGACATTATGCCAAAAAATGCCCATATAAAAACAAGGATGATAAAGAAAAACAAAACTTGAAGGAGAGTAACATGTATTATCAATCCAAGAAGAATCATAAGCAAAGAAGATCTGAAAGTAAGAAGAATCTCTACAAGCACAAGAAAACCTCTATACCAAGGAGGAAAGTAACTCATCTGAAGAAAGTGATGAAAGTGTCTCTTTGTAAGTGATAAATATGAATCACTACTCATGGCCTTAGAGGTTAAAGAAAGAAAAGAAGAGATGGATTCAGAATATGATGAAGATACTAAATTTGAAGCTGAAGTGGATCTTGAAGGTGAACTCATTTCTGCCCTAGAAGAACTCAAGAGTCTAAGAAAGAAAAATAAAAAATGAAAACAACAATTTCAGAAACTAGAAGATGAGTATGGTGCCTTAAAATCAAAGCTGACACATGATCTTGAAGAGTCCAATAAAATCATCATTGATCTAAAGATTCAACTAGAAGAGATGAAGAAGATGGATCAGGATGTGAGAACACAGTTGAAACAGAAAGAAGAAGATTGTGAGAAACTTGAATGTGAATGTGAAGTTCTTTCCTTAAGAAAGGAACTTGAAAAATCAACTACCAAGTTGAACAGATGTCTCAAGTTTGAAAAGAGCTCTGAAGTTTTAGAAAACATCATCAATAATCAAAGATCACCATTTATCAAAGCAGGTCTTGGGTACAATGAGAAGTCTACAAAAGAAGATCCCAAAGTGTCTCCAAAGATGATAAGTCCAGAGAAATCAAGAAGCTATGCAGATGCTCTTAAAAGTTCTGCCAGAGATGAGAACAACAAGAAGTAAGAAACACATGTCCCTCAACACACAAGAACTTCAAATGAAAGCAGCAAAAGGAAAGAAATTCATGTTCCACAAGTAAATAGTACTCCTCCAAAGGAAACAAGGATTCACAACAAGAAGATCATTTCCTCCAAGGCAACATTACAAAATCAAGGTTTCAAAATTCCTTTTATGGATATTGTTTTCATGTAATCAGTTTGGTCACAGGGAAATAAACTGTAGATCTCATGTAAGAAGTTTTGATAGGAAGAAAAATGCAAAATTCATATGTGTCCTCAAATAGAAATTACAACTCATTTACACCTCTGATGAATTTTAATATTGAATGTTATAAGTGCCACAACTTTGGGCTTAAAGTTCACTTTTGTAGAAGTTGGTTTGTAGAATCCTTTAGGAAGTCTAAGAATGAGGAAGCCAAAGACAATCATAAGGATGAACAACAAAATTTTGGAAGGAGAAACAGGAGAAATAAATAAACAAAGAGAAATCCATGATTTTTCAAACAGCATTTCATGCACATAATGAAGAAAATAAGTGGTACATTGATAGTGGTTGCTCAAGTCACATGACTAGAGACAAAAGTAAGTTTCTCACTTTGAAAAAGGTAAATGGAGGTACTGTAAAATTTGGAGACAATGCCACTGCAAGAATTTCAGGTAAAGGCACCATTAGCTTAAATAATGGTAAATCAAAAACTGAAAATGTCTTGTATGTTGAAGGACTAAAGCATAATATTTTGAGTGTGAGTCAAATGAGTGATAGAGGATACAAAATAACATTTTATTTTTGAGGATGTGAAATCATAAAGGCAAGTACTAGGAAGGTTGTTGTTGATGCATGCAAGACAACAAATAATCTTTACATTCTTAGTGAGATTAAAGGTGAAAAGTGTTGCATGGGGAAAATTGATGAGAGTTGGTTGTGGCATAGAAGAATGGGTCATATGAAATTTGATAATCTAGTAAAGATTAGTTCCAAACAAGTTGTTAGAGACATGCCAAAGATTACTAAACCAACAAATACCATTTGCAAACAATGTCAGTTTGGAAAGCAGACAAGAGCCTCATTCAAGACAAAGGAGTACTCAACCACAAGGTTATTGGAACTTGTGCATACTGATCTCTGTGGGCCTACAAGAACTCAAAGCATGCAAGGTGAGAGATATTTTATGTTATTTATTGATGATTATTCTAGAATGACATGGGTTACTTTCTTAAGAGAAAATTATGAAGCATTTGAAAGATTTGCATTCAAAGCACTGGTTGAAAATGAAACGGATTTGAAAATCAAGTGTTTAAGATCTGACCGAGGAGGAGAATTCACTTCAAATGAATTCATAGAGTATTGTGAACGTCATGGAATAAAAAGACATTATTCAGCTGCAAGAACTCCACATTAGAATGGAGTTGTTGAAAGGAAAAATAGAACTGTACAAGAGATGGCCAGAACCATGCTAGATGAATCCAAAGTATCTGACAAATTCTGGAGAGAGGTAGTCAACAATAATCTATATTCTAAATAGAGGGAAGATCAGAGTAAATAACAACAAGACACCTTATGAACTATGGAAGGGCAGACCAACAACTATCAAACATTTCAGAGTATTTGGAAGCAAATGTTATATCAAGAAAGATGATGAAGACTTGGGTAAGTTTGAATCTAGATCTGATGAAGGTATTTTTCTTGGTTACTCTTCAATGAGCAAGGCCTATAGATGTTACAATTTGAGAACATTCAAAATTGTTGAAAGTGCAAATGTGAAGGTAGATGATATCAAGTATAAAAAGAGCAGGATACAAGAAATTGATTATTCTGAAGAAGCCAACAACGAAGATGAAAAGGAAGATGAAGATGAAAAGGAAGAAGTTGAGATAAAGGAATAAAAAAACCATCCAGATCAGTCCAAAAGAATCATTCAGAAAATCAGATTATAGGTGACAAAAATCTTGGAGTACAAACTAGAAGAAGACTAACAAATAGAATAGAACATGCAAATTTGTCTTTATTATCCAAAATTGAGCCTAAAATTTTTTGAAGCAAGAGAAGATAAGCACTGGATTGGAGCATGGAAGAAGAACTTGATCAGATAGAGAAGAATGAGACATGGGAGCTTGTTCCAAGACCAAAAGACAAAAATTTGATTGACACCAAGTGGGTATTCAAAAACAAGCTAAATGAAGATGGATAAGTAATAAGAAATAAAGCAAGGTTAGTATGCAAAGGTTATGCACAAGTTGAAGGTATTGATTTTGAAGAAACTTTTTCTCCTGTTGCACATTTAGAAGCCATTAGGATGTTTTTGGCATTTGCTTGTTATAAGAACTTTAAAGTCTATCAAATGGATGTTAAATCTGCCTTTCTGAATGGGAATTTGGAAGAAGAAGTTTACATTGAACAACCAGAAGGATTCATATTATCAGATGATAAGGACTATGTATGCAAGTTGAAGAAATATCTTTATGGATTGAAACAAGCCCCCAGAGCCTGGTACTCAAGACTGGACAAGTATCTACAACAACAAGGGTTCAAGAAAGGAATTGTTGACAGTAATTTGTACATCAAAATTGAAGGTGAGAATCAACTGATTGTTGTTGTTTATGTTGATGACATCATTTTTGGAGGAAGTAAGGATAAGATGTGTCAAGAGTTTGTTGAGGAAATGCAAAAATAATTTGAAATGTCCATGCTTGGTGAGTTGTCATTTTTCCTTGGATTACAAATTTCTCAATCTGACAAAGGTATATTCATTTCACAAACCAAGTATATTAAGGAAATGTTGAAGAAGTTTAGAATGGAAGATTGCAATCCAGTAAGTACACCCATGATCATAGGCTGTAAGTTGAGCAAGGATGATGAATCTCCTGAAGCAAATCAGACTCTTTATAGATCAATGATTGGAAGTTTGTTATATGTAACTACATCAAGACCAGATGTGATGCAAGCAGTAGGCATGGTAGCACGTTTTCAAGATGCTCCAAAAGAAACTCATGTGCAAGTTGTCAAAATAATACTCAAATATCTAAAAGGTATGGTGGATTATGGTTTGTGGTATCAAAAAGGTGAAGATTTTTCTTTAACAACATATACAGATGCAGATTGGGTTGGTTGTATAGATGACAGAAAAAGTACAAGTGGAGGTGCTTTCTTTTTGGGCAACAATTTAGTATCTTGGTTAAGAAAGAAAGAAGATTTTGTTTCTCTATCTACAACTGAGGTAGAATACATTGTTGCAGTATCATGTTGCACACAAGTTCTCTGGATGAAACAAACATTGAAGGATGTCAAGGTAGAATTTGATTCTCCAATTTCTATACTTTGTGACAATACTAGTGCAATAAATATCTCAAAGAATCCAGTTATGCATTCTAGAACAAAGCATATTCCCATTAAATATCATTTTCTGAGAGAGCAAGTTGTAGATCAACAGGTTAAGTTGGAATACATTGCCACAAAAGAACAGATTGCTTGATATTTTTACAAAACCTCTTCCAAAAGAAACATTTGAATATCTCAGACAAAAGTTGGGAGTGATATCCTTTTCAGCAGGTCATTAAATGGAAGCATATTTGAGGGGGAGAGTGTGATGAGAGTGTTTTCCTTTTCCATTGATGTCAAAGGGGGAGAATTGAATGTTAGGAGAAGTAATACATTAAAGGGGTAGCAATAGGAGAGTTAAAGCCAGGGGAGAAATAGATCAAGATGGAAGGTGTTGCAAGATGGTTGGTGAAGATGGTTGGTTGCCATCAATGACAAAGGGGGAGATTGTTGGAAATATTGTCATTGATGTCAAAGGAATACTGATAAGTATCTCTTATGTTAGAAATATTGTCATTGATGCTTACAGATGTGTGCCTCTTATGAAAAAGATGTTTTAGTTTGAATTTTACATGCCGCGCGCCAAAGAAAACGATTTTAGTTTTGCATGGTTTTTGTAGTGTTCTGCAAGTTTTTGTAGTAGTTTTGCGGGTTTGTAGTGTTCCACGGGTTCTGTATGTTTGGGTGTCTGTGTGTTTCGCAAGTTTTGAAGTGCTTCACGAGTGTCTATGGTGTATCACGGGTTGTAGTAGTGCCTCACGTAATGAAGAACCAAACTGAAGTATTTTGTGCTAATGTTTGAAATAATGCCGCACATAAGAAGAGAAAGCCATCATAAGTCAGTAAGTGATACAATACAAAGGAGGATAGCCACAGGGAACAAAGAGAAATAACTCCAGAATGTACAAATTTGTCCGCGATGGTCATGTAATGCTGCGGGACCAAGAGAAAACAGGGGATGTCCGCGGGAGTCTTTGAAAATTTCAAATATTCAAATTTCAAAGTATACTAAAGCTGACTCATGATGAATATTCTAAAGGATGTCGACTCATGAAAAGTCATATCTGTTCATGAAATGAACATGGTATATAAGTGAATTCAATTGTGAATTCAAGTGTGTGCTCATGGTATTATGATGTTGTTTTGAAAAGAAAAGGAAGAGAGCGACAAGAAGGAGCGGTTAATAAAGATATATCAAGAGGATTTGTGAGAAGAAAGAGGAAGAGAAAACTCAAGCAGATTAGAATGTCAAGTTGTTGAAGAAGATTGAAGAGCAAGAAGTGCATAAGCAAAGTGTAAAGCATGGGTATACAGAAACACCAGGAAGAAGTGAAGAGTTATCTATACGCCATCATTAGGTTGAAGAAGCAACTACAGTGGGTGGATCTTTTTGATTTTGGGATTGGTGAGTGAGTTGGTGCTCATGAATTTTGTTGAGTTGGTGCTCGGCCTTGGGGATTGGTGTCTCCAATGAGTTGGTGCTCACAAATCAGTAGAGTTGGTGCTCTACAATTGGTGTCTCCATAGGTTGTACAAACATTTGTAATAACAATTAATTTTGTGGCTGGATTTGGACAGTAGCTCCAAGCAATCTTTTCTCTGTGGTTTTTCTCCCGAAAGGGTTTCCACATAAATATTGTGTTCACCAATCTATCCCAACGATTGATCTTATTCTTGCCTCTATGTACTCTTGTACTTTGCACGTGTTCCCACCATAAAGATGCATGACTCTAACTTAGTACAAGCAAATCTTACCTTCTTGGGATCTTCTACACCTTCTTACTCAAAGTTCTAATCCATTTCTGTAATCTAGTCAATGAGTTCTTTTGGATCTAAGCTTCTAGAGTAATTTGGAACATCCACCTTTGGCTTGCTGCCAATCCTTTTGATCACACACAAGAATTGATCCTCTTGCGCATCAACAAGCTTTGCTTGAGCATCCCGATTCTTAGGTGATCTTTCTACGTGTTCATCATCGTTTGTGTCATCATCTATCACCACTCCTATGTGTTGTGCGGTTTCTATGGCCTCCAAACAAGCTTGTACTTCTCTCATCATCTTTGCCAAGTCCGCAAGTTGTGGTGCTCTAGCTGCTTTGGCTGATCTTAAGCAAGATCTATTCTATGTGCCATCACTATCTTCCTCACAACTCACAATAACTCAAAATATTGAATTCTACACCTTTTACCCAACAACTTAAATGCTTAAAGATGCTCGCATCTACTTTTTACTTGCACACACATATGGGAACCAACAAAACTAAATATCACACGATGGATTGATGTTATTACACACAAATACACCACATTGTTGGAAACAAACACTCGTATATATAATTAAGAATCGATCTGGGGACTATGCGAGAGAACAAAAGCATACATTTGCAAAGTAAAGATACCCTGCAACAATTCCTCAATAGTGCCCTAGAATCACTATTGATCTCCTTGATGCTTACAAATTTGTGCATCTTATGACCAGATGTTTTAGTTTGAATTTTACATGCCGCGCGCTAGAGAAAATGATTTTGTAGTGTTCCGTGGGTTTTTGTAGTGTTATGCAAGTTCTGTAGTGTTCCGCGGATGTTTGTAGTGCTTCGCGGGTTTTAAAGTGCTTTGTAGGTGTATGTGGTGTTTCATGGGTTATAGTAGTGCCTCGCGTAATGAAGGACCAGACTGAAGTATTTTGGTTTGTTTGAATAATGCAGCCCTTAAAAAATATCTGGCAGAAGTCGGCAAGTGATACGATAACAAATATGATAACCACGCTACAAGAGAATTACAGATGTACACATTTGTCCGCGATTGGTCTGTACTGCTCGGACCAACGAAACAGGGATGTCCGCGGTAGTCCTTCTTTAAAATTTCAAATATTCAAATTTTCAAAGTATACTAGCTACGTGCATGAGGACATATTCTAAGATATCGACTCATGAAAATTCCTTCTGTTTCAAGAAATGAACACGTAGATAATGAATTCAATTGCGAATTCATTTGCGCTCATGGTATTATGATGCCGTTTTTGAACAAAAAGGAAGAGAGAATCGGGGAGCAGCGGTTAATAAGACATTCAAGAGATTAGAGAAAAGATGAGATAAAACTCAAGCAATTTGAAATGTCAAGTTGTTGAAGAGATTAAAGCTGAGAAGTTCATAAGCACAGTGAAGTGCGGGTATACAGAACCCAGTAGAAGTGAAGAGTTATCTCTACGCCACATTAGGTTGCAGAAGCAACTATAGTGGGTGGATATTTTGATTAGCTTAGGTTGGTGCGCTAGCTGGAATTGGGTGTCTCCGTAGGTTGGTGCTTACAAAATTTGTAAATCCATTACTTTCGTGGCTGGATTTTGGACAGTACCTCAATCAGTCGTTCTTCTGTGTTTTTTCTTCCCCCGAAGGGGTTTCCACATAAAATTGTGTTGTTGCAACATTATAGCTGTGTGTCATTGGTGTTGATTATGATTGTTAAAGTTTAAATTAATAAAATTGGATAATATTGATTCATCCCCCCTCGTAGTCTAAGTGTGTTTTCTACAACCTATAAAACTCTTATGTGTATTTCTTCACACTTAGATCCTTCTGACACAACTTATATAATTGCTTGAACAAATATGACTGGTAATCCGTAGGAAAGAACTTAACCTTTAAATTTATCACCAATCTATCCCAACGATTGATCTTATTCTTGCCTCTATGTACTCTTGTACTTTGCACGTGTTCCCACCATAAAGATGCATGACTCTAACTTAGTACAAGCAAATCTTACCTTCTTGGGATCTTCTACACCTTCTTACTCAAAGTTCTAATCCATTTCTGTAATCTAGTCAATGAGTTCTTTTGGATCTAAGCTTCTAGAGTAATTTGGAACATCCACCTTTGGCTTGCTGCCAATCCTTTTGATCACACACAAGAATTGATCCTCTTGCGCATCAACAAGCTTTGCTTGAGCATCCCGATTCTTAGGTGATCTTTCTACGTGTTCATCATCGTTTGTGTCATCATCTATCACCACTCCTATGTGTTGTGCGGTTTCTATGGCCTCCAAACAAGCTTGTACTTCTCTCATCATCTTTGCCAAGTCCGCAAGTTGTGGTGCTCTAGCTGCTTTGGCTGATCTTAAGCAAGATCTATTCTATGTGCCATCACTATCTTCCTCACAACTCACAATAACTCAAAATATTGAATTCTACACCTTTTACCCAACAACTTAAATGCTTAAAGATGCTCGCATCTACTTTTTACTTGCACACACATATGGGAACCAACAAAACTAAATATCACACGATGGATTGATGTTATTACACACAAATACACCACATGTTGGAACAAACACTCTTATATATATAGAATCTGTCATGGCTCATGCGGGAGAACAAAGATACATTTGCAAGTAAAGATACCCTTGCAACAATTCCTCAATATGCCCTAGATCACTATTGATCTCCTCGACTAGTTTGCAGGTAATATCCTATGAAATCATCTTGATTAGATCAAGATTTATCAGGTTGCTCAATTTGTCCTTGGGTGAAGAAAATGGATCAATGCCCACCTATGCTTCTTTATAACTGTATCGATGTTGATAGGAGATTCAGTTAGACACAAGATCTCATCGTGGTGGCATCAACAAGTGGGTGGGGCGCACAGCAACATAGAAGGTTTTGTGGCCTTAGTAAGGTTGCACAACATCATGTAAGATCTTTGTGGCTTCTGTGTGCAATAATGAGTTAGTGCAAGGCTTTTGCAGTTGCGCAAGAGTTTGGTAAGCATTTGCGGCGTACAACATTGTTTGTGGCATGGCACTGGGTTAAATATGCGCTCATGACATTATGCGGCACAGGGTTGTGCTTCGTGACATTACGCGGAATGAAGTAGCATTCTATTGCTTGGGATAAGACTCTAGAGTTTTGCATGGCATTGATAGACACTTGCAACACTTTGGAGCTTTGTGCGGCATGGATGGGGATCCATAATATTGGCAAGCCCTTGCGGCATAGCTTGGCATTGAGTAAAGTCTGCCCAACACGGATAAGGCCTAATGACATACATGACATGCTTTGTAAGGTGGTGCGGGATTACACTAGTCTTTATTTACTAACTCTAAATGTTTTTGGTTGATGCAAGATTGCAAGTGATCTTGGATGCTCATGCATCACTTCTTTGGGTGGATCCTCCTCTAGATCCATTGATTCTCGTCCATATTTCTTGCATGCACTATGATCTCTAGAATTCTCAACTTTTTTCACAACCCAAAACTCCAAATTTTGTTGCTCCTTTGCTTCCTTTAGGGGTTTCAGAACATCTTCATTTCTCTTTCCATGTATCCTTGCATTTAGTTCTGGGTGGTTTTGTAGGTAGATCCTCCTCCATAACATTTGAGTCTCCTCCATTATTCTTGCATGCAATCTTTAGATCTTCCTTGGAAAGTCTTTCATTGTACTCCTTGCAAAGTTTTTGCTGTAATTCATCTTAGATAAGGTCAGATTCCATTTTTTCAACTCCATGGCGAAGAATTTTGTGTCCTATTTATCAAAAGTCATGATTAAGAGATAACATCACGAATATGAAATTTATATGCATTGATTGCAATTTTGTTCACAAACTAGGAGCCTAATTTGTTTATTATTATTTTTAAAATTAAATTGTCAATATTAAAACCTGGAGCTAATAATCTTATAGCTTTTTTTTGCAACTTTAGTTTTCTTCAACAAGGTTTTGTCTTTTATGTAGTAATGTTTTGGACATGTGCAACCGGACTATACAATGCAAAGTTAATTTTTTTGTTTCTATTTTTATGACTATAATTTCGATATTAACTTTATTTAAGGTATTACTTGTATTGTTGTTTGGGTGGGGTTCTTTTCCTTCAATATAATTATAAAATTTAGCATAGTATTTTAAGCACATCTACTTGAAGAAACATTGATAGATATCAATCTCGACAGATCTTTCTTGGATTTGTCACAATTTCATTCGTCAAAGGGCATCCAAAATTGTGAGATTCATTTATTAATTTTTATTTTCAATTTTTTCATCTATTAATTTTCATTTTCAATTTGTTTTAATTTTTAAGCCTAAAGTGCAGTTTTGCACCTATTTAGCCTTCATGTTTTAATTTTTCAAAAAATTATTTAGGCCATTAGATGAACCTAAAAATTCTCTAGACTTCCCTTAGGCTTAGAAAATTGTTCTCTTCATGCTACATATTAAATCCAATGACGTTTCTTTTACTGATTTTGATAATTAATTGGAAGTACATTAATTTACGAAGGAAACAAGCCCTTTTCAGGACCTCGACTTAGAAAAATCATATCTAGAGCTCTACAACTAAAATGAACCAAAAATATCTGTAGGATTGTGGCGAAGCATAGATTTTGATAAAAAATAATTTAGGAAGGTTTGGTGCAAATAGGTTACTCCCACAAATAGAAGTGTGTAACAGACCCCTTAGATCCTTAAGTGTGAATAATAAATAACTTTCAGATAGAATTTCTCATTCTTTGGTAATCGAACTTAAATTGCATATAAAATCTGAACTTGAATTGATCATCTTTTGGTGCTACAAGAATGTTATAGGCTTCCTTTCATTTGAAAAATATTTACTTCTGAATAGAATTACAAAAGGCCACAATGGTGTATACACTCCTGAAAACTTTGCCTTATCAGTTTATACCTCTCCAAATGCATTTCAAGGCATTTTATACATCTTTCAAGGCTACAACTGGCCCAAAATATTTTTTACAAAACGAAAATAAGTAAGTACAAACTCCAAAAGCATGTAAACTCCATGTATGTTCCACTAGCTTTACAAATGCTCTCCTAGTGGCCAAGTCAAAGAGGGGTTTGCTTCCCGTACTATTGCCAATAGGTCCCCTAGGCACCCCCTATCCAAGGACTTCCAATAATGGGCGAAAAGGTTACTGTTAGTGCAAAATCACAGCACCCCTGGACGCAGATCAGGCTTCTAGGTTGATCACTCAGGAATCCAGTGTGATTGCACAACATGGAAACCTCTCTCCAAGCGTGGGACTTATGAAACTGAGAGAGGAATCTCCAGAGAAGGCTGGTTCCTGCTCCTAAACTACCTGCCACAAGCTATTCCAGTGCAGGCAAGCTAATCTAATCCTAATCTAACAATGCCAAGGAGACAGAGAGAGAGAGAGAGAAAGGAAAAGAACAAAATCCTACACTAAAACGGTGATACACCAGAGAAGGAGAATGTTGAACCTCTATCAAAACTGCCATGGAACAAAGAGAGGTGAGCAATGGGAAGGATGGACGGAAGCATCACAAACCCAAGGATAGATTTCACACAGAAAATGTCCCAAAACTCCATGAACACAGCTCCAGACCTGTGATGAACATTAGAATATGCACAAATACCTGCAATGAAGAGAGGCAAGAAGAGAACAAACAAAAGACGAGCAAGGATGGACAGATGCATCACGAAACACGTTTTTGTTGCTTCAGAAGTTTGCACAGAACATCATTTCATTAGTAAAAGGCAAAAACGCCATTACAGAGCAGGGAGTAGGTTTGAGCTCCATTTTCAACCCTAGAGAAGAAAAGAAGGGAGGGCAGAGTAGAAAAGATGAACAACTTGTTATGTCTTTTTAAAATGAGCCAAATCTGGTTTTATACAATGCATGGGTTGAGCCCAGGAGACAGAAAACATAGGAAAACGTGTAAGCAGCCCAAACATTGACCAAAACGCATTCTTCATTAAAATCGGTGGTTGAGACATCACTTCTGGCCATGTTGAAGAAGAATGCGACCCATGTGCATTAAAACTGGTTGTTGAAACGTCGCTTCTGGCCATGATCACACGTCAGAGCCATTTCTCAATTTTCTCTCTCCAGACTGCACCAAAATCCGAGATTGATCCCAGAATCATGTAGAGAATTTCATAAGCTTTCCGTTGATATAAAGAACGTGCAAATCCGAGCTATGGATCGAAAGTTATGGAGGTCTGAAGTTTTAGGGCACAAAACAGGCGAAAATGTGTTTTGAAATCTTTCCCGCGCTCTGCCACCTGGATGACACGTGGCACGCATTGATTGGTCGCGTGATTCTCTCTCCTCTGCCTTTCAGCGGGCTTTCTTTTGAAATTTCCTTGTGGGCCCCTTAAACTTGGACACGTGGCATGCATTGATTGGCCGACAGGGGCGCGGGGCAGACCTTGGCTTTTAGCTTTTCGGCCAAAACTCATGCCAAATTCTCTAACTCCTTCCCGAGCTCCACATTCCCTGTTCTATAGGACACGTGTCCTCTTTTGATTGGCTCGGGCTGACCCCTCAAAATTCGCCCTTTGACCTTTGGACTCTTTCCCCTGCGACATGTGTCGTGATCTGGTTGGTTCTCGGCCCTTTCGGCTCCTTCGCGCCCTTCGCGTCTTTATGTCCCGGATGTCCCAAACTGCTTGGGCCAAAAACTTCCGATCCGCCTGAAATGGGCTTCCTCGTCCCTCATTTGGCCGATGACGTGGCGTTGTTTGATTGGCTTTCGGCTCCTTCGGCGATCCGCGTCCCGCGCGTCCCTTCGTCCTGGATGTCCCAGTACGAACTTTCTCTGTTTCGGGCGAACCGGCCGGTTCGTGTCATCACGGCCCAAATGTCCCAATTGCTTCCGGACTGTTTGTTCTCATTTCGGCCGATCCGGCCGGTTCGCGTATTTCGCGTACTCTTGTCCCGGACTGTCCCGCTCAGCAGTTAGTCGTTTTTCTTCCTCTTTCGGCCGGATCGGCTTCTCGCGCCCGCCGCGTACTTCTGTCCCAGATGTCCCTTTGCTTCACGGGCCGCCTGGAGGCTTTTCGGCCGATCCGCGCCTAGATGTCCCAAATGTCCCGACTGCCCCTAGGACTAGGACTTAGTCATTTTTTATGATTTTTCCTGGCCCAATCTACATGCTTGGAACTGCAAAACTCTGATGCATGTTATCGAAATTTACCCATAGGAAGACACCACTTGCTACCCAAAGGAAAAATGGACAATTCTGGGCATACTTTCTTCCTGCGGCTAGAATTCATTTGACACTCAAAATCACAATACACAACCATGACTACAACACAAGGTTTTCCAAAATGGAACAAACCACGAGGGAGAAGAGGGGGATAACCTCATGGATAAAAGAGAGGCATGTGTTACACCAACTTGCTTTTTGAGAGCAAGAGGACATGCCTTTACCTTTTCCAAGATAGGAGGTATCATGCCCCATATGCAAGGATGGATGTTTTTCTAACCACATAGAAGAGTAGAATCTATCCCTATGGGGAATAGAAAGGATAGTTCTGTGATTTACTCATCATCCCCAGGAATGCTTGTGATACACATTTTCTGACCACATAGAAGGGTAAAAACAATATCCCTATGGGAAATGCAAATGATGGTTCTGTGATGTACTCAACAAATGCCATTCCGACCCCAATATTTTCTGATCACATAGGGGAGTAAAACTCTATCCCTATGGGGAATGGAAATGATAGTTCCGTGATGTACTCATCAGATGCCATTCCCGCCCCAAATGTACTTGTTTAACACTGAAGCAAAAGGTACGGTTTCCAGCCTCATATCTCCCACATGCAAAACAATCCAGCCAACCTATTCAGGCAGCATCACTTCATGCTTCTAAGACTCAAAAGAGAATTAAAATCTCCAAAATACAGATATACAAAGCTCTTCAAAAAGCTCAAAGGTCCACAAAATTGTTAACCTCAGGCCCAAACAAACGCAAAATTTACAACAAGATTGCAAGTCAAGGGGTATTTTCAATCTTCAAATATGTAAACTTAGAGAGGAAGTGATATGTTTTAAATTAAGCTAAAAATAAAAAAGGTGTGTTAATGGATTCCCTAACTCAGATCGTCCACTTGCTAAGTGTCTACCAAACCCTTGTCTAAAGCTTAATATTATCCAATCAACTCTGGTTTATCAAGCTTGTCCTTGACCTCCCAATCTCGAGCCCCACCTTCAATTTTCCAAAATGGAAAAAGTGTCTTCAATGGATGGATTTTCCTCTACTTATAGGAAAAGCCTGTATTTCCCTGGCCATTGGTAAGTTGGTGCATGTCCCTTCCCATTTTTTCCCTCTTTCCTAAAACTCTTCTACCTCATCACTCCACCCACTAAACAATAACTCTCACTTACATGGGCACATGGGCAAGTAAGACTTTCTTGCACTTTCATTTATGCCCTTTTAATTCTGTGCATTTAATGAGACCTTGGATGTCCTAAAAATCCTCTAATACCACTAAAAACTCTCCAAAGTTCATTCCTAGAGTTAAGGGCCTTAAATGTTACCTCTAAAAAGTGCTAATTTGCAACTTACACCATTTTACAAGTGGGGTTCTTCGCTCATCCGAATTTTTTAACTTCAGCAACTTTTGTTGACTTGCTCATGCATCCACTTGGCTCCATGGAGGATTCTAAAAGTTCCATGGGTGAGAGTGAATGGTTTCTAATGGTGTTTAATAGTGCCAATTTATCAGCTTTGCAAATTAAATAAAAAACTAGGTAACCAATACATATAAGCTTAGTCACCGCATTTGGCTGATTTAATGGGAAAAAATCAAAAATCGCAAATAGCAAATAAACCCTAAAAATATCTTTGAAATTCATGAATGTATTTGTACGGTTTGTTCCCTTCTTTTTCGCTTCCATTTTTCTGCCCTACAAATTGTATAAATCTGCCAAAAATTCATATTGGCTTTTTCTGCCTGCAAATTGTTGAAATCTGCCAAAAATGCGAACGAGGACTATCGTTGTTGCAGAATGAATGCCTTGAGGGGCATGAGTGCTTTGGAAAGCTTGTGCTCGAAGTCAGATATGCGTATCCAGAGCCATC
Organism: Taxus chinensis; assembly: GCA_019776745.2. Taxonomy (NCBI): domain Eukaryota; kingdom Viridiplantae; phylum Streptophyta; class Pinopsida; order Cupressales; family Taxaceae; genus Taxus; species Taxus chinensis. The sequence goes on along the minus strand of CM034151.1, from coordinate 403,107,172 downwards.
TCGTGGGTGCACCAGTTGCCATGCACAACAAAGACCTTGCCGTATTTCCCACTGGATTATGTTCATCACCGTGTCGTGCTTGCGTGTATATAGATCAGCTTATAAATTATATAGTTTGATTATTTTGAAATGCTAATAGTTTACGTTTAATTATTTTATATATTTTAGGTTTCTTAATATAGTTCATATTATTAGGTATTTAAAATATAGTTACATATTATAATTTATAAAATTTACATATTTCGATTTTTTAAAATTCAAATAGTTCAGGTTTTGTTTTATATGTATACTTTATAAAATACATATTTATTTATAGTTTTATAATTTTTCTGTTAGTCGATCTTAATCACAAATTTTATCATTGATTTTTTAGCAACGATTTTTCTACGAATTTTATCTTTGACGAATTCGAATGCGGTGACACAGCATATAAGGTGACAAGATCAAGCTCTACACAACTATAGGGTGAACAATGTAATCCCACAATCCTCGCTTGGACCACCTGTAACCTATACACTCAAGGCACACATCAAGACGTTCGATTCCTGATATAGCTGACCAAGAAAATTGCAGAGTCAACACAACAAACAATCCAAGCACAGTGAAATCAATGAGCTCATAGGTGAATCCATAAATAACAACCAGCATGCATACAAGGAATGTGCTCAAGGCACTCGAGCCATAGCTGGACAGTGACCAGCTCAACTAGGGAATCATCCAAAGTACACATGCATGCAAAAAATGTACTGAATCTATCTCTACTAGTGGCATCATAGGATGGAATCAACTGCCAAAATAACAATCTGGGCACTCCGTGCTTCAAAATAAGTAAACATATGTCATCATATGGGCAAGTACAAAGTACTGGAAGGTAAGACAAGGCCCTGTGAAAACTGGGCCGGTCTCACAGCATGCACACAGCAATGTACTCGTGAGAAGTAAATACCCATTTTGTTACCATACATAAATAAAGGACATTAATATTTTACTTAATATTAAAAAATAGACTTAGGGTGTGCGTCTTGCACGGTGCCATAGAATTTGAAAGGTCAGATAGAACTGGAAGGTCATAGAGTAGTCGAGCAGTTGAGAGTTGTGAATATTATTTATATTCAGCTTATGGAATAAAAAGTAAATGGGCTTAAGAAGTAAACCTCATATTTCTTTTCTCTCTTCTTTTCTAATTTTTACACGGTATCAGGTTCAGCTTTGAAGATTCACCCTACGATAAAGGGAGTTCGGATATTTGAGAAATAGTTTGGCGGTGCTTGCTGTGTCGTGCAGGCTAGATTGGGTTTTTGAAGGAGATTGATGAAGGTGGTGGAGCCTGCACCTGTTTTTATGAAGAGATCTGAGGAGAGACAAAACCAAATTAAATAATTGAGGATGGAAATTGCAATGGCCTAAGATAGGTTTGATTTATGGTCAAGTATGAGTGAGATTTTTGTCTTGCCTGATTCTGATGAACCATTGTGATGCAATTTCAAGGTCTTCACCTGTTTTCATAAAGAAAACCGAGGAGAGACAAAACCAGGTTAAAAAATGAGGATGAATATTTCAATTTCTGAAAGAGAAGTTTAATTTGTGGGAAATTATGAGTTAATTTTGTTCGTCCTGCCTGATTTTGATAAACCATTGTGATGCTATGTGGAGGTCTTCATACTATTCTTATGCAGCTCTAAGTTGTAGTGAAAGATTTGGTTCATCCCATGGTCTTGTATTCTTATTCAGCAGAGTAGAATGTATTGCCTAATCGCATTGTCATGTTCATCTTCTAGCAACAATTTGCCACACACTCTTCAAAACCATTATGATGCAATTTCAAGGTCTTCACCTGTTCTCATGAGAGATCTGCGGAGAGACAAAACCAAGTTAAAATAATGAGAATTGAAATTGCAATTGGCCAAGATAGGTTTGATTTGTGTGCAATTATGACTGAGTTTTTTGTCCTGCCTGATTCTGATATACCATTGCAATGCAATGTCAAGGACGTCATACTATTCTTTAGCAGCTCCTTCAAGTTGCAGTGAAAGATTTGATTTGTCTCGTGGTTTTGTATCCGTCTTCAGCAGCATAATGTATTGTATAGTCTCGTTCTCATGTTTACTGGCTAGCAACAATTTGCTATGCGCTCTTTAAATGGCATGATGATCATGGAAATAGATCAATCCCTCTACTTTCCAGTGTTGTACTATCTATGAACTAGTTCACGATTTCCATTGTAGTGGTGGAGTTATTAGGAATGCACACTATCTCTATTTATAAAATGTGATTTCATCCTCATTATCTTGACAATTCACCTTGTTGCTTGTATGGTTCTCAAAAATTTACTCCAAATCATTTTTTGGGTGACTATAATCCCGTCAGAGAATTCCTTGAGGATTTCAGTTAGAGACATCCACTGGTCAAAATTTAGCGTCAGAGTCTAATTGCAATTTTATTTTATGTCATATTAGATATCAAATAGCTTCTCGGGATAAGGACTATTCAGATAACAAAGGTACACATTTATTTTTAGCATCCTTTGCTCGCTGGGACCTTTATGTCCAGGTTTGCACTTCATACATGTTGGGATGTAAACAATTACAATATATTTTCAACTAAGCAAAATTGAGGATATATTTTTTGACAGGCCAGCTATTATTTGATTGACGGAACAGGGTTATAAGTGCAGCCATCTGCTTGAGAAAGGGAACATTAGTTGTCCCTAGTTGTTATGAGCTTGCTCTTATGGGTAAATTGTTCATGATGGTTTGTCTTCTATAAATCTTTTCTTTTTGGCATCGCTGTTTGCAAAATGGGTACCGTGATTTTGATCATTATTTACAAAATTTTGATCACTATTCATAAGTGCTAAAACAGCAACTGGCTCATTACAAACTTAGTGTGTACTATTTTCTATATTTCTCTTGGCAATGGCTATTCTAAGAAGTTGAATTATACTTCATATAAATGCATGATTTGGTTTCATTAAAACTGGTCAACTGAATCTATTCTCAAAGAAAAAAGATTCATACAAGATGTTGTATCTAAAGATTGAAGCATTTGATATTCTTATTATTATGACAAGTACTTGAGACCTGCGTACACTAGACTTTGGATACTTGACTTCTAATAGCTGCAAACTCAATTAACTTGGGACTGATTGAAAGGCCATTGGATCGCTAGAAAAGAATCTTATTCTGAATGGCAATTTGCTATGCAGCTGACCTGTACCGGGTAAAACATCCTTTGATCTTGTGCACGGATGATCCAGGTGTCTTTTCCACTACCATTTCTCGAGAATATGCCCTTGCCGCTTCATGTTTTGGTAAGGTTACTGCTGTGTGACAAACATCTAATTTCATAGCGGATTTAATTTATTTTCTTACTAGTTTCTTTCTGCTGCGATAAACAGATCTTACAAAAATGGAATTATTCCAGCTAGCAAAGAATGCAGTAAACTTTATATTTGCTGACAATAAATTGAAAGAGACTCTAAGGCTCATTATGGAAGAAGCAGAGTGCGTTTTGTTGGTACCAAATGAACACATTAAAAATTGTGTGCCTTCAAAATAGTAACTTAGTTTTGTCAATTTAAACGATTACATTGGATGTAGCTGTATGTTCTTTCTTATGTCTTGTTAAAGCAGTTAGTTCTGACCATTAGGACAGATAATCTGGACTGGCAGTCAACATCTAGCATCTATATTGGCATCACATTTAAAACTGGTTTTTTTTCAATATGATATGTCAGGAAGGAAACATTTTTAGCTGGTTCAAAGGAGAATATATTCTTGTCAATTTGAGAACAAGGCTACGTCTAATACATTGCAAATTTGGTCGTAAAAAACAGGCTCAAGGCTTTGTTAACATGGCAATTAATGCTATTTTAGATATAGCTTAGAATCTTGAGAGTAAGGAATATATGACAAGTTTTACTGTATCAATATTGTGAAATAACTAAAACTCTTGTTATCTGACTAATAAATATGGCTGCGTAAGCATCGGTCATGTTGATGTGAATCACTCTCTTTTGTAAACATCTCTATCTTGAGAGTAAGGAATATGTGATGAGTTTCACAATATCAATATTTCAAATTAACTAAAAAACTTGTCATCTGACTAATAAATATGGCTTCATAAGCGTGGGCCATGTTGATAAGAATCACTCACTTTTGTAAATATCTCTATGTTCCTGTTTTAGCTTTTAATGCATTCGTGACCTAATTTAGGCGCACATCCCCTCGTTTTTGCACATCTCTTTAATCTACACTAATGAAGATTGTAAATCAATCAGTTATGATTGTTATTTCCTTTGCTTCTCTTGGTTCATGTGCTTTCTGTTTTTGTTTTTTTTTTCCTTAAAGGGGCACCCGTGGGTATGAGAACCAAGTTCAGGCCTATACCCAACAGGTTCTGCAACCACACTAATCTTGAGGACCAATGGCTTGAACTTTATCCATCTCCTTCACATTTTCCTTCAGATTCTCATCCACATGGGGCCACTAGCAATGCCTATTTTTCAGCTCCACTTCAGGCATGTACAGACAGTTCCACAACCATATATTTGTCGAGTCCTTAAATAAGGCCCAACAACCAAACATTAGGAGTCTGGTCTCTGATCGTGGCTTGAACTTCACAACTACCAATCATCTGGAACCACTTGTTCACTCAATCATATGTTTTTACAAAATGATCCTGAAATTTGCGGTTCTAGATTTGTTCATTTGAAAACATGATTTTTTGCAGAATGACAAGACAATATTCTCTAGTCATATTGTTCAATTCAGATCAAAGGATTGGCCGTCGTTTGGATACCATGCCTTTTCTCTTTGGTGCATGCTTCCTTTTAAACATTGGTCTCTAATTATCCTAAAGTTCCTTTGCATCTTTGTGTCCTCTTTTTCTAGTGCGTTCTAGCTTTTTCTAGTGTATGGAAGCATTTCTTGCTCTGTGGAGGTTAACTTCTATTGCATTTTTCTATACATGCAAAATTTCTCCTTTGCGAGCAAGATTTTTTCTTATGCATGTCGGTTTTGCTTTTGCACATTCTTAAATGCAGTTGCTACAAGTAATCTTAGAGATTTTCATGATCTTGGCTATTTTTTAATACTTTTCACTGGTGCAATTAGCTTTTTAGTTTTTTGTACTCTTCCTCCATTTCTAATCTTGACCCTTACGTTTCAAAGTAATGTTTTCATTGTAATCAAAGAACTAAAATAAAAGCAAAGGTAAAAGTGCCTTTTGTGTAGTTTTTGATGTTATTTTCTTATGCTATTTTTGTTGTGAATTTTTTGCCAATCTTGCTAGCTCGGTAAGTCTCAAGCGTAACCCAAAATCTTGACTTAGCTGAGTTGCTTGCACAAGAGCATTATAATCAACAACAAAATTTCAGCTGAAGCTTATGTAGGAAATGACATGCATGTTTTAACAAGAAATATTAAATTTTATTCCTTCCACACTCATGATTTCCCAATTTACTTTCAAGTTGGACACCAAGACATCCATTCCCCATTTGATGACACATGAAGGATTCACGATGAAAATGTATATTTATGATACAACACTCACAAAGCCACAACACATTATGGTTGTTCAGGGTCATATATATGATTTATGCTCTGCCCTTAATCCTAAGTCATATATCGGGATATGATTACCCGACTTGTGGCTAACATAATCTCTTATCATGTCATATATCACATTCATTTATGCTTTCATATGTTTAATAGGTTGGTCTTGGTGCTTTGCATAACATAGCAGACTATATATAGGAGTCGATAGCTAGTAGATGATCATTATATTGAGCACTTGAGTCTTATTTTATGGTTTGGAGGTTGACCCCTCGAAGTGGTTGAGTCATTCTACTTGCATATTGTGACAATTTCTCTATATTTTGAGGTTCTTTGGTGTTATATTGCTACTGATATTCAAATCTATGTAAGTAGTTTCATTGCAAGTGGTATCGAAGCTTCGATTTGGGTTAGAATAATGTCAAAACCCTAATTTTGAACATTTGAGTATATCTCCAAATTTGTGGCAAAATTGTCTCCAAATTTTTAACTGAAGTGGGAATATTAGTTAAGGTTCTCTCCAAATTTCAAGATTTTTGAATTGTTTTATAGAATTTATATTTATTTTAGGTTTTTTCATAAATTCGTTTCATAGGTTAATTTTTTTGGAATTTGTCGAACTTTCTTATATTTTCGGAAAACTTACCAAAGTTTGCAATAGCTAGTTCTTTCTATTTCTCTCTATTCAACCAATAACCTTACGAAACCCCAAGCCCTAAATTCCTACCCCAATCTTTGTATCCCAAGTCCCAAACCCTACATCATGATTGAGAGATCAACTAAAGGTCGAGTCCCACTCCAAGAATGACTCCAAATAAGGAAGATATGGATTTTGAATCCTCAGCTTTTGAGGCATCAAAGGTAGTCACCCAACTTCAAGGAAATGTTAATAATACGGTAAGGATGACCTCTAATTTAATCTTCAAGCATTAGAAGGTAACCTCAACCACACAATGAAGGGTGAAATGAAGGTAGGGTTTAAATCAATTAGGAAAGAGCTGATGTTCGCTATTTCAAGAATGAATACTGGCATGAATTCCCATTCAAGTCACATAGGTTCCTCGAGTAATGCAAACTCAACATTAAATCATGCCAACCAAGGCGGATCTTTTGCACAAATCGGTGGACCTTCTTGCCAGTGGCAGAACATAATTCTAAAAGTAGAAAGGCACAAGCTCAATGAGAATGATCCGATCACATGGATCAACCAAATGGAGAATGTTTTTGATTTGCATCAAGATCTTTGTATATGAAACCATAACAATTCATTTGGTATAGATAGCTATGCGATCAAAAGAAAAAGAAGGGTCTCTCTATTACCTGGTCTATGTTCACTGATGAGCTCTAGACATAGTATTACTAGTGTTATATAGAACTAGCTTAGTTAGTTAGCTAAACTATGACATATAGGGACAACCAAGGATTATATTCAATAGTTCCCAAAATATATCCTTACGAGTGGATGTCATCTTAGAGGATCATCTAAATGATATCTTCTTGGGCGGACTCGAGAATAACATCAAACTTGATGTTAAACTTTTTAATCCGGGATTGATATTAGAATTCATAATAGTTGCTTGTTGTGTGGAGAAAAGAGATTTGGTAAAATGAAGGGGTCTTGCTACTCACAAGGAACACATGATTCCAACACGATTATTTCCCCAACCGATACGATTGGCTCCTCAACCAATTAAAGAGGAGTGAGAAAAAGGTCTATGTTACAGTTGTGATAGCAAGTGGAGTAAGGGACATAACTGTCATGAGAAGAAATTATCCTACACTGAGGGTTTGTATGCATCCCATTTTACACAATGCCAAAGTAAAATACCCAATGACAACGACGGGGATCTCCAAAAACATGACGAGATGTTTTGAAATGCTCAATACCACTTCATAGGTCCTTTTTGACTCTCCAGTCCCCTTTGCACCTCTTTCAGGCCCTTTTGGACCCTCTTGAGATTTGTTTTCTTTCTCCTTCCCCTTCTTTTGCTCTTTTTCCTCATTGGAGATGGTACTACCGTGACGGTTCCGTAATCGCTGTGGTGGCTCCTAAGTCACAGCGTTAATTTTGTAATCGCCGCCTGCAAGAACCAACGGTTTTGTCACCTTTACACCTTGAGTTCAACTCACACTTATCATGCATGAATTATCATCCTTTTTTAGACCCAGACACATGTTTCACCTCGTTTTTGATGCCCAATTCTTTTCTCCTACCTCATAGCACTTAAGTTTACTCCTTAGCGATTCAATCTAAGCCATGCATTTAATTTTGATATCTACTTAGGTTTGAGAACACTTAGACGTTAACTATTGAGCAAAATTAAGTGCTCATTTGTTGCGCCTTCGGCCACTCGTCTCAGATTTTGAAAGGTATTTTTTTAGAGAGTACTTGCTATTGCTGTATTGTTGATCCAAAGAGAGAAACCAAGCCCAAAGGAGATTGCTTCCAGTCCTAAGCACCCTAATGATTGTGTATTGCTATTGCCACCCAAAAGGGAATACAAGGGCCATCAAACTAAACTTCAGCTCCCCCTTGAACCAGCCACAAGTCAGCTGCTTGTTCATCTTCCAAGTGCATCAAGCCTCTTCTTATCCCTGGTTGAATACACCAGCTACAAAATCGGTCTTAATGAGCTCGAATGGAGTAGTTTGCTAAGGTTACAGACACACAAGGTTAAGATCATCTGTATTCTAATTACAGAAAGATGTTTGATCTAAATCAAGCTTATTTGTTTCATCATTAACTTAGACTCAATTTTCTCTTTTAGTATTAATTAGAAAACCACCAAAAAAGGAAATAAAAAATGTTACATTAGATTTGTTTTGATTGAAGTCATAATTTGTAGGTTAGAAGTTTAAAACTCTCTTGCTCCAGGCTTCTTCCATCTCTGAGATTAGACCCCGGGTTTAAAAATATGAACATAGTTTGTTGGTTACTATAAAAGTATAAGGAGGGTGAGTAATCATGGAGATAGAAGAGGTGGATGCAAATAGATTGGGTGGGCATGTTATAGCAGGTAAGAAGAGAGCCATGAAGGCTCAGTAGGGTCTGTGTATAGTCATGAAAATTTGTAATACATATCACTTATCAATAAAACTATGAAAATCTTTATAGTGTCTGTAAATGGTGTATATGACAATTTTGGTGCTCCTTAGGATATGCATGTTATGACAGTGATAAGTTTGTCATACTGTGATGGTGATCTTCATGATATGACAGGGTATATCTTAGACTAGTGAATGTATGATTCATATTCTCATATGTACAAGAAACTATGCGTTGTGGGAGTATGCTATGACTGTGCAAGTTGAGGGAAATCATATGGCATTCATAATAAGGAGAGACATGAGCAAATGTATGAAGTAAATTAGATAAGTATTATGTTGAGCCACAAGTATGAAAAAGATGCAGTATAAGCTTTGGTTCTTGTGATATGCACTTAAGTTGTTCAAAAAAGAGAATAGGGAGATTTGGTGCTAAATGCATTCTTCCATAAATCCAAGCAATGTTTTCTAATAACTATCATGAGTCCAATGCATGACTTTGTAAACAAGAGTCCATAATATCCTACAATTACAATGGAGGCTGGCTGTGTTCTTATTATTCTCAATGTATTGATAGAGAAAGCTTGTTGTGTAGACCCATACAAACACTCTCAGGGCTAGATCATTGAAAGGTAAAGTTGTAGAAGGGGGTCTTATAGCTTATCAAACTGGTTTGAGGCCTTGAAAAGGCAAAACAAGGAAAATAAACTAAAATCTCTCCTAACGGGTTTCTACAAAACATGAACTAGTGTTTAGACCAAAATTGATGTATCTTGGCCATTATAAAGAGTTAAGAGGCTGAAATTTGGAAGAAATAATCTAGAGGCAGTATAATTTAACATACAAAAGGTTTGATAGTAATTCATATCTGCAAGAAAGAGATCTTTCTGATAGTCTTGTAAGGAACAATTAAAATCTGGCTAAGGCCTAATTGGCTTAAATGCAAATTGTGAACTGGGTAGAAAGTATAGGGAATTAAGATATGAAACTTGGTGACAATCATAAACACGATAAAGGGTGTTTGAATGGCTTATCGGAGTTTTGAGAAGTGAGTTAGGAAACATCTCTTTTTTTCCCTCTTACATATAACCTTGGACACCACCCTTGTTTGACATTATTAATTTTAAGTGAAGGTAATAACCCTCATCACATTTTGACACCATTTATGGGGATACTATTATTACTTTCAGAGATTGTTTTTAGAAAACACGAAAAAACCTCAAAAAAAGAAATGTAGCTTTAGTTCTTAGATTCAAATTTTCATTCATTCGTAGATCAATGTAAATTTAGTTTTAAGGTAGATCAAATTTAGTTTAGATCATAGATTTCAATTCACATAACTTTGCTTTCCAATTCAACATTTAACTTAGTAGATTTCGTTCAAACAATGTAATAGTTTTAGATATGAAAACAATAAGCTCTCGAGGGATAGTTGTCATTTCTTCACTTTGTGACACACTTTAATTTAGTGAAACCATTGTTAGCTTGTTACTGAAAATCATTTTATTTTACACATACATTGCATTTCATACACTCAGAAAAGACCAAAAATATTGATTGTTTGTATTCTTATCAAATCAAGTAGCAAAAGAGGAGAATTAGTTGTTAAAAGTTCTTTTACATACATCTAAAATTTAATGTCTAAAAACTCTTTCATCAACAGACACTTGATTTCATTCCATCATATTTAATCGTGTTTTAAACGAATCACACAAGCGTCAAACACTACAATCCTAGAATTGAGTTAAATAGAAAATGAACGATGACTTATAGATCCAAACAAGCTAAACAATATCCACAATCAACTTTGCAACAACCACAATATATAGACATGCTATATTTGCAAGGAGAAAACAAAACACAACAAGGATGCTTGCTGATATGTAGGACAACAAGAAATACTTTTGGCCAAATAACACTTCAAGACATCCCCAAGGCTCTAACTCTATCCCAGGATTACCTTAAGAAAACCTTCATCACAAACTCCCATTGTGCTTCGCTCCAGATCATAACAAACACCACACAATAGTTGTTTCCCCTCCACTGTGGATGACTCTATATAGCTAGATATTCACATGAAGAGTTAGACACTTTCATCGCATTCCCACTCCGCCAGAACAACAAAACATTCAGATGATATCTTGTATAAACTTAGCCGAGAGGTATTTCGCTCCTTACCATCTCTCACATACATTATTCCACTAATCATTGTTCTTGATGATGAAGCCCCACAAGACAAAAATCGCATCCACCACCTCATTAGACAACTGCTACCATCGGAGATATGAGTCTTCTCAACTCGTCTACCATCCACCATTGCTCTTTTCCACATGGCCTTGCTAGATCAAGATCAAACTTCTTCAAACAACCGCTTCACCTGAGTAGCACAACCCAACACTCCTCCTTTCACCGACCAGAACATAGACCTAGGGATCTGTGTCACAATCATCCTTGACTGCACCATCCAACATGGTAAAGTCTGTAGGAGTATCGTTGCCCTTGACAAGAATGTCTCTCTTTCGAGAACACATGTAGAGAAATCTTCTTCCATATTGCTTGCATTCCAATACCCTAACTCATACCGTACTCACACTACTCCTAGCTTGCATCTAACACCATCCCATCATCCTCTAGGTTGACTACCTTGACTCAGACTCACAAGGCGTCGAGTGCACATAAAGAACCCCTAGGTTTTTTAGCATGTATAAATTTGGTGAACCCGACGTGAAGGACTAGTTTCTTTTCCTTTCCATATATTTCGTTTATGTCATTTCACCTTCTCCCTCTCCCATTATTTTGTAGGTGTTTATACGCCCCCAAATATGTTAGGTCAGGAATTCAATATGCCTATTTTAGGCCTCGAGGCTTACTATGCTTGCATGTATGCTCAATAACCACCTTCCTTGTCTGGTTGGGCTGATAACTGTTCTTAGAACCCACCACCAATGCATGCCTCTTTCATCCAAATGCCAAGTTTCTCTCCTAACATAAGGATTGAAGAGATTGACCGACCATCATCTTATCAAGGCTCTTTTGTGGAACCCTCCAACTCTAACAATATGAAATTTATTGGGGAGGGAGACTATTATCTGCGAGTCTTAACTAGGCAAAAAATTAGTATGTAATCTGATTCCCTACCATGTTACTTGCACCTTTATGATGAACTCATAGTGTGGTTCCACCAAAACACCGGTTGACTCAAAACCATATATGAGTCACTAGATAGGCTACAAGCATATGCCACTACCCTCTTACAAGATAATGTTACTTCTACCCAGCCAAGGCGTAGAAGCACATCTCAAAGAGGAGAAGTAACAATTTTGTTTTATCACAGGGTATCATCCTTCCCCTCCATAGCCAACTACAAAGTCTAGTACCCAACAAAAACAACATGGCCCATCAAGCAATCTCGTTTCTACCCTAGTGAGACAAATTCGAGAACTAAAAATGCCTTACCTTTTCGAAATATAAAACAAATGTTCCAAGATACAATTCTAAGCCTAAACAAACAAAGCCACATTCAACTGATGCAACAATGGTCACAACCAACCCCTCCTGCTAATTACATGATGCAATCGAACCCAAGTGACCTCCTCACGGGTGTTGACCCACTAAGCAAGAGTGGACCCCTTGTCACACAATTTTCCAACATATACATTAGATAATAACATCATTTCATACTCTATGCCATTGAACGGGGAATACCACACACAACCCTACAATCAACCTACGTTCGTGTCACATGCCTTCGCTCAACTGCAATCCTATGTTTAACAACCACAAGTCTGTACTTGACCCTTACAAACTTTCCCTCATCTGTTACAGACCTTTTCCCAACCCACTCAACAGTTTGTTGGTCCCTCCCTCGTGGGTTTCACACCACCTTACATGCACTTGTAATCTAAATCCACCCAATCGGAAAACCTTTTCACCACTTTCCACACACTGAATGTCTTTACTTGTGTTGCTATTCCAAATCCCCCCTTCACTAGTAATTATCAAGTTTTGCAAACAGTTATGGACACACAAAGTGGTCTTACTACTGATTTTGGTACATTGGGAACTTATGCACAATATCTAAAAGAACCTCTCGATTCCAACAGCCGCATGTCACTCCTCTCTCACCCCCTTCCCGAGCTTACCAAAATATAAGGGTGAAAGAGACCTTAACACCCACATAAAGGCGTATGCTACTGCAATTCATGAATTGCTCCTATGGGACAATTTTCACAAAGATCTTCCCCAAGGCCCTTGAGGTGATAACACTCGATTGGTATTACTGCTTTACTGAAGGCTCCATCCATGCATTTAGGTAGCTCATAGTTGAATTTGTTAAGGCTTTCAATTTGAACAAGCTCATAAAGACTGACAGGTAGGGAATTGGACAAAACTACAAGTGAGTGGACCCAACAATATGGCCAGTTGAAGAATTCATCTCGAGATGGTGATTAGTGCTTTATTCCTCATCCAAAATCCCCAAAAATGGGGGAAATAATAATATGTTGATTATAGATATTTTTACAATTCATGTGCACATGACCCATTTCCCACACTATTTAGAGCAAATGTGCTAGAAAGTGTGGTTGGGTGAGAAGTCTAACCTTTTATATATTTATTCTCAGGGTACCACCAAGTGCATTAAGAATTGACCTTGACAGATCAATCAAATAGCTAAATGTATGACTATAATGGTCTTGGAAGTGTATATAGATGATTGACCTATAATTGTGTTGTTAAGGGATCATATGCAAGTGTGAAGATTGATGTTTGAGCAATGTTGCATGCTACAAATTGCCTTGAATTTGAAGAGATGTCTGTTTTAAACTCTATTTGATACACTTCTAGGACACCTTATTTTTAAGGAGGGGATGTTGATTTGCCCCTTTAAAACATCCATCATAGTAACACTCTCACTACCATAAACCAAGAAGGAAGTGAGGGCACTACTCCATTAGAAATTCATAACAAACTATTCCACGTGGTTGAGTGTAGTAATTGAGCTCAAAATACCAATTTGAATTACAACCCAAATAAAAGGATCAGAGTTGACTGATAGCATGCCAGAGGCATCGAGAAACCCAATATCAAAACAAAGATATTGGCCCCAATCGCAGGTATATCCTTGTAAATTTGCTATACTTCCAACAAGGTGTAAACCTTTCACGTACATATTGATGCCCCATAAGGTAATAACAATCAGGACTTAGTCTATCTAGCACAACGGGGTCAGTGGTCACGATCATCACAACGTGAAGGATTTATGACAAGCTTGGACAACACCTTGGCTAAGGTAGAAAAAAATACTCAACTACTGAAAGGAAGGCACTAACAATGGGTATCTGAACCTTAGTAACTAGACAATGGCACTACTTAGGTCATGTTGCAACACCTTTTTTCCGACTATACTGCATCATGATCCCTTCCAAATAATTGATGACATACCGATTTTCTGTACAAGAACAATATATGTCTCCACCTCTGATGTTATTTTGGTAAAAATAACAAGTAATAAGGTGGTAAAGAACCACGATGCTGAGGCCTCAACTTCCAACATGGTTTATCGTAATGTAGCCTTGCGCCTAGGCAAATTGAGACAATTGTGACAGTGATTAGGTCCCAGAATGTTGAACTAGAGTACTAATGAAGGCGTGTGGGACCTCATTTGAAGAAGGGTGCGTGGAATATGAAGGCGCGCAGGGAACTGGTCCTCTAGTAGGCCCCTTTTGCACTGCCAACACACGATGCACGAGCAAGGTAAGACATGTTTGGGGACTTAGCCATATTTGGCGTCCTAGGAAGCACACGAGAAAAGCATGACCCATCTAGCATGTGGAGTGGATAAGGTGCCAACCTGACATCTTGATGGGCAATAAAGGAATATTCCATGCGATGGAAGGATCCAAAAAGACATCATTGCAAAGAGTGGAGAGCTCGGATCAAAGGAGGCATGCTCCATTGGAGGACCACATGGACACTTGGCAACCGATCTATTACTTCAGGAAGGCATGGCGGTGGTTGCTAAAGCTATATATAGAGATGCTCAGGTAGAAGAAGGAGGCATGAATAAAGGTAGAGAAGAAAGGGCAACATCATATAGCGTTTGGATAGGCAAAGCTCTGCAAAGATAATAGTGGGTTCTATGGGTTAAGGTTCTCGTTAGGAGGACTGTAGGAAAAATGGCATATTTAGGGGGATGGGTCTGTGATCAGTCTTGTAATGTGGAAAGCATAGTCTAGGTTTCTGATGCACGAGTCTCTATAATGCATTACTATATTGGTATCGTTATGACCTTGAATGAATGTAATGTGGTTACTTATCAACTTTGTCAATATGAATATAAGGTCCTGTTCTAAGTATATAATGTTGTTCATGGACATAAACCCTAGTGCATTTCCTTTTACTGTTATGGTTCCTTTGATGTGTGATGAAAGAGCACTTAACCTTGGAAAGTGTCGAAGCATGGTTTAAAAGCACAGAGGATGAGTTTTCTCAAAGATTTAGTACCAGACCTGAGTTTGATGCACACAGATGGGTGGAAGAGCATCTGTATCATGAGTTGTATGAGACATTCTTTTGTTGTTTTCTAGTAGAGTTGTATGAATGGCTCTCAACATATGCATCCAGATCAAGCTGGTACTATAGATCACGTGTATGGATTTAAGATGATTATTAGAGGCTGTAGGATGCAGATCTGACTTGGACGCGTGTTGTTGATCACTAGTGGAGAAGAGTGCTAACTAGTTATACTTTGGAATACGCCATTTCTATGTATTCTTGTCCAGAGGTTGCTGAATTTGAGTTCCTACGGGAACCTAGAGGATCATTTTTGCAAGCTATCCCATTGGCTATGAAGATCTTGATCGTTACACTAAGTTTGGAGGCATTCCCTATGGCCGGCTAAACTTCTCTAAGTGTTGGGAGGAAGCTAGGGTGGAGGAAGATGGCAGAAATTGCGGTGGAAAAAGAGAGGGAAGAAAGAAAACTCAAGTATGGTGAAGCACGTGAAAGGGAGATGGCTAGACAATGTGAGGTTGCAAGAGTGATGGATCTATAGGAGGCAGATGTTGTGGGAAGGAATTGAGGTTCACACAGAGGATGTGGAACCTGAGTAGTCTGTGTTACCCCATCTTGGCAAGTGCAGGAGAGAGACCCCTTCAGTTTTTGATGAGATTTCATCATGTGGAGAAAGGAGAGCCTTCGGCACACATCTAAACCCACCTAGTGACCAAACCCTGGCGCTTGTCTTTCCAAATCAAGAAAAAAGTATTGCTAACCTAGTTGGTATCAGTGGAAGTAACCGATCTACACAAAAGGAGATATAATTTCTCATTTGGGACATCTATGGTTACACAGACCATTCCTGTGTTTGGAGGAATTTTTGGGCAAAGTGCAAGCACACAGAGTTTGGGCATCACATCTGGGAGTGGTGTGGGATACATGACTGGCAGCAAAACAATATCATAAACCATTGGCACATAGTTCAGTGGGACTTTGGGGACACTAGCACGACCACTTCAGGATCGTTTCTGGCTACAAGAGGAACTAGTGGATCTGGAGGTAGATCTGGTGGATCTGATCAGGCATAGGACCTGGTGGATCCAGTGGATCTGGTGGTGGAGGAAACACCAGAGGGAACCAAGATTCTAGATCAGGGGATAAGGGCCTCAGCCACCACCACACGTATTTTTGAGATGTCATTACACTTACTAAAATACAGGGTATTGAGGATGTTGCAGAGCATGTGCATAAGTGTGAATTACTATGGCGTGCAAAGGGGATCACTACCCTAGAGCATAAGGCAAGTCATTTTGCAATGACATTGCAAGGGAGCATGCATAGTTGGTATCGAAAGTATGACCCCCATTAAATGGTGGTAGACTACACTGCATTGAAGAATGCCTTCTTATCAGAATTCCATATCCCTGAATTTGAGCAGAAGAGCATCAACGCTTTGAAGGAGATCCAACAAGGAATGGCAGAGAGTGTGCGGGAGTATGACGCATGGTTTAAAAATCTCTTCTCAAAGCTATCATATGACAATCACCCTTCTCAACATGCTCAATGGTTTGTTGGAGGATTGATAACACCGTTTAGAAGGGCACTTTCACACAAGACATTCACAGACCCACGCAAAGCCTTGGAAGCTTCCTTGCATGTTGAGGCTATTGGAAGTGTTGACACTGGTGTGAACCCTTTTCTGGAGGCTCAAATTGTGGCAATAGACAAGCAGTTAGAGAAATTATCTGTAAACTTAGCACATGAGACTCGTAGTGGTCTTTGGTGCACATATTGTAAGAGTAGAGGGGCATGCCAAGGATAGTTACCCCCAGAAATTGGTACGTGCCATAGCAGTATATTGTGAAATTTTCCTCGGGGATCATGATGCAAGTAGGTTTCCTCTACTACAACACAGAGTGATCCATAGGAATGTGTCTTGTTATTGCAAGATTTGTATCTCTACAACCCATGATACTAAGGATTATAGGATAATTCACTAGATTCATGATGCCATTGATCTTGGTGTGCGCCAGACTAGCCTTGCAAGTAGTTCCAAGGATGATGATCGCCACTATGAAGGGTGTGTATATGGAGGAGCACATGGAAGAGGTTTTTACGGAGGATTTTGTGGTCACAGTAACCACGGTGGAGGAAGAAGTGAGTTCCCACGAGGAACCTGTTATAACTGTGGGTCTACAGAACATTACAAGTGTGAGTATCTTGATCTGTTGTAATGCTTGTGGTGTGAGAAGAAACATAAGTATGAGGAGTGTCCAGATATTTACGAGCATATGAACCAGCAACACCGGAAGGACAAGGGCACTGGGATGGTGAGCATAAAGAAGGCCAACTCACAGTGGATGCCAAGAGTGGCACGTTAGTTAGGATTAGAACCTGTACTGGTGATGATGTGAGCAGAGGCCCATGCACTAAGGAGATACCAAGACAAAGGACACTTGTTTCAAGAGAGGAAGTGGTAAGAAGTGGTACATGGAAATTATCATGAGACTATGGATGTGATTCATAGTTTACAAGGAGAGATCCAGTGTCTGAAGGAGAAATCAAGGCAGTTGGAAGCAGAGGAAGAATGTTGAGGCTCCACAGAAGGATATAGATGAGGTCAGGGAAGTATGCAAAATGTTAAGGCAAGATAATATTATTCCTTTACTAGGGGAATGGTTATGAGAGAAGGTACCATGCGCTAGAGGTGAGCGTGAAAGGAAGGTTCTGCATGCTAACCTTCCTCCTCACAACCTTGACTATGATAAGGAGATCACATTGAATTCAGTTGTAGATGGGTGGCTTCTGAGAAATATTTTGATTGACACAGGTGCAGAGGTCAATGTTATCACTCTAGATGCTTGGAATCAAATGAGAAGGCCCACATTAGAGCCATCTTCAAATGTGTTATAGACAGAAAACAAGACAAAGGCCATGGCCATTGGAGTTTTGAAGGATGTGGTTATCACCATTCAAGTGGCCAAGTTCACTGGAGAATTTGAAGTCTTAGTGCTCACCGAGGAAAACAACTTTCTAGCATTGCTTGGGTGCCCATGGTGTTATAAGAACAATGTTGATCTATGGCTTAACAAAGGGTATATTAGATTTGAGAACAATGAAGAATGGGTCATCATCCCCTTAACTGATGGGCATTCAGAACCCTATATTGAGCCCTTGGGAGAAGAAGTCCTTAATATAATCTATGTGTGCTCTATCAGAGACCCTAAGATAATTCATCCTACAGAAGGAGTTATCCATTTTGAAGATGCTCAGTCCTTGAGTGATATAACTAGCATGACATGTGACAATTGGGTGCATGGGACTTATGAGTTGATTGGGTGCCAGTTGAGAGGATCTGTAACAAGGGTAACAAAGGCATGTTTGGTCAAGCTCCTAGGAGGGAAGAAGTTACCAAGTTACTCTGGGGGAGCCAACCCTGAATATTTCGTATGGGAAATGGAGTCTTAGTGGAAATGTGAGGTCAAGAGAAGAAGTATGCTCAGTTATAACCTACTCTAGACTACAGTGCACTGGTGGGCTGCACATCGGGAGAACCTTCTAGAATGATGTGAGGTAAGGGTCACATTCTCTATTAGGTTATCCAGGAACAATGTGCCCACTGTCATCCAAGACTAACATGGTAAAGAACCACCTCATTTCATGTCCAAGCATGTGAGAAGTCCTGAATAGAAGGCACAAAGATTTACCACCTTTGTTATGGGTGCATAAGTTGTATTCCACCTTACAAGGTTGTGTGCATTCATGGTATATCCATTGAGAGATGTTCCATCAAACATGGAATTGGCAGGAGTTGGTGGCCGATCTCATTTAAGCTTTCGAGTATAAGAGTGCAAAGCCATTAGTAGATAAGGAGTTACAAGTGGTTAAGTGACTTACAATGGGAGATGGTGCTATGGTGGAAGATAAAATACAAGAGCTACTATGAGAACCTAGTTTAGAGATGTGCTTTGATGAAGAGGAATCAAAATAAGCACAGCTTAAGCGCGCATGCATGGAAAAGGAAAAAGGAAATAAGGTCTATGTGATAGATGGTGAAGAAATAGAGAGTCTGATGTTAACCATTCTGAAGGTACGCGTGAGGTCATGGATAGTGCTGATGAGTGGGCACATGCCTACCATGAGCCCTTGAGGACAAAGAAGGTTAACATTGGTTTAGAGGTAGAACCTAAGGAAGTTATCATTGGGGATTATTGGTCAGAAAAAGAAGTTTCTAAGATCATTGATCTATTATCCTGAGTTTCAGGATTTATTCCCTCGTGGGTACCATGAGCTCAAAGGCATTCACCATTTCCTTAGGGGAAATGAGGATCAAGTTGAAGGAAGGTGTGCACCCGATTCAGAAGAGGCCTTATCGGATGAATCCAAACTTGCGCGTATAGGTCAAGGAGGAGATAGATAAGATGATAGCATCAGACATCATTGAATTTGTGGAAGAATCAGAATGGGTGAGCCCAATGGTCATAAGTATCAAGAAGGATGGAAGGATAAGGATTTGTGTGGATTACAGGGATTTAAATGCAGTTTGTGTCATTGACCCTTTTCCAACCCCCTTCACTGAAGAAATTTTGGAAGGAGTGGCCGGGCAC
This sequence comes from Taxus chinensis, assembly GCA_019776745.2. NCBI lineage: Eukaryota > Viridiplantae > Streptophyta > Pinopsida > Cupressales > Taxaceae > Taxus > Taxus chinensis. Next base: position 403,087,467 of record CM034151.1, on the reverse strand, counting down.
GAGGTCTATTCTTTTATGGATGGATTCTCAGGGTACCACCAAGTTAGAATTGCAAAGGAAGACCAGGAGAAGACAACTTTCACCACTTAGTGGGGAAGTTTTTCCTACACAGTTATGCCTTTTGGATTAAAGAATGCACCTGTTGTGTTCTCGTGCATCGTGGTACAAGCATTTCAGGACTTCATCCATAAATTTCTTCAAGTCTACTTGGATGAATGAACTGTGTATGGGCTAGTAAAAGAACATTGTGACAATTTGAGATTGATGTTTGAAAGATGTCGATAGTTGAGGATATCCCTCAACATAAAGAAATGTGTCTTTGCTACTCCATTTAGGACCCTACTGGGGCATATTATATATAGGGAAGGCTTACTGGTGGATCCCGCTAAAGTTGCAGTTATTGTAGGATTAGGAGAACCTACTAGTCAAAGCATAGTGTGCGGATTTCTTGGGCATATGGGATACTACATGAAGTTCGTCAAAGGATATGCCAAGATCGTTGCGCCCTTGGAGGAATTACTTAAGCACAAGAGTGCTTTTCATTGGGGAGAGGCGCAATAGAAGGTGTTTGAAACTTTGAAGGATAGGCTTGTTACTGCACCCATATTACATTTTCCCTCTTGGGATAAGCCCTTTCATGTATATGTTGATGCCTCAGGGACAGCCATGGGAGAATTCCTAGCACAAACTGGTGAGGGGATTGTTGATCACACCTTTTGTTTTGCCAGTAGAAAGTTAACACTAGCAGAACAAAATTACACAACTACTAAGCGCAAGGCACTATCTATGATCTAAGCGCTGCATAAGTTCAGGAAGTATCTGTTGATGACACCATTTATATTCTACACAGACCACATGACATTGAAATACTTAGTGAACAAACCCATTATGCAAGGGCCTATATGTCGTTGGGTCCTTTTATTTCAAGAATTTTAGTTTTCAGTTTTGGTAAAACCAAGGAAAAATAATTCTAGACCTGACCACTTATCTAGGATTGAATCAGGGGAGGACGTGCAAAAGCATCGAGGATACAATGCCAGATGTGAAACTGTTTAGGTTGCGGCGCGCGCCCTCGGACTTGGAAGACATCACAGTGTTTCTCAAAAGACGTGTGGCACCAGAAGGAATGAAGGATTTGGAAAGGAAGCAGTTGGCTATACGTATCGTGCCTTACATGTTAATAAGTGGATATTTGTACAAGTTAGGTTGTGATGAGTTTCTGCGCTGATGCGTGTTAGAACATGAGTGTGTTACAATTATGGAGGAAGTGCATGGTGGGATTGCAGGAGGACACTATGTGGTAAATGTAACCACGCATGAAGATTCTACTCACAGGGATTTGGTGGGAAAGCATCTACCAGGACTGTATTGAGTTTTGCAAGGCTTGTGACCATTGCTAGTGCCTTGGAAAACCTAAAAGAAGGGATGAAATTCCTTTGTGACCTATAGTCAGTGCTGAACCATTTGAAAAATGGGAAATTGAATTTGTAGGACCTATTTCACTTTCCACGTGAAGGACTGGGTCATGGTATATCATCACTTACACAAATTACTTGACAAGATGGGTAGAAGTGGTGCCTACAAAGGATTACACTATAACCACAGCTTCCAGATTCTTATGGGAGAACATAATCAGCAGGTATGGATGTCCTTTGAGTTTAACAAGTGATAGGGGTACACATTTTCTAAATGAAATGGTCAGGATTCTGTTAGCAAAGTTTATAGTGGTCCATCAAAAAACCACCCCTTATCATCCACAAGAAAACAAAACCACTGAGGCATTTAACAAAATACTAAGTCACACATTGACCAAGATTTGTGACGTCATAAGACAAGATTGGGATGACAAAGTATTAGTTGTTCTATGGGCATATAGGACAACCTACAAGAGGTTGAACAAAGGCACACCGTTTCAATTGGTGTTTAGTGTGGAAGTTGTTTTTCCAATTGTATTCATGTTACCATCGCTAAGTATAGCATGCGCTTAGGAGGATTAGCTGATGAACAAGCACTGGAAGAGAGGATTGATAAGTTGATATAGTTAGATGAAAGGTGATAACTTGCTAGATGGAGTCAGAAGATAGAAAAGGAAAGACAAAAGGCATGGCATGATCGTCATATCAAGAACAAGAAGTTTGAGGTTGGGCAGATGGTTTTGTTGTATGATTCTAAGTTTCTGCGCCATCCTGGGAAGTTAAAAGTCCATTGGTTAGGACCAAACATCATCTCGTACATACTTGATTCAGGTACTTGCTAGTTACAAGCGCTGGATGGGACGGATTACCTAGTCATTTCAATGGGAGTAGGCTGAAGCCCTGCTATAAATAAGTCTTCTTGGTGTTTGTAAATAAGGCAGTTTTTCCATCTAGTTTAGGATTTCCTTTAATGCATTTTCTTTCTTGTGTTTCCCTTTCTCATTGTTTGTTCCTTTCTTTTGTTTTGTTTTACGCCTTGTGTGCATTGGTAACCACATTACTTTCTAAGGTTGTGTATGCGTAGAGGACCAAACATCTATTTTAGTGTGGGGTGGAGTAGTGCAAAGTGAAGTATAAGCCAACAGTAAAAGTTGGGATGGCCCAGATTAAAGGATAAAAAGTGTAAGGTAGAAAGCATGTGGAAAATGGTGGATAATGAATTGTGGTGTCAAGAAGGCTATAAAAAATACCACGTACACATGATGAAGAGCGTAAGAAAAACATGAGTTAGGCGAGGACAAAAATCAGGTAAAAGACAAAAGAAGTGCCTTCGGTGCACTGTAGACACGCGCGTAAGATTCTTCGGTCAGTTTGGATTTTTGCGCACTAAAAGGTTGTAGAAAGGTTTTCACGTAGGATTGGGCACATGGGTAAGGGCGCTTAAGATCAGATTTAGTGGAAAAAGCCTCATTTAATGCTAATTACATTGGTAGTTAGTATATCATTTATTGCTGGAGAGGAGAAAAAATATAAGTATGAAGTCAGGCATGTTATTATTTACCTTGCCATTACAAAGTTAAAGAGATCTTGCGAAGTAGGGCATCCAGAGAGATTTGTGTGAAGGAAGAAGAATCATAGAGATCTAAGTGCGCGACTAGGGTGAATCTGTGAACCAGAGTGGAAGGAGTACACAGGCATAGGGAATAAAGTTTCAAGGGAGTATGTTGTCTTGTGGAAGAGTTGTTCCTAGTTAGGGTTTGGTAGCTAGGGCATGGAAGAAGGAGGATTCTTCATGGAGTGGATCCTTAGAGTTGAGCAGAGTAGTAGAGTAGAGAAAGGAGGAATTTAGGGTGTAACCTGACAAGTAAACATGGCACCAAAGAAGGCAACCGTCTCACCAAAGAAGCACAAGGGAAAAGGAAAGAAAACCACTGCCATCATTAGCTCCAATGAAGAATGGTATGCAGAAATGCAGTACCCAAATGGAGTGTTTTTGGGGAAAGAGTGGGTGTCACACTTGAGAAAAATGGCCGTGAGTGATTACAATCATCGCACGAGCACTACTGAAAAAGAGATGGCATTGGAGCTGGTTCGTCCAACTAATAAGAGGACACTAGAAGGAATGCCAATATACAACGACGAATTGAAGGTAAAGCTAGAGAAGGCCGAGTTGATGTAACTTTATGAGTTGCCTTATTAAGGCAAGCCCGAGTGGCTATACTAGTGGTTAATGTCACACGTACACAAAGACCATTTCTATTTTACAGGCCACAAAATATGTATAAATCCTCAGCTTATATCCAAGTTCACTGGCCTAAATTTTGAAGGATAATCCATAGACGATGACTTGGAGGATAAGGAAGCCATCAAGAAAATGGTAGAGGCTTATGAGTACAAAAAGGGCTCACATTATTTTGATATCGCAGAGATCCCCAACCCCGTTCTGAGGATGGCCACGCACTTGGTGACCAAGCTGAATGACCAAGAAAGATGGACATAAGTTTACAAGGCATGGTCTAATGTATGCCAGAAGATCCCAACAGGGACCTTTTATAACTTTTCCACCTTTATTGGAGATGATATCATAAGCAACACGTAGGAAGGAGAAAAGATATCATTTTTCAACATCCTCCTCACTATCATCTTCTCAGAAATTGGAGTTCCTGATGGGCCAGAGATGTTCATTTGGGAGTATCTAGAAGAAGATTCCTCACCTGCAAAAAGTTTGAGAAATATACATGTGAAACCATGACAGCCGCTCACAAGGTGTGCCTAGAAAAATGGTACAAGCATATGTGCGACACATTCGGGGAAGAGTGGAGGATTCCTGAGTAGTTTCCCACACTCGTGGATGGAGAAGTAGAGTTTGCTGTATATCAACATTTTTGCATTGGCCGTTTCACCCTAACAGATGGGACTAAAAGTCCTTGGTGCAAGCTACCATTCTTCTTCACCATGCAATACTTCCAAGCAGGAGTTAACCAGTTTAAGGAGGCCAAAAGGATAAGGTTCGACCTTAGTGAGGTAGACCAAGACCACCGTGAGATACAAAAAAATCTCGTATATCTAAAGAAGCACGCACATGTGGAGAAGTATGTCTCCCACGAAGTACAAATGATGAATTCATTGACGCTACCGATCGCCGGAAGGACCGCAACAAGGGTATATTTGAGCATAAGGCCAAAGTTTGAGAAATATGCCTATCTAGAGAGTGACGTATCCATTCCAGAAGACCCCATAGGGAGAAAGAATACTGCACCAAAGAAAAGTGAGAGAGAAAAGGTGCAAGATAATAAGGCACCGAGTGTGTAAACAACACAATTTGTGGGCACACCGAAAGCAAGCGCTAATCCTAGAACTTACGCGTGCAGGAAGAAGTCCCCAGTTAAGGAGAAGACCCCAGAAGAAGAGGTGCCAGAGCATGAAAATCCTCTCACACAAGAAGAATCACCAAGAAGGAAGTCACCTATTAAGGAGAAAGAAAAGGAAGAGTATCCTATATTGGAATCACCAGTTAGGAAGAAACAAAAGGTGTTAGAAAAGGTAGACTCAGAGGAAACAGAGAGCCTAGAGGCCTACATAGGAGAAAAATATGATGACGAGCCAGAGGAAGATCAAGACCATCTAGTATATGATGTGCACAACTCTGAGGAGGAGGAAGATGAAGAGAATAATGGAGAGGAGGAAGCAGATGCTCAAGGCAAGGGGGTGAGTGAATAAGTAAGTACCAAAAATCAGAGAACCCCAAGCCTCACTGAGGAGCAAGTGGAGGAAGCCGTGGAAAGAGAAGTAGCTGACATCAGTAAGGAATTGGTGGAGCAGGAGTTGGAGCAGAGTGTAGATGAAATTTTGAAGGAAGTGGAAGAAGAGAGCGTTGGGAAAGAGTATGACAACATGGGTGGGAATCCCAATTTGGTAGTAAGCTTCCCAAAGGATGCGAGGACAAGGTGGGAAGGGCATAATGATAGAACAAGAGAAAGGAATGGGTTACATCAATGATCCAAGAAAGGTTCTATGTGTGCATTTCTAGAGCACCATGAAAACAGAACAACTCCTGGCCATGACTTCATTTGATGAAGAAGGTGCATATCAATGAACCAGAAAGATGATATCTTGGGCATTTGAGTCCCACATGGATGAACCTGAGTTTGAGGTAAGTCAGAGAGCATTGATGAATATGCCATAGAATACGGGGGAAAACCCACTTGTAAATTTCCAACAGCTATCAAATGAGTAGGTTTGTAATGCACTCAATAAAGTTTCAGTTGAGATTGAGGCCAGAATCTTTGGAAGGAATGATAGGGTGAGATCCCTAGAGGAAGAGTTGGAGAAGAAAAAGGAGGAGCTCACTGAGAAGAGAAAAGAATTGAAGCAAGAAGATCTTATCAGTGCATAGTTAAGGCGTGAACTAAAGGAAGAGAAGGAAAAGGTGCAAAAAGTCTCTAATAAGGTGGAGATGATTACAGATGTCATTATCTTAAAGCATCCTGACCTAGCGCCACCCGAGAAAAAATATGAATCAGCCTTGCAATGTCTGGAGGATTTGAATCGCATCCTCACAATGGAAAGGTGACCACTCACTTTAGAGTCTATAGAAGAGGCGCTGGCATGCCAAGAAAAAGAAGAGAAGCTGAAGGTTATCAAGATTGTTTCTTGATATACCAAACTCTTTGCAAAGGTAAAGGTTGTCGCACAAGTTGCTAAATCTGCGTATGAAAATTGTGCTGATAGGGATAAAGTGGCAAGCATCTTGGTTACTACACATGAAATAAAACTCATGTTGTTTCAAGAAAATAATAAGGGGAACAGAGCAGAAAGGGATAAAATCCTGCCCGAGGTGGAAAAGAAATAAGAAGCTATCGAGACCTTGCGGGACTCGATCCAAATCCGGTTGAAGGAGTTATACCCCCAGATCACCCGCAGAATGGATGCACTCGATGACTTGGGCAAACAACTGGAGGTTATTGTTGATACAATGACTACCAAGGGAGAAGAACTAAGTTTTAAGGAGGTGAGTGCCCAAGTAGGTGACCTCTGTCAGCAAGTGCAGAGTGAGGTTGACGCCTGGGAGAAGCTAGAGGTAGAAATAGGGAAGGATTTCCCTCTCCTCCTTCAACAATAAACATGTTCTCCTTCATTTCCCCATTCTTTCATTCTTTCTCCCAATTCTTCATTCCTTCATTCTTTTTCCAACTATTCAGAACCCATCATTCTTTATTCATTTAAGAGAAGTGTTTCTGAGGATGGAGAACACGCATAGTGTGGGGTGATGTTGGGCCTCAGGATATTGGCTAACTGCTAAAAGACACATGGACATGTGGGACCAATTAAAGAAGGGTGTGTGGGGTTGAAGGCATGCAGGACAGGGTTTTAGTAGGGTTTAGTATAACCCACGGTGCGCGCGCAAGGCAAAGCATAGGTTTTGGGACTTAGCCATATTCCGAGTTCCAGGAAGCACATGAGAAAAGTGTGATCCTGACTATCATGCAGAGTGGATAAGGTGCAGCCTGGCAGCTTGATGGTCAAGAAAGGAATATTCCATGTGATGGAAGGATCCAGAAAGACATCATTGCAAAGAGTGGAGATCTCATCAGAGGAGGCATGCTCCATTGGAGGACCACATGGACACTTGGCAACTGATCTGTTACTTCAGGAAGGCATGGTGATGGTTTCTAAAGCTATATATAGAGGTTCTCAGGTAGAAGAAGGGGGCAGACATCATATATCGTTTGGATAGGAGAAGCTCTGCAGAGATAATAGTGGGTTCTATGGGTTAAGGTTTTCATTAGGAGGACTGTAGGAGAAATGGCATGTTTAGGGGGATGGGCCTGTGATCAGTTTTGTAATATGGGAAGCATAGTTTAGGCTCTGAAGCACAAGTCTCTTATGCATTACTACATTGGTATACTATGGCCTAGAATGAATGTAATATGGTTACTAAACTTTGTTAATATGAATATAAGGTCCTGTTCTAAAGTATATATGTTGTTCATGGACATAAACCCTAGTGCATTTCATTTGCAATATGAATCATATATGTATTCTGTTTGATATTTCTCTTTTGTTATCTGAATGAATGCATTGATATAATAACTCATCCTAGGATCTCAGAATGAATACATGGTTGTTTTCCCTTTTAGCATCTAAGTTTTGTCATATATGATGTATTCTCACACAACTCACATAAGTCTAAAAATGATCATTACTGAATAATAAACTGAGAAACCAACTATAACATGATCTTAGGATGGTTATGGATCCATCAAATGAAGGCCATTATGTCAATGCTCTTTCAAGAAATCCTTTTTTATCATCTAGGAAAGGTTTTTGTCACCAAAGAAGACCCGAACTAGTTTGATATAGTATACACCAATACTAAGAGATTTCTGGGCACCCACGCTCATCACGAGTTACTTGAAAAATAACTTATGAACACCCACACCCCTAGAAAAGGGGAATAACTAGGATAAAAGGGATGATGTTGAACCTAAATTCACTCTTTTAGCTCTTGACCCTCCTTCTAAGAAATATACAAAAGAAGACCCTGAGGTAGGAAAAGAAATTTCTCCATCAACTAATGTTCCTTAGTCAAAAATTAAGACCATGTCCTTGAAGACCACTGCACAAATTATTAATATCCTATAAAAGGATTCACCTCTTGTGCTTTCGTTTGACCCAAAAGGGCTACCTAAGAACAAAAAATACCAATCTTCTCTAGTTATGGTGGAAGATGTAAATATGGTCGAAATAAGTGATAGTCGAGTTCCTCCATCCATCTTATCTTATGACCCCTCCCTAAAATATATTTATGGACCATGTACTATGATGGAGTCAAGTGCACTACAGGGGTAGGAGATGACGTGGTCCTAATTTTACTTGGGAGGAAGATTTTTCCTTTTGGTTTTCTTTTAAGAATTAAAATGAACCAATAACACTGCTGAATACGAAACTTTGTTGAACAACCTTCTCTTAGCTTGCAGGATTGGTATTTGGAGACTTCAGATAATTGATGATGCACATCTTATCACCAACCAAGTAGTAGAGGTATATCAAATAAAGGCCAAACATTTGTAACTATTCAAGAATGCCGCTTAGACATTGGTTAAGGAATTTGATTTCATATACATTGAATTATTCCTAGGAGTCAGAACAAGATAGCTGATGCCATTGCTGCTTCTTCTGCATGATACTGTCATTTTTACAGACTTCATGAAGATGATTTTGTTGTCTCATTGAGGGATGGTCCTCTCATCAAGATGGATCCCTGATCGAGGAAGGTGTTGTCAAAATAGATGACATCAAATTGTTAAATATTGACATAGTAGAGAATGATGAAGCCATTCTAGAATATCTACAAACTTACAAACACCTACCTCCCTCGCATCACAAGAGAGGTTTTCCCATGAATATGCATCCTTCATCCTCCCAAGGTATTGACTTTTATGATTCATATTGTAAAGTTGAAGATTATGATTTGGCTGCCATAGATCTTGACATATGCAAAACTGAAGAGGAAGTCTTGGATCTCCTTCTGACATCACTCAATTTTGAAGAAGTTCAATGCTTCCCTCATCAAAGACACCATCGATATAAACATAGGGATGGAGGAAGAATCAAGGATCCTAAAACTTGGCTCTTATCTCTCGCCACAAGAAGTCGAATACCATAAGGCCTTGTTCACTTAACTATCCAAGGTTTTCACTTTCTCTTACTTTGATATGATCAGTATTCATACTGATGTTATCATACACAACCTAGTCACGAAACTCGAGGCCACACTAGTCAAACAAAAGCTATGACCAATGAAACCCAAGATGACACTAATGGTGAAAGAAAAATTTATCAAGCTCCTCAATGTTGGTTTCATTAGACTGGTAGATTACATGAATTGGTTATCTTGCATCATGTCTGTCTTGAAAAAGAATGGAAAAAATTGAATTTGTATTGACTTCCGCAATATTAACAAAGCATGTCCCAAATATGAATATTTGTTTCCCTCTATTGACATGATCATTGATGAAATAGCTGGGTATGAGCTCCTTTTCCCCATGGATGGGTTGTTTGGCTATCATCAGATCCACATTTTAGAAGAAGATTAGAACAAAAATTCATTTACCAACCCCTAACAAACCTTTTGCTATACTATTATACTCTTTAGCCTCAAGAACACAAGGGAAACCTACAAATGAGTGATGACCCACATATTCCATGGGTTAATTCACAGTATTGTTATCTTATGATGATGACCTCCTTGCTAAATTTATTTTGCACACATGAAATTTAACATCTGAAATCTCTATTTACAACAGAGACTTGATTTCATTCCATCATATTTAATCATGTTTTAAATGACTCACACAAGAACCAATTAAAACACATACGAAAAATAGTACTATAATTGAGTTAAACACATAATGAAAGATGGCTTATAGACCCAAACAAGCACAAAAAATCCACAATCAAACTTGCAAAAACCTTAATACATAACCACACTATTTTAGCTACAATGAGACATCACAAAAAACAAGGATGCTTGCTGATCCACATGACAACATGCAACACTTTTGGACAGAAAACACTACAAGACATCCCTAAGGATCCAAATCTAGCCCGAGATCACCTTAAGATGACCTTCATCATAAGATCCCATCATGCTTCACTCTAGATCATGGAAATCACCACACAACAATCATTTCCCCTCCATTGTGGATGAATCTGGATAGCCAGATATTCCCGAAAATATTTGGACATTTTCTTTACATTCCTACTTCACTAGAATAACAAATCCTTCAGGATGATATCTTGTTTAAACTGCGAGAGGAATTTTTCTCCTCACCATCTCCCATACACATTATTCCACAACTCGATGTTCTTGAGGATGAAACCCATAAGACAATAATCGTATCTACCACCTCATTAGACAACTTCTCCCATTGGATATTTGAGTCTTCTCAACGTGTTTACCATCTACCCTCACTCTTTGCCACATGACCTTGCTAGAACAAGGTTGACCTTAAAATGACCACTTTACCTGAGTAACACAACCCAACATTCATCCTTTCATCGATTAGGACATAAACCTAAGTATTTATGTCTCCATCATCCTTGACTGCATCATTCAACATTATCAACTCCGTAGGAGTATAGATTCCCTCGACAAGTAGGTCTTGATCTCTCAAGAACAAAAGTAAGGAAATATTTTTCCCGATAGTTTGCATTCCTATACCCTGAATCATACCATCCTCATACTACTCACGGCCTCCATCCAACACCATCCTATCATACTCTAAGTCAACTACCTTGGCCCAAACTTATGAGGATTCAAGTGCACATAAATATCCCCTATGATTTTGTGCATTCACATGTCCTAATGAGGAAGAAGATGAGGAGGAAGCAACTAGTGAAGAGGAAGAGTTTCTGAGATCAAGGCTAAAGAATCTCAACCATCTCTCACAATGAAATTTCAAGAATTAACACCCCAGAAACCCTGAAGTTTGTTGGGTTTGTGAATAAACAAAGGTGCTAATACTAACTAACTTTGAATTTACTCACAACTTCATCAGTCATATGTTGGCCTTAAATTGCTTCATTATCCAACCCCAAATTTTTAGGTCATGGTTGCAGATGGAGGTAAAGTTTGTTGTTCAGCAAATTTTCATAAGATTAATATAGCCATGGAGGATTAATTTCTAGAGGGTTTTGTTGGTTCCTAATCTAACACCCCCAAAATAAGGCTAGAATGCAGATTTGCATGAAAAAAGAACAAGGGAAGAAGATAGACATGATACTTTGTCATTTTTAGTTGGGGATGGATCTATCTTTTCCTCATGATCAAGCCTTGTAGGGATGACAAGGAAACACTTTATTGAGGGTTTGGTTTTTCATGTGATACTTTATGGCTATGCTTGAACCAAGGTGAGAGGACCTGGGGGGAGGCTTGAAAGAAAGAGGGAGATAATATGTTTCAAACCCTCAAACTTGTTGCAACCTCAATATGAGATCAAATGCAACCACATATTGCAATGCTCATTCAAAAGAATGGTCACACAAACATGGTAAACAATTGATACATTAGACACAAGCCACTGAAGACAGATTAGATGTGATCACAAACATCATTTTGAAGGAATCTGTTGAAAACTTGGAATGAAATTAAACTTGATATGCTAATCTTTACAATTCATGGAAAATAAACTCAAAATATGCAAGGTAAATGCAATTTGTAGGCAGACATCATGTTGGATATACAAAAGAATATGGAATCTGTAGGGGTAGAAAAAAAGGATAGTGTGAATGAAAGTGAAGGTGGATGGAAATGGGGGGGAAGGGCTAGTGAGAGGAAGTAGATGCATTAACTATGTTGTCTTGATAATTCATCATGTATTCACACCTGAAATAAAAGGAAAGTCACTCTCTAAAGGTTACTTTCCCTTATGGACACCGAAACAAGGAAATTAATGTAGATTAACCCTTGAGACCTCAACATAGACATCTGAGAATAAAGACTCATAAACTCACCACACCAAATTTCTAAATACCAAAGGACACCCCAGGGTATGCAGATATACATTCACATAAATTACAGAAAGGAGATTTATAACTAAAAAAATGGTGCAAAGTAAAACTACAATGTAACAATCCTTCAATTCCCAACCACACAATCAAATGTAAATTATTTTTATGAAGTTATTTGGTACAATAAAAACATGATTACAAGGGAGCATCACCATTTATTGATTTCAAGATCTATTTACAATGAGAAAGACTAGAATTATTCATGACAGAATTGATCTTGCATGCCAATTTGCATATAAGAAAAGGGAAACATATAAAATATGAGTCTAAAAGCATGCTAATCACTGTACATGAGAAACCACCTTAGCATGAATATACAAATGGAAATTACAAGTATCCATATCTTTCCAGAGCTATTATAAAATCAAAAAACCTTTCCGAGAGCTTAAACCCTCTAATTTTTAAATTGTTTTATGCAGAAATGAATTTTCCAACCCACAATATGAGGAAAAACCTCATATTTATACATTCATATTTCATCCCGGGAAGAATATCCATTGTAGATGCCAAATCAAGGGTTGAGATGGCGATCCATGTGAATTGAGGGCAAATCAATAAAGGATCACGAAATCATGGAGATGTAAGAGGGAAACAATGCTAAATGTCCACTTCACAATGCATAGATCATCTATTCTTCATATGTTGGGGTCAAGAGGGATAAATTCCATTTCTAGAAGAATTTGGGGTTAAAACAAGATCAAGAGAGCATTTCCAACTGCTAAATCTGCCATTGCATTCATGAAAATGATATTTTTCCTGCCCAAAATTTTTTAACTAAAATATCCAAAAAGACTGCACCATTTCCCCCAAATTTGACCTATGTGGAAAGCCCTCACCATAATAGTCCCAACACAACAATTTTTGTGAAATATGGATGCCCATAATGAACTTATGAATGCTGGTGGTCTCCTTGGACATGTGGCAAGAGTCAAATAGATGGTCGGGTAAATCGACAAGTCAAATAAATGGGGGAACTGTTTCGGGAATGATTTAAATGATTAACGAAGGAGTCGAGTATGCGATTCCAAAACAACAAGGAAAACAATAAAATGTTCCCTTGAAACGCTCATTCCATTGAGGAAACTTGTGCTTGTCAATTTTAATTTGAATTTCCATTCACATGATTTGTAAACTATAAATTTACACTTCTGCTATTCCTCCACTAAATTCTAATGACACATGGACCTGTTTCATTTTCCCGAGTTCAAAAGTTAAAATTACAAGTTTCATAGCCCTATGAGATCCAACTTTCCTTATCTCCTCACACATGGACAACTCACACTTGACATTCTCGCACTTGGACCTATGAGATCCAAACTTGCAACATGGATAAATGTGATTATATGGTGGTGCTTTGGGGAACAAGGTTAGAGTGGAATGTTCCAAACAATTGCAAAGGAAACATGACAGGATTCAATTTTCTATCGGCTTTTTAGGGGACATGGTAAACATGAAAATAGTTCTCATGTTTCGAAGGTTGTAGAATTAATTGAAAAAGGCACGAAAAATAGGGAAGATGAGAATAGGGAGAAGCAAGGAATTAGTGTAACACAAGAATAATTCCACTTGTTCCTAAATTTATCAACTTGACCGATTTACAAAAGCGTTCGGTAAAGCGGGGAAACATGGGAAGCGATGAACAAGAGGAAATAAGGAACTGTTCCCAAGGTTTCCAAAATGCCCGACATAACCAAACAAAGGAGATGGATGCTTTTTACAAAGAGTTGAGTGGTAAAGCGGTGAAATAAAGGAACTGAAAAACCATGGCAATGTAGCAACATGAGCACAATTTCTCAAGTTCCACAAAAGATCAATCCACCTAACAGAGATAGGTTTTTATCAAATTTGGCTAAGTGCTTGTCTAAAATGGAATCTTAATAGAGGGAGGTGATTGATACATTCTATAAGTCTTGAAAATGGCCAAGGAGTGGAAAAATACCATGAATCCTACAATCCAATCCTTGAAGTCTCTCATTCTCTCATGATTATGCCACTAAACACTTAGGATGATCATTAAAACCTGTGAGATTTACCCCTGAAAAACCTTCCCTTGTTTTTATACAATGCAAAACACACTTGAAACATCCATAATTCTGAAAATTATCCTTTTGAAAGTTGTTCAAAGCATGAACAAGGAAAAAACCCAACAAAGAGCACCATAGAATTGTAAAATCATTCTTGGAGTCCTATAACCTACAAATAAACCTTATGAACCCTTCAATCCTTTTTGAAACAGAGTGAAAAACACCTTAGGGAACAAGGGAACAAAATGAAGGTTATGACAAGGTTCACATCAACATGCCAATGAACAATCTTATAAAGAATAAGCACAATGATGAACATTAATGAAATGGAAGGGTCACACTAAGTAATAATGGGGAACTTTGTAAAGATGGTGCCAAAGATGTACAAGGATCAAAATGGACACCGAAAGGCCCCATGTATGTCACTTCAATGGGGTAGAAGACATTGTGGTATGGATCTAAATGATTACTACCTTAGGAAATGTTACGATGAACTTAAAAGATTTGTTCACGAGGTTCCATTCTTCAGGGAAGAATTTTGAGCTACGATGGATTAAAGGCAAAAGCTCCACAATAGGCAAATTATTTTAAAATGCAAACAATTCTTAAAATGGTGTAGATGGGTTTATGGAAAGACCATTTTCAATAGAATCTCAACCATCAAAAGATTTTTTTGTATGTAAAATTTCTAGGCATTTTACTTGACAACCCTACAAATGTTTTTGTTACTTTTCGGTCAAGTTGTCCAAATTTTCCAAATCTGTCACTTTACAAAGGTTAACTTGTGTTAAAGGTTTTGGGAACCCTGAGAGGAGTCACAATCCTAGGTTATAGTCATTGGAAAGGTATCTTAGTATACTTCATGACGATATGATTTAGGGAAGGTTTTGTGAGTTTTGTCCTTGAGAACACATTCATATATGAAACGTTTTGAAGAAAATGTGTTCTCAGTCATCGAAGGAATATCAACTTGTGCAGAAGGTGTTGGCAGCCTTGAGTGCTTTCAAAAGCTGAAATCATAGTCATTGGAAATATTTCAAGGTCTACTACATGATGGAATATTCAAGATAAATTTTGGAAACATCGAGAGTGGAAACCTTTTGAACACTTAGACAAAAGAGTCTTTTTGGAAGAGATCAATTGCACTGAAGGTTTTGGGAACCTTAGGTGGAGTCAGAAGCCTAAAAAATTGTCAAATTGAAGCTCATTAAGTTAACTTCATTTCTCGACTGTTAGTTTTTTAACACCCATCTGAAGCTCATGTAGCGGCTTAGCTCACTGTCACACCTTCCTATGCCAAAATGGTGAGTTGAATAAAAAATCAAAGATAATTAATTTTCAAGGTTTTTAAATGGATCCATTATATTTCTTGGCTCATTTCCAATCAAAATGACATATTATATTCCCAGGAAAAGTCAAGTTTTGGTTTTGGGCCCAAAAAGTGTTTTTCATGTTCTAATCCTCCATTGAGTTGCTGATGTTAGCAACTTAAGTGACTTAGGAACACTTTGGAAGCTTGGTGGCCTTTTGGAAGGTGGAAAATAGAGTTTGTAATGTGTTTTATGAATCCCCTCCTCCATAAGTGTGCCCTCATTCTATTGGTCCATGTCAAAAGCAAAAAAAGGTAACACAAAATTTGAACATAGGCTTGTTTTGAGTGGTTAAGTGTTCATCCCCATAGCCTAGGTGGATTTTGGGCTGCCTCGTGACATTGGATCACTTTTAATTTCCCAAAGAACTTCAAAAATGTCCCCCTCTTTTATTAGATTTCCCTTTGTAGGCATGAGTTGTAAAGTTGGCTCATTTCCTTGTTTGCTCAAGCAAAACCTAAACTACATTTACGTCATCATTTCAAAGTCAAGTTTTCCACCCCAAAACCGAAACTTGAAATTAGATAAAGTACAACATGAAAATCCATTGAAAACTCATTTATCCTCATCCCAGGGCCATGAAACAAGTTGTGTACCCGAGTTTTGTAAAAACTTATTTTTCTCACATCTCAAGCTTCCATGGGAAAAACCCTTTGAAATTTTGAACACTTACTCTCCTTGAAAGTGACTTCAAGATGATGTAATAAGGAAGGGATGTAATGGAGTGATTTTTTTAATTCATCCACTCAAAATATCCTATCATGAAAACCCTTGTTTCACATGTTTTTGTAGATGCCACTTTTCACCCCTAAGTGACCCTATACATATTAATCACACTATCATTATCATCACTATCCTAAGTCCATTATCCCTATAATATAATTCACCATCGTAAAATCCTCATTTACCCACGTAGAATATGCTTTACCCTCCCTAGTAATCTAAAACAAACCTAACCTAAATTACCCTAACCATCCTAACCCTCTAACCTCTTCCTACCCAGATTCCTAACCTCCCACAGTTCCTAAAACAACTTCAACCTTGGGATGAAAAGTAGTTTCAACCATTTTCCATACTTTCATAGTTTGTTTTTAAACATCCTTAACTAGATTGATAATGATAGTTGCGGACACCATTGATCCTATTTAATCACGCTCCTTCTACATTTCACAGTTAGAAAAATCATACATATTGTACTACTATCGAATTTCCAAATCTCTACACGACATCAAAACATTATAAGATATCCGCACTCTGCTTTCATCCTTTGGGAACATTTGTCAAAAAATCAATTAGCCATTTGGAGCTCCACAACCTTAACAATTTTCAACAAGGTTAGTATATTTCTATTTATCATTTTCAATCACATATTACATTAGTCGTATCATACATTAGTCATATCATACAAACATTCGTCTATATACCTCTGTCTAACTATAAAAAATTGTCTTCTATTTAGTTCTTTGATCAACATTTTACCATATTAGCCAAATTCATCAGAGATCACGACTGATCTGGTCCCAAACTCCCTTTACCATCAATTAGCCCTTTACACATGTCAAAACCTTTGCATTCTGCACCTTCTCTATTTCTAGAGTCCTTCTAGTTCATCTTGGTATTTTCAAACTCTATCATGCAACAATCATAATATTTTTATTGGCCCTTGTTAAAACAGACCATTTTATCCCTGATCACCGTTGATAGCTGTCATTTCAATCATTTTATCTGTTATCACATATTTATCAATCTATTTCAGCCTAATATGTTTTTTTGCAAGATGTATTGTCTTTAGATGATTGTTACAGGACATGTGCATCCCAATCATGTAACAAAATTTTGTGTGGGAGTAGTTCAATATCTTCCATGAACTCAGCCTGTGTGCCATTTCCTTCACTCCCAAAGTCAAATATATTGAGGAACAATTGGAAATCATACAAGAAGAATGAGAAACTGGGGAATAATTTTGGTTTGAATATTTCAAAGAAATCGAGTTTGCTGTAGCCCTAGCCTAGGCCACCTATCAAGTAGAGCAAGATCTCTCTATCCTTCTCGAATTCTAATATTATTGTTATTATATTATTTTCTTATCAAATCACTTAATTATAAAGCATGAGCTAACACCATTCAAGGAATTCCTTTGGATTCTTGGGATCGGCCTTTGCCGAGCAACGCGTTTAATCATTATCTAATATTTGTCTTATCCAACTATCCTTACATACAAGTCCTCTCGCTCGGTGATGGTATCAGTAAACTCTGATTTATCTCGACATTACGTTTTTCATCGCTGGTATCTTTAAACCTTGCTTTATTTAAAGTTTTTTGGTGATTTAGTATAATAGCTAACTAACTGAAATTCACCATAAACATCCTGACATGCCCAGTGGGAGAGTTAATCCATTTTGATTAGATTTTATATCTTTTTGTTTCTTTTCTTATTAATATTATCTAACTATACATCTTGGAGTGCATCATTGTCACTATTTTGAAAATGCATAAAAAATAAAAATAAAAATAAAAATGAAGAACGATCATAGGTACGTACTTTTCCTTTCATTCTTTCTTTCAACATTACATTTTGTTTGGTCTGTTCTCATTGAAATAGACATTTCTTTTGGGTCTTAATAATGAACCTTCATTTATCTTGGTCAAATAGTCTAATTATGTGTTAAACGAAATGCATTCACTAAAATCCCTTCACACACAACTAAATCACCTATAACATAAAATTCACATTTAAACAATCCTTTCCAGGAGGACCTTCTTAGATTTCATCACTAAGAGGAAAAGTTGACTTAGTGTTTTGGCCGAGTATAAACAATCTGGTGGGTGGTATATCAGCTAAGCACTTGACACTCTTATCTCTGTAGGACTATGAAGTGATGGGGTAGGCCCCAATATCGCACCTTGTATCGATACCAAAACAAATATGAGCCTCACGTACCTTGAGGTATATCAAGGAATCCGACCTTAAAATCACCTGAAACTAACCATAGCCGACATTCTCCTAGTACCCATTCAACCATTTTTTTTCTCATTTCACACTTTTCTTAAATTAATCAAGATAATCAAATCCTTTATGTGACTTGCTTTCATTTGTTTTAAACAACATTTTTTATTTTTCTTAGTTGATTGTTTGATTAGTTCATGGTTTTAACTAGACAATAATATAATCTCTAAAACACTTACAATATGAAGAATCCTCTTCAACAATCCCTGCACACTCTCGAGTACTATATTCAAGATATTCCACGCATAATAGAAGAATTTTGATGACATTTAGGGACCGGTCCAGAATCTCCACATTCTCCCAACACTCAAAATATGACAGGAGAATCCCCCCTATCTTGATCCTCCTCAATTTTATTAAATTGGTGACCCTTCTTTCACTGAACTCTTAGACACAAATCTGATCGTAATTTCTAGCTATCTTTCTGCCAAGGGCATGCGTATCACCTGTGCCCCCTATCTAGAATATGGCATGGCCTGCGAAGTCATCACTTGCAATTATTCTAAACTACATGATCATAATTATCAACCCATCTATAGATACCAGGTTTTTGTAACCCACCTACTCCCTGCATACACACATTAATCTATTACTTTAAACATTTCATCTTACTCATCTTGTAAAATCATTTTTTACCCCCAGTAAATCGTATTTACCTATGCAAATATCCTAACCATCCCTAAATCTATCCTAACCCTTTTCATCCTGACCTCCCAACCTCACATAACCTCTTCCCTAACCATTTTCCCCGATCCCCATACCCAAAAATCCTGTTTTGAAAGTGGTTGAAATCAATGCCAAATGGATTCCTCCAAATTTCCTAGATCACTGAAAATTCCAACAAATTTCTCATGATTATAAATAGGAGCTCAAACTCCTATTTCGGGAACCTTTGACCATTGTGCATATTCACTTTCAAGATTTCTTGAGCCAACGAAAAAGCTCAGTCATTTCAGCTATCATCAAGTCCAGCAACAAGATTGTTCCAGTCTAAGGAACTACAACACATCAGTTTGTGCATCTAAGCCTTTAGCGACCCCTCTAGACAATCAAAAAATCAATATCATCAACTCAACTAGCCTTTGTAGAAATTCTTGCAACGATCTCCACATTACAAGGTAATATCTTCTGTATATTATCATTTATAGTTTAGTTATACATATAAACAAGCATAAAATAATCATTTTAATCTCTTCCTTTAATCAATTTCTCATTTACTAAGGAAATCAAATTTTGCATAGGAATCACCCATGATTCCCTTAAATCACCAGCGATTCCTTTGAATTGCCGATGATTTTAATCTAATGAGCTTCCTTATCAAATCATTTCATTTTATCAATTATATTATGTATCCCTGGACTTAATCTATATGTTGAAAGAATGTATCTACTATAGATGAGATTTCCATGTAAGTCTTATTTGATCACAAACATCTACAATATCCTGATTGTCCAACAACCCTTTGTGTGGGAGTAGTTCGATATCCTTCATGAGATTATTATGTGTGCTATCATATTCACACCTGACATTAAAAACATTGAGAAACATGTTGAATTCCTCCACAAAATCCAACAAGAAACAGTGGATTACTGGTATGAGTACTTTATAGACCTCCAGATTTCTGCCACTTTAGCTTGGGCCACCTACGAAGCAGAACATGATAATCCTTTTCACCTCAAGTTCTATCTTCTATCCTTGTCATTATCATTATTTATCTTATCATCATTATTAAATCAATTAATTATATCAAAACAAGATGACATCCTCCAAGGAAGTCCCTTTGAATTCTTGGGATCGATGTTGATGAGAAGATCATCTAATTTATCTAATATATGTTGTTTAACTGTCTTTTCTCACAGTTCTCTTCACTTGGAAAAAAGAGGAATGCTCGTTCACTATTTACACCTCATCATCCCGACATTATGACTTTCGACGCACATATCACTAAACCCTACCATATTTCAAGTTTTATGTACTTTCTGCACTTGCTAGCGTCTACCTGAAAAAATATCTAATACATTGTTGACATACCCCGTGGAAAGAGATCCCCTTATTTTTCAGTAAAAAATAATTTATCATCATTATTAGTTTCTCTGCTCTATAATCGTTAACACTTCCAGTAAATCACCAATAATTTTGGTGAACCACCCATGATTCCTTCAAATCACTGACGATCTCTGTGGATTGTTCTTGATTACTTAGTTAGTTTTCCTTTGAATATTTTTTCTTTTATGCTTTTCATTTTTATCTAACCACTATAGGTTTCCCTCTCTGGAGTTCCTGTTTTTAGTTTCCAACTAAGCTAAAACATCAAAAAATTAGAAAATTAAAAATAAAAAATAAATCAAAGATACATTTTATTTTTTATTTTTCTTGTCATCATTGATTTTGTCTGTTGTCTTCATCGAATCAAAATTTCTTATTGGGATTTAATACGAACCCTTCATATCTGTTTGATCATATAGTTTAATTAGGGGGTCAACGAATTGTATTCACTAAACTCCCCTCACACACAACCAAATCACATTAAACAAAATCTGCATCAAAATATTCCTACCCATGTGGACCTACATGGATTTCATCACCAAGAGGATAAGCTAACTTGATGTTCTGCTCGAGTATATATAATCTGATGGGTGGTATATCAGCTAAGCACCCAACACCCTTATCATTGCAGGACCGTGAAGTGAGGAGGTAGGCCTCAATACCATGCCTCGTACTAACACCAACATATATTTGGGCCTCACATACCTTCAGGGATATTGAGGACTCAGACATTTAACATCACCTAAAACCAGCTATAGATTTCCATTTTCTAGGGCCTCATAAACCATTTTTCACATTTCACCTTTTATAACTTAATCAAGATAACAAAATTTTCTTGTGTGACTTATTCGCTTAATTGTAATCAAATCTCTAGATTTTTTTTCTCTTTCTAGTGATTGTTTATTTTCATGGTCTTAATTGAACAACAATATCGTCGACAAAACTTTGAAAACATGGTTGAGCAACTACAATAGTCCTTGTAAAACATCTAGTCTTGCCTTGATGACATCCCTCGTATTATGAATCAACATCAATCACCATCAAAACATGATCAAGAACCACCTCATTCTCCTAGTAGTCAATCCACCACATCAGAAATCTATGACATGCCTAGCCCTCATTTCTTCAACACTGGGGATCCATGACTCGTCTAGCTTCCAGGAGTATCCTCCTTCAATAATGTACACCTGAACAAAGACCCCCTTTCACTAACACTGCTCAAGAATTTTCCTGGATTATTGATCCTAACCATGAGACGGTCATTTAACAAGTTCATCCCTATCCCGCTGCCAGTGGATTAGAGACATATAATCCCACGTCTTCAGCCCCCATCATCACTTTCAACCTTAACATTATTTCCTCACAAGCCACAAATAACCAACAATCATCATCCTCACTAGATCCCTCATTTGGATCTTCCTCACCCCAAAACAAAATCAACACATCCTCATCTGCGTTAAGTCATTTAGTCTCCTCCACTATCCAAACACCTCCTATGATTTTAATAGCCATTCCATTAAGTATGTCCCAACCTATTCCATCTCAACAAACCACATCATCTATTCAAAACGCATTCATGTATATCCTAAAATCGACATCACTCATTAATACGAGTTTCATCTCTAGTGTCCACCTATCTTCATAGCAGGAATCACCTATCTTCTCTCAGCATGTACCTCAAAAATATCAAACTCTCATCCACACTTATATTCCTTTCTAACACATACCTCAACAATCCCAACCTTTTATCCACACTTCAATCCCCTTCCAATATATACCCCAATACTCACAACCCCTTTTAAAAAAATCTATGCCTATCTAATACCAATATATCCAATCTTCATAACCTTCAGTTTCATAGCTAGTGTACAAAATTCCCACAAACACCCCTCTCCAACATTATATCCCGTTTCCATACCAGCCATACCAAAAATCAAATCCAATCACATAAAATCAACTGGGTCCTTTATCATTCAATTCTCAACAACAAACATAAAAAAATTACCCCTTACCTGCATTGATGAACAAGATCTTCATACTTGAATATTCCTCCATGGGTCCCGACAACACTCTATCTTATGAATTTTTTTGTAATGAAACCATTCATCCATCTGTACCATATAAAGCATATCCACCACACTGGGAACTCCCTAAGTTCCTCAAATTCTATAACAAGGAAGACCCTCAAGAACACATTCAAGTCTTTTGAAATGGCTGTTATCTCAATGCACATGACTAGGACCTTATGCTGAGAACATTCCCTATGTTCTTAGCTAGACGTGCCTTAGATTGGTACAAAACTATTCCCCAGTACTCATTTTTCTCATTCACTCAGTTTAGACACCTAAAATTAGCACCGCTAATCCCCATGTCTATGTCTGCTAGCACCCCTTCATTATCACATCACTATCATATTATACATTAAATCCTTATCCTAAGTCTTATTTCTCCCCATTATATTTACTCCCTGTAAATATCATTCTATAGCTATAAAATCCTATTTTACCTCCTCTTAAACCACCTAAACCACTTAGAAACCAAAATCAAATAAAATAAAACAAAATCAACAACTTCTCAACCATTTCACAACATCCCTTGACCCGCATAACCTCTTCCAACACATATCCTTCGTCAAAAAAACAAAAACCTTGATTTGGGAAGTTTTTACAACCTTTTTCCCGATAAATTTCCCAGATCATTTGAATGATTCTCCCCAATTTGGTGACATCAGTCCTATATGACATAAACCTATTTCAATGTGGCCTTCATTTCTAGTTAGCTAGGACATTGTGAACTCAACTCAGGAGCTTGGCTCCACTCTTGTCTAGGATGTTGTTATGGAATTCACATTGTAATCTTAGCTCTATTCATTATCACTTCATCATAGTAATATTTAAGGTACTCAATTATCTCTTCTTCAACCTTTGGAGGTCATTCAAACATCCAGGAATCAACTTAACATATCTTCTGACATCTAAAATCTTCACTCTCTCGGGTACTATCATTTTCTCTCAGCTTATTTATCAACTTGTGTACAGGTAAGTACCTTCCCTTATTTATTATTATCTCATTTTTCGTTCATCATTTACAAGCTTTAATCAACTTTATTTGTCAACCTGTATATTTCACAGTAATCGCCAATGATTCCCTATAATCGTCCAAGCGATCAAGCCCCAATCACCATGATTCACCTTAATCACTGATGATCTATTTCTAATCACATGATCTTCCACTCAAGATTACCTTTTGAACATCAAATCCTCATCATCTATTATACTCTTCCTTTGCAAGTTCCTGTCAAACCCTATATCAAGGCTCCTTTGAGCCATCTATAACACTTTATCAGTTATCTAAATCAACTATATCATCTACTCACCTTTGTGAGTACACATCCATCTACATCCTTGTTACTTTGAGCCATTTTTGCGATCCCTAGACTCCCTTTGGATCAGGTATCACCATTAGACCATCATATATCAGTGGACTGCATCAGTCCCTTTTCCTTTACATTGTTGGTTATATCGTTTGTTTTATCATTTTATCTTATCATTATCAGATTAATTTCTTGAACACTGATTGACATCCTTGCAAGGAAGTCCATTGACTTCATGGGGACTGGAAATAAATCCGCCATATATCTATCTAATCCCATCTTTTTCTGAGTGTCTGTGCATTTTAGGTAACTTATCCCATTGGAAAGAAGAAGTTGTGCACATGCTTGGATCTATCAACATTAATCATCCATCAAGATCAACATTCATCTTCTCGCGGGGTATCAGTAAACCCCATCATCTTCTGAGGTTGGTTTTTTTTTGTTATTTCACTTCATTAATTTAAAGTAGGAAAGAAAAAACATCTCTGAACATTCTGGCATGCCTGGTGAGACCCTAGTCCCTTTTTTTTCATTTAATTTTATTAAAAATTCATTTTTAGGTTTTCTTCTCTGTAATCTCATCAATCTAGTCAAATCACCAGTGATTGGGTGAATCAATTCAGTGATTCTCTATCAATCACCAATGATCTCTATGAATACTTTTGATTACTCATTTAGTCAACCTTTAACATCATTTTTTGTTTTCTTGTTTATGTCTTCTTTTGCTAACATTTCTACATGTTTCTTCTTTGGTGGATTTTTCTTACTAGATGTTGCATTGCTAAAAAAAATAAAAAATTTAAAATTAAAAAGGAAGCATTTTTCAGGCGTGTTTTCTCTTTTTTATTTTTTTCAGGCATCACATTTTGTTGTCTGTTCTCATCAAAATCAATGGTTATTTTGGACTTAAAATGAACCTTTCATCCTTCTTGATCACATAGATTAATTAAAGGATTAATTTATTGCATTCACTTAATCTCCCTCACACACAACCAAATCACATTAAACATCAACTTGCATTAAACACTTCTACCTAGGTGATAACTATTGGGATTTCATCACCCAATAGGGAAACTTACTCGGTGTTTCTAGCCGAGTATAAACAATTGGTTGTTGGTATATTGGCTAAGCACCCGACTCCCTTATCATTGTGGGACCATGAAGTGAGGGGATTACCCCAATACCAAGCCCCGTATTGGAACCAGCACAGATTTGGGCCTCACATACCTTTAGGTATATCAAGGAATCCATCCTTAAACAAACCTGAAACCAACCTTAGAACAACCATATCATTAGGTTCCCTCTGAGCCTCTTCCTCCACATCTAAATTTTAATCAAGATAATTAAAATTCTTCTTCTTGACTTGTCTATTACATTTGTAGCTCTCTTAGGGATTTTTTGTATCATTATTAGTTACTATCATTTAATATGGATCAACCCTCTACATCAACATATTATTTTACCCCTTATGCTTCATTTTTACAATCATCTTTGTATTGCTTCATCCACTACCTGTACATCTTTCATCCCAATAAATTTCAAAACATCCCCTATACATGATCAAATCCATATCAATCTTATCAACCTATCACATCCCACTCAACTTCATTTAGCTCTGAGCATATTCCCAGAGCCATCTAGACCATCTTTTTTCCCCTATGGAACCTCTACCTTTCAACCAATCATACAACCCTACAATAACCCCATCCAATAACCCTATGACTATCCTTTACATCCAAACTATTTCCAAACTACTATCACACCTCAACCCATGTCAAGTGTATCCCATTAATCAATCCTCTCTGCATCCCCTCCTTCATCACAATCTCATTAAAATCTTAACATCCCCCATCTTTTATCTAATCAACCTATCTTGACTTCAATACCTCTTCTAATACCTCAGACATCCCAAACCTATAAACACATACCTACTCAGGCCTAATTAACCCATCTCATCCAAAAACAACATATCCAACATCCCTACATGCCTCCAACATCCCTTTATCACAACCTACTTTGCAAATCGATATCTTCTCAAGATACCCCTTATCAAACTAAACATCAAGCCCATCCACAACAGAACCATCTTGCTCCCCACTATCATCAATCAACTCAACCACATTCTCAAGCACACTCACATGTTAATTCCCTCATGCCTAATCCTACAAATGATCCCATGCAAGCTCTATTGAAAATATTAGACAATTTGGAAGTTGCTACCATGGGACCCAAACACATCCTCACTTATGATCAGGTTTGTAATGAACCCATCCATCCGTTAGTACCATATAAGCCTTATCCTCCACATTGGGAATTTCCCTGAGTTTACAATGTTCCATGGCTAGGAGGATCCTCATTCGTACACATACTAGCCTTTAGAAACTCGTGTTATCTCATCATCCACGATCAAGATCTCATGTCATTAGAACCTTTCCTATGTCACTGGCAAGAACTTGTCCTTGGATTGGTACAACTCCCTCCCTCAACACTCTTTATTATCTTTCACACAGTTAGCCTTGTTATTTATCAAGCACTTATTATCAATGTTACTCGCAAAATAAACATTTCTGACCTCTCTACCATCAAACAATCTTAAAATGAATCCATTGTTGACTTTGTCACTAGATGGCAAAGCATTATTAATCAATTGAACTTCTCACTACCTCAATAAGAACTAATCGAGTTCTTTACTCGACCTTGTTCCCATCACATCTCATCCACTCATTTAGATCCACACATTTGATAAAGTTTTGATGAAGCCTTCACCATGGCCAGAAAATTTATAAATCCAAGCTCTCGAAGAAGGCCATCTCGATCCTCAATCTACACGTCTCATCTGACTCCCCTAGGTCTTCATATGAGCTAGATGAAACTACCACGCATGATTCCATTACTTTTCTTCCTGACCAAACACCCTTGATAGATTCAGTCCATATAGATATTGCACATCCTTCGAATCACATCATCAACACTATTACATATGATATTCCCCATGAGGAGACC
This sequence comes from Taxus chinensis, assembly GCA_019776745.2. Taxonomy (NCBI): domain Eukaryota; kingdom Viridiplantae; phylum Streptophyta; class Pinopsida; order Cupressales; family Taxaceae; genus Taxus; species Taxus chinensis. The sequence continues at coordinate 403,060,654 of CM034151.1, read as the reverse complement.
ATTTCATCACCAAATGCTTCCCCTTGAATACTTAGAATCCTTGGATCCTCTTTTTGATAATCCTCATGCATTGACATCACCTTCACTTACTATCCAATCACCTACTACCTCCTTACAGCCTTTAGAATCCACCTCGGAAACCATTACAAAGGAGGCACCTATAATCAAAGATCTCAACATCCAACCATATTGTAAACCAATAAAAGACTTGGGTAGCTCACAAAAATGTAACCCACCTCAATCATGTCTAGAAATAACATCCCCCTCATCTGAATCAAACCCAATCCTATCCTCAGCTCCTCACTTTTCATCCAGTTTAGAACCTTGTTTTGAATCAAACACTATAAAATAAAATCCCATCACATCCACAGCCTCACCCTTGTCATCTAACATGAGACCCTCTCCTCTATCTAAAGAAAACATTACAAAATCAAAACCTATCACATCCATGACCTCATCCTCATCATCTGTCATAAGACCATGTATTTACTTTATCTAAAGTTGATGCATCATTCATTACAAAAATCAAAACCCATCATTCATCTAGGGTCTCATAGTTCCTTTACCATCCATTTTGGGACCCCATCCTTTATCACAATCCAAATCTATCACATCTACAATTCCACCCTCATCATCCATTTTGGGCCCCCATCCTTTATCTCAATATCATGTCACACAGTCGAACCCTATCTCATCCATAAATTGTCCCTCCTCTTCTATTTTGGGACCTCATCCATCATCTAATTTTATCAATCCCACATCCTATCCCATCCTTAGATCACATCCTCTTTCTTATCAACCTCACAATTTCCCTATGATGTTCCAACACCATATGACATCCACGCATCCACTCACATCCAAAAATAATAGGCACATCATACCAAGTGTTCTCATAATAAAAATAAAAATAAAAATTAATTAATCCAAATCCCCTAAAAGGGACTTACATCGACATCCTTGAGAGGCTCATATAGGCTTCTCTTATCACATTACTACCAATCAAAACACCCAATCAACATACTCAGAAAACTTGCATGGTATGATCAAAACAAAACTTATGCCTACCATAAATCCTAGGTCATAACACAAGAGTTGTAAAAAGTGATTAAAGCCATAATCCAACGAAAATCTTCCTCATCAATGATCTTCTCCCAGAATAATACCATCCTAAAGCCATCATCGATATCATCTACACCTTTCACCCTCATCAGTGTCCTCACAAACATATTTAGGACAAGGGGTCATCCTCAATATGGTATTAACAAACATTTACCAGACATGTCTTCAGCAAACCTTCTTGGTCCCTCCAATCTCTTCAAACACCTTCCATTGAAGGTCCCTCAGTCTCGTCAACATCCATACACCTAATTCACTGACAGTTCCTCATCAAAATCTGCAGGACCAAGGGTTCACCTCAATCAAATCTTGTAAAATATTATTTTGTATACATCTTCTCATCACCTTCCATTTAATATCCCTCGGACTCAAATCCATATGTCTCACCCACCTACGTGAATCTAGGAATATTCATACATGAAGAAAAGGTAAAACCAAAGCTTCATCATCTACCCCTCCTCATCAATCATCCTCTCATATCTCATCCATATTTTCAATGATTCTTTGTCAAGGTTCCTACATCCTCCTTTATTTACCATATACTCAATCAATCAACATCAAAACTTTCATCATCCTAAGTTTCAAAGACATTTTTCCTTTCATGTGTTATCTCTAGCCACATCATCATGCTAGGAGGTCTCCTCTCTACCGAGACTTTGAAATTACTACCTTGCGCACCTCCCCTTAGTTAATCCTCACAAACCCTATCCTCTCAATCAAGTCAAAAAGTCATTATTTTAGAAAGGAGTAAACATGGAAAGTTTTCCCCCTTGACTGGATCGGTCCATATATCATGGGTCGGGAGCTTATCATCTAGCCTCCCTTGATGGTAAACCTGAAAAGGAACCTTTGAATTCCTTACACTTACAACCTTTATATTGTTAACACATCGATCATCATGATAGTAGTTACATACAAATATCTTATTCCACCATCAACCAGTCATCTTATCATATTAAATGATTTGAAATTATGTTGGTTTTCTATCACTATCCTCAAAGACATAAAGATGAGCACCATGGAAATTTGTTCATTGCATCTTTCATCATGTATAAAAGTTCCTCTGTAGAAGCCCCACAATCATTACATCCATCCTACCTTGTGTACCAACTAAAAAAATGTCATGGGGCATGTATGTGTAGGTTTTGTACACATCTCTTTCCCCTCCTCAAAATAGTCCATTAGGGTTTTTCCCTCATCTCAAAAAAAATTCAAAAATATCTATGGATTCTTCTTAGTCAAAAATTTCAAAAATAAATATACTTATCCCTTGAAAGAATAGATATTCAAAATATCAAAATATCATATTATCAAAATATAAAATTAGAATAGATCCCTCGAAGGAAAAACTACCTACGTCAAAATATAGACTGATCCCTCAAAGGATGGCTATCTTTGTAAAAATCAAAAAATTCAAAAGTCAAAAAATTGTAGACCACTCCCTCGAAGGATGGATACCTATGTAAAAAGGATTCCCACATCAATCAGACCTTAAAAAATTCAAATATCAAAAAGCATCCTAGGAAATATTCTTGCATCAATCAACTTTCCTATCAAATAAACTTCTCGCATCGATCAGTTTGTGTCAAAGAAAAGAAATAATATGTATAGCTGGGGGCATATCTCTATGAAACTATTGAAAAGGAGAACCTTACTCCCCCACACAACCTACATATGTTAACCCTTTCACGTTCTAGGAAGGTACATATTATCATTTCATCTCTATATCCAAGATCCTATGTGCGACTACCCATTGTTAGTCATGTGTTAACATACCTGTCATAAGGCAAGATGTGCAAGTGCCATCACTCATATTGTTATTCCCATCACATATGTATCAAATCGATTGTATAAAGCAATCATTCTACATTTTATTCTTAACCATGGTTAAAACACACTTTGACCAAACATTAAAATCATTTTAAAATAAATATCCAATAACACATACATAAAAATCACTTTAAAACTACATAACCCTATCAGATGTTAACCATTTATCATCATATCGAATACATACCTATAACCATATATCTATTAACCCTATCATATCAACACCTATGTAATATCAATACAATCATGATCACATCTATCAATATTATATCATCACATCAAATAAAAATCAAAAATCATAAATCAAAAGCATCATATTAGTGTATCATTATGCACGTCATCTGGATTCTTAAAAAATCTGTGTATCACAATTCAACATCAAAACATAGGCTTCACAAAGTTGACGCATACATCAAAATTTCATATCTATTCAATCAAATTGACATTTGTTCAACCAATTGTCTCCTTGGGCACTATGCCAAGTAGGATCACCATTTGATCTATCTATCCCTCTATCAGGACCCTTTTTTCGTTAATTCATATGTCTATAGGGAACAAACCCTTTGGTTGCCCTATCACTTGACTTCCCGATCTCATAAACCCACCTTTGTGGCAACATCAATCTTTGGTTCTTTCGATCTTATGAAACCATCATTTTCGGTCATCGTTAAAGTCATATGTCTATAGGACATGAACCCTTTGGTTTCCCCTATCACTTTAACTTCTTGGCCTAACGAAAACCCATCTTATTTCTATGTCAACATCAATCCTGGGGAATCATCTCTCATACCTATTAAAAAAATCCTTTTTATAATCCTTCATCTAAGTACTCATGTCTAACTGACATGAGCCCTTTTATTCCATTATCGCTTGATTTTCTGATGACAATCATGTTTTTTCTATACCTAATCTGAGGGGGATCATTTACCTCATCATCCCATATTCTAAATTCTTTCATCTTTCACATCTTGTCTTTCAAACTCACGTGATTGATTCCCTTTTAGGAAATAAATCCGCTCACTTTAAAAGGGAAAATGCAGACTCATCATATAATTATGTGTCTTTCATGTCCTTAGGTATCATATCTCATTTTTGTTGTGCGGCGTCCACTAAAACCCCTTCAAAAAAAATGGGAAAATGTAGAAACCTAAAATTAGCATCTATTAATCCTCTTTATCCTACGTCTTTTAGCACCCCTTCATCATCACACCACTATAATTTTAATCTATGTAAATATTCATCCTATAGCTATAAAATCCTATTATACCCCTCTCTCAAACCACTGAAACCACTTAGAAACTAAAATTAAACAAAACAAAACAAAATAAACACCCTTTCAACCATTTAACAAAACCCCTGACTCGTATAACCTCTTTCCAACACATATAATTCGTCAAAGCAAACCAAAAACCTCAATTTGGGTAGTAGTTTCAACCTTTTTCATGCAAAACCTGGATCATTGATGATTCTTCCAATCACTGATGATTCTCCCTGTTTGTTTTTAGTCCTATATAGACAAGGTATGGGCCTTTATTTCTGATTAGCTAACTAATTACCTCATGATGATCACTCTTGGAGACCTTACGTTTTGTCTTCTCTGTATCATAGCTCTGTTACATCACTTGAGAGCATCATAGAAATATTTAAGACATCAAACATCCTTTCTTCTACCTTTGGAGGCCATTCAAATCAATTCAACAATCTTCTTCTCTCTGGTACTATCATTTTCTCAACTTTATTCATCAATTGGAAAAAGGTAAGTGCCTTCCCTTTTGCATTACTATCCCGTTTATTCATTATTTGCAAGGGTTAATCAACTTTATCTTGTAACTTGTATATTTCACAGCAATGGACAATGATTCCCTTAATTTCCGGTGATCAGCTCCAATCACTTGTGATTCACTTTAATTTCTGGTGATCCCTTTTTTCACATGATGTTCCCCTCAGGCCTTCCTTTCAGACATCTAGATCCAATCACCTATTACTACTTTGCCTTTGCAGGTTCCTGTAAAACCCTATCAAGATCCTTTGAGCCATCCGTAGCACTTATCAATTATCTAAATCAAATCCATCATCTTTCTCACCTTTGTACATACACAACTATTTACATGCTTTCTCCTTTGAGAAATTTTTTGATCCCTAGACTCCCTTTGGATAAGGTATCACCATCAGACCATCATGTAGCCTTGGACCGCATCAGTCCCTTTGCCTTTTCGTTATTGGTTATATCATCTATTTTATCATTTTATATTATCATTATAAGATTAATTTCTTGGACACAGATTGCCATCCTTGTAAAGAAGTCCTTTGACTTCTAAGGACTGTCCTTTTCCATTCAATCCGCCATATGCCTATCTAATACTATCTTTTTTTGAGTTTATGTGCATGAAAGGTGACTTATCCCATTAGAAAAAAGGAATTGTGTACACGTTTGGATCCATCTATGTAAATAATCTATCAGTTTTAACATTCATCTTTACAGGTATCGGTAAACCCTGTCGTCCTCTGAGGTTGGTTTTGTTTTTGTTATTTCACTTCATTAAGTTAAAGTAGTAAAGTAAAAAAATATCTGAAAAACTCAAATTAAAACACTATTTTTAGAACACTTATTAATTAACATCACTCGTAAATTCACTATCACTGATCTATACGCTATCAAACTATTCAAAGAAGAGTCTATCACAGATTTCATCACCCACTAGAGGGGAATTATTAATCAAATATCCTTCTGTCTCCCATAGACAAAAATAATGAAATTATTTTCTTGTTCATGTGCCAAGAATATATAATCCACATTATAAATATAATCCTTTCAAATGTTTGAAAAAGCCTTTACTATGGATCAAAAAATCAAAATTCACGCTCTCAAAGATGGTAGGGTAAAACTCAGATCAAAGAAGCCTAAACCCAAGTCCTCATTGAAACCATATTCCAGTCACGAAAAATATAAAACATTAGCCAAAAAATTCATCATAAAGACTGCTTCCAAAGAACATGTGACCTCTGAATGCACCCGTCCTTGACCCAATTATACGCCTATCATTGAATATTACAACACAGTATTTGATAAAATCTTGGATGTGTGTATGATCACCCTTCCTCTCATCCACCCTATCAACACGTCTGTTTCAAAATCCTCTTGGTATTGAGAGACTGAATACTTCAAATACCATAGGGTCAAAGGCCATGAAATCAAAAGGTGTCGTTCTTTAATAAATTTCCTTCAGGACCTTATCGACAAAGGTGAGTTGAAACTTGATAACCCAAATGCACCTCCAAATCAAAATTTGGATGTTTTTAAATATCCCTTTCCAAACTATGCCTCATTCACTAGTTAACCAAAATATAATGTCATCCACTCTCATCACACCATCAACACAATCATAGATCAGTCAACTTCTAATGCTCCCATAACAGAGGCACCATCCAAATCATCTAAAAAATATTCTGTCACAAAAACAACAAATGAATCATCCACTACACCCCGTGTTTCCACTCTAGAATCACCTATCGAATTATGTACGTCTCCTATTCTTGCCTCCGAAAATATCACAAATCCATCCACATCTAGCTCATTCTCTTTAAACCCATCTACAAGATCTTTGCAAGCCTAAAAAATGAAACCCGTCTTATAATATGTGAAAATATCTTATTATGACCATGTCACTCAACATTATTTGCGTAATCTTATAAAGTATCTTACAAAACCACACATCCCTTTTTCTAAAAAAGTGCCAATCATATCACATGATCATTTGATATCCTCAACATAGAATAACAAATCCATGTCTTCTATCTTAGGGTCACATCCTTTCTCGAAATTATCCATCATTGTTATGGAATATAAAATCATTCCCTAAAATGCACCTAAAAGTATCACAAAAAAAATGATCCCTTCAACACCCGTCCCATAGAAAAAACTGTCCGTTCCCTCGACATCGGCCTTGAAAGGATATTATGTAGTAACCCTTGAAAGGCTCATCCAACAGTCTATCATAACCTTACCTCCTCTTAAGCCATCTAACTCTCGAGGGTGGAAACCCTCTTGGTATAATTTTGAAGCATTTTGTGATTACCATCGCACAACATGACATTATATAGAGGACCATAAATCCCTTCACAATACTATCAGAAGCCTTGCTAAAATATTCCTTCTCTCCATGGATCTAGAACCATAAAAAAAAACTCATCAGACATCTAAGACTACCGTGTTTAAACCACTGCCCACATCCACATCTACCAAAAGCAAGGACATTTCCACGGAATCCCCTATTCATGAAATTGATTTAGTACATATCAAAACTAGAATATAAACCCATGACATTCATACTTTGGATCAAATAAAGTAAAAGGTCTCCATCCCGCTCGCTCCTGAGTGATCTAACACAATACCTCCTACCAAGGCTAAGGTATCCATACTTGCCACTTCATAGACACAATCCACCACTTCCGTGCAAACTACCTTTATGAAACAACTTCATCAATCTCTAGTTAAAATGTTCCTTTATGAGATTATGTAAACTTCTCCTTAGCATTGAAAAGCTATGATTGAAGCAATATGATCTATATCAGTACCCTTAGACGATCCACACCCGTTTACAAACTTAGTCGGTACACTCAAAATATATGCTACCATCTCTTTTGACAGCTCCAAAATCCCATCATTACAACAAGAGGAACACGAAATCCCACTTTTCATTGTAACACCATGCAAATTCAGTTCAAGATCATAAAGGATTTGAACTTATCCTTGGAATGATATAACTAAGCTGATGGATTTAATGCAGTGACTCGTAGATTCTAATGTGCATATTCAATTGTCGCAACATGTTTTCCATAATAGGTTGTGTGGATAACACCAACCATGCACTGAATAAGGGTAGGAAGTGCTATGCTACTCCTACTAAAGTGATGGGGCTTGGGTATTTTTAATAATGTTCACTTTGAACCCCGATTTCGTATTTAAATTTTAAGATTGCAATTGTGAAAAACATTCATGCGATCAAGATAAATTAGCTGGTAACTGAGATTTGAATAAAACTAGGGTACGATCTTTATAATCTATGAATAATTAGACTATGACGTGCTAATTAAAGCTTGTTCTGGGATTATACCTTATAAAAAGGATTGTGAAATTAATTGGCACTTAAATGTTAAAATTAGTCACTAATGGCTTAATCGATAAAAATATGGGAATGTAATATCAAATCCTTAGTGGGAAAAGTTTATTATAAAGGGGAAAATAATAAAGATCCTACAATTAGGTAATTATATTATATATATTAGAAAACATAGAAGGGGCTGATGATTTTACTTCCATTATACCAATCTTGATAAGATGCTTGCGTTGGGTTATTAAATCTTTAAAACTAAACTTCTTGATATATATATATATATATATATATAATACTAGGGAATAATTATGGCAATTATACGTTATCATGGTTTTATTTTAAATAGATTTTGGGCCAAAATCGAGCCATGATTAAGAGCTTGTAAATAGTGATGAGCTGTAACTCATGCAATCAACCATGCAAAGGAACAAATTGTAAATGCCATAATTACGGTAGATGTAACCGTACAACTGTGGTGGAAATAATTTATGTCTTTTCATTAATATCCATTAAATTCCTTGACTTGAGTGTAACTCCATCCTTCACTATTAGTTCGAAGGGATTCATGTGATAGTTTTTCCAATAAAATCTGGAGCTTGGAGAATTTCTAGAGGTTCTTTAGGTAGAAGGTTGTAAATCCATGCAAGTTCTAAATCTGTTGCTATATAAAAACATTTCATTGAGCAAGGATTTCTAGAATGGGATCTAAGTTTTTGGTTCAAAGTTGTGTCCAAGGTGTGGTTGCAAAGAATTAAGAAGAAAAGAATCCAGTCTGCCCTTGTTCAGGAAAGAACGACTCCTTATCCCCTCTTTCATTTTATTTCATCTGATCTTAGAGTGAATACATATTTGTAATTTTGTTTGGGTTTAAGAAAATAGTGAATACATGGAATTTGGAGGTTGTTGTCTTTATACTCTGTTTTCTGCAAAAATAAATGGTAAATTGTATGACTGTAAAACATGGGTATCGAATATTTTTATCCTTTATACTACTCAAATTGTGTTTACTAATTACAAATTTAAATGAGCAATTTTTTTTTGCATTATGTCGAGGAGGTTGAACTAGATCATAGTGGGTTTTGTGTAAATATTATTACACTATGCAAACCAATTTTGGGTGTGTTGGGATTTCTAATGTCTGACCTAAATCTAGGCATTTGGAACTAGTGTGAAACCTCTCCCTGGGAATGGGTGTTTATTCATTCTTCTCTTCTAGTTTGTGCATGTAAGTTTCATAAGAAAGAAATGTTAGTTGGAAACGGAGATCTCGGGTTAGTGTTTTCATGTTCTTTTATTTAGAAAAAAATAAAAAATATTTAATGGGCTGTTATTTCCAAACCGAATCAATTTTTAGTAAGCCAATAATTTCCGTTATGGCTTAGGTTCACTGGTTTAAATTTAACTTAATTGCTTATCTTTAATGGTATGTAAATGGGTTGTCTCCATCACCTTTGTAAATCAAACCTGGGTGTCAAACTTATCTACTTTGCTAAATTGGAACAATGCCCTTGTTTATAGATAACACTTTGTGTTATCCTGGGTTGATGTGTTAATCCCTAAAACTCTTTGGGAAGTTTTTGAACATTGCCTTGGGTCTACTACTGTTCTTGTAGGATTTTAATTTAAATAAATTGCTAAGTGGCAAAACGTGGCTTTTCTCATTACCGTTCAGTCTTGTGTAGACTTAAGTTCAATCAGAACATTCTTTCACCTAGGAATAAGGTGAGTGAAATTTGTTCATGGTAATAAGATACTGATAGTATCAAGCCTTAGGCTCATTCATATCTAAAGGAATACCATCATCATATTAATTACTTAAGTTGTTGTCAAAACCAGTTTTCTTTAATGCTAAATACCTGAAAGTGATTCTAGGACTACGTTTTTGAAGGTCTGAACCTAACTCATCTTATGACCACGTATGGAAATCCCTTTCTTCCTCATTCGGGAAGCTGCTTCGGTTCAAATATTAGATTTATCTATATTTTTTTATCATATTTACACTAGTGAAAAATCTTGATTAGAGCTTGGCCTTGATGGGAACAACTATAAAAATGATAGGTTGTGTCTTGTTATAGGAAGAATGAAAAGCCTTATCCTAAAACAAGAAGTCTTGACTAGTTGGCACCTTGGATATGTGTCTTAATTATTGTGCACCATTTATAAGGTGTAACGGGGGAACTAAAAAATTAGTTTAGTTTCTATTTCTTTAAATCGGGTTTTACTGAAGATTCCATTATATATATTATGTGGTGTTTATATAATTAATTGAATCTTTGTTGGATGATAAAATCAAGTGTATCACATCCCCACTATTGAGGAGTAGTATGTACTAGTCATTGTGACAAAATAGGGAGGTTTAGAATCCTATACATAAGAACAATCAAGCTTCGGTAGTGGCTATGTTTTTAGATTCTTATTACACTGGCATGTAGTAGGAAATAACTCGAGGTGTTGTGTTGAATTAAAGAATACACAAGACGATATAGATAAAAAATCTAAATTGCCTTAATTCCTATAAGTTATTATGATATATAACTTGAGATATATAAATCTCATTCCTTCTTAGGATATTAATGGTTAATGCAGGATATGGCATTTAGGAAGTTGTGACATATAAACTTCATGGAATTAAAGCAATAAGATTGTAGTGTTTAGACCAGACTTAATTTACAAATATTTTTAATACTGCTGAAGCAGATTGGTTTCATTTGCTTAGCATGGATTACCTTGTGTGTGTCCAAGGTTAATACTTGTTTGAATTTATTGAGAAATAACAATAGTTGCAACAACTTCTAGTAATGAAAGGGATGATATAAATTCATACCATGATTGATAAGAGTTTGATACTTCTATTTAACCTCTATGGGCTTCGGTGGTATTTATAATAATATGTGGTATTGGCTATTTGATGGTCATTGTTGGACATTAATATATTTATCCGGTTTTGCTTTAACTTGTTTATGTGAAGTGCTAATGAGACTCTGTCATTGAGGGATACTGAAGAAGGTAAAAGGACCTATACTTAATGAGTGCAAATCAAGTTATTAAAGTATGATGTTTGATGTAATGCATGTTTATGTTGTAGGAATGAAATTATTATTGCAGTATATATTCATTCTAATATTTAATGACATAAATTGATAAATGGGATAAAGGACTTTTCTTGCTTATTTCAGTCAAACTGACCTTGCCTAACCATTACAGGAAAGTGAGAGAAGATAACAAGCGTGTAGTAAAGAACGTCTTGGTTATCTAATTGAACTATATGCTTAATTTTTAAGGATAAAGTTTGCAGACAAATTTGTTGAAAATAGATATTCTTATTTATGATTAAGAACTCACTTGATGATGACGAGTAAGGGCTTACTTGTGAAAATCTACTGAGTACAGGTGTGATATATTGTAACATGGGAACGATTCGATATTTTGATCAATAGATCCTTCCTACATATCATTGAAAGAATGTTGATATCTTTCTGCAGTCTCTGTAACAATTTCTACTATGTTGTAGTAATATTGGTATATATATGGCTAAATGCTTGTGGTATTTTATGAAAATTGAACCTTTGGAAGATCGTATGGAAGGGCTGTTATAACTCTTTGATTCTGTAATATATTAACTACCTTATGGACTATTTGAACCTAGTAATTTCAATGATTGAAATGGGAAGTTTTTAATCAGAAATATAATTGTTAGGTTAATAGAATACATTATAAACCGGTGTTGAAGTATTATTTTTAATCTAAACGGATTAAATTATGGGAAATTAAATGTATTGTTAGCAAGTGGTTATGATTTCTCGTAAGTCAAGTTAAAGGAATAATGCTTGGTAGATAATAAATCATCTAAGTTATGAATCTAGATGTATATACATATGTATACAAATTTATGGGAGCTTCTTCTAGTAAAGTTTGAGTAACTATACTAGAGGTAAAATAAGATGATGAAACTTTAGGATGATAAGATAAAGTTCAACATATAAGGGTTAAGTCTTTGAAACTTAATTGACGATCCTTTTGGGTAGAACTCAAACCTTTAAGGGAATTAAGTTGAACTTTTATGTAAAACTAACCCAACTCCCGTAACATGATGGTAAGCTCAACATAATACTGCAAGGTGAATTAATAAATAAGAATAGAACACAGATATTCTTTGACACCTAAGCGAACTGTCATTCTATGAAGTGGAGAAATGAAGTATAAGATCTATTAGATTTACCATCATCCGAAATATGATGTGATGAACATTATGATGAAGTTTACTCCAATTAACAAGATGTAATGAAGACAATTAATTATTAATTAGATTAAACTTAAATACTAAAAGGACCCCTAGGATATGGGATATAGTTGGTGAAGAAATTTATGTGATATTAGACCCCTGAACATTAATCTTATATGAAACCATGGTTATGATGCTTAATATTAATGTTGGAAATTACTGTTAGGAACATGCAGATTGTGCTCACCTTGAGTACTTATTATTGTTGGTGTGATTTATCCTATGTGTCCTCCTCACATATTGGAGGGTCATCTCACATGGGTTAGGTTTAGGGTTAGCTATTGAGTCGTGCACTAGGGTTACTCAACACCCTTTCACTATTCATTTATGAGCATGCCAAGACACTTCGATGTCTTTCTCTATGTGCAAGATTTGTTTTGTTATGTAAGATTGTTCAGTTATTGATTGATTCTTCTTGTAATTACGTTGGAGTCATTACGATTCAACTAGAGTGCAAATTGATCATGGTGCACAGTTTCCAATACGATACATCAACTCTTTCATGGTATCAGAGCTGCATGACTTTCCATCACACCAAAAACTCGAATTGATGGTGGAGAGGTATCTCATTGTGTTAATCAGTTGCTACGCCAAGAACCTCCCACACGATGGAGCTGGGTATACACCCAATTAGGCCCAACAACATTAGGAGGAAGTGACACTGGGAATTTCTCGGGAGGTCACCCATCCCAACACTACTCTAGGGTTGGCGCATTTAACTGCCTGGTATCAGAGCTGCATGACTTGATAGCAAACCCTAAACCTAACCCTAAACTTAACCCATGTGAGATGACCCTCCAATATGTGAGGAGGATACATAGGATAACTCACACCAACAAAAAAAAAACCATAAGTTTTTCTAAATCCATGTTTTTTCTTTGGAGTTTGGTGAGTATTTTAAATACTTTCTTTTTTTAAAACAAAACGCAAATTTTTTTTCATCTTACTTTAATATTATAAAGTTTCTAACTGAAGTTCATATGGTTCACTTTTAAAAAAGAGTTAAGTTTTTTTAAAACTTTACTTTTTAAAAATATCCTTTAAAAAAATAAATAAATAAATACGTAAGCCTTTTAAAATAGAAACTTTTTCTTTGTTTTAATAGATCTAAATATATTTTTTTTGTGGGAAATAATTTAAAATTATTTTTGTTTAAAAAAAAAATGGAAAGTATCTTTAATATTTAATTAAGTTTTTTTTAGATCTTAATTAAATTAATTGTAATTAAATATATTTACTTAAATCTATTTTTTATTAATTACAATCCTATCTTTTTTTTACTAGTAAAATATTTTAAAAATCATTTTAAATTAATGCCACTTTATCATTTTTAGTCTAAATCGCTCTAACATTAGCCAGATTGGACGTTTCAAAATGGTAATTCTTTAAGCGTTATTATCGATTTTTTAACTAATCATGCGCTCAAGTGTGTAGTGACATTCTGAGCACTCGTTGTCTTCTGTGTGCCTTTCCGGCATTCTGAAGATCCTCAGAACTCTTTCCGAGCTCATCTAAAACATTGTATTTTACCCTTATTATTGCTTGCGACTAGTGAACGTGTCTGCCACAGTCTATAGCAAGGGGGTACTCTTTGTGACGTGAGACATTTTTTCTCACAACCAGGATTTGCTTTTGCCTCCTTCCCTTTTTCTTGCTTTGTGCTTGTTTACGGTGTCATTTGGTTTGCTGTGCTCCATGAAACACTATTGTGGTCTCTTCTCTTGCGCGTTATTATGCTGATTGCAAGATGAGTGACCAAGTGTTTCCAACCGCATGCACGGACCCGATTGTAATCAACACACTAAACTAAAGTGCCAAAAGCAGGGGGGTTGTCAAATTGTCCTGGGTGGTTGTGTTTGTTTTCTGCATTTCTTCTTTCTCTCTTCACTATGGATGCACTTTCAATTCCTTTGCTTACGCCGTTCAAATTTTTCGAATGGAGATCGAAAATAATAATGAAACTAAGGGGTAAAGGGTTATTCCGCATCACTATGGGAACTGAGACTAAACCAAATGACAAACCTGAAAAATATGAGTGGTTAAACCACAGTTATGAAGCTTTATGTCTTCTTTGCATGTCCATTTCTCCCGACTTGCTCTTCCACATTGATTTTTCTGAAACACCTAAGTCTGCGTGGACAACGTTAGATGAAATTTTGGACAACACGATGACATGAGAGCGCATGAGTTGGAAAATGAACTACTAGGGTTAAATCCTAGTGATTTTGAAAACCTACAAGCATTCTTCTCGAATTTCATCCACACTAGATCATTGTTAAAGGAATGTCAAGTAGAGAAGAAATATTCTCAACTGTTCTTTTCGATTCTCTCTAAGTTAGGTCTTGAATATTCTATCTTTGTGTAAAAATTTTACGCTAAAAAATATGCCTTGGGAAAGGATTAGAATATGCCCTCCTTTGATTATTTTACGTCCCAACTCATTCAAGAACAGGACAAAATCATTCAAATGGGGTCTCTCAAGTCCAAGTCACATGCCCTTGTAGCAAGTACTAGTAAGGAAAAGAAGACTGATAATGAGATAGAGAAAAAGGATCAACCTAAGAAAGAAACCAAGACCAAAACTAAAATTAACACGAACACTTCAACTTCTGAGCCTAGAGCATAGAAAGACATGTATTTGTGTTCCCATTGCAAAAATTCTGGTCACGGCGAGCACCATTATTTTCAGAAACAAATTGATCATTTATCTCATTTACTTGAGAATAATAAAATAAGTGTTCTTGAATCCATAAAATAAAATGCTCTGAAGGCCGAGTCTTCCACTACAAAAGGTTCTAAATCTGATAAGAAGAAAGGAAAGGCCCTCGTAGCTCGAGTTTCTCCTTCATTGACATGGATTATAGATTCCGGTGCCTCACATCACATGGATTCTTCGCATGTTGAGTTCTCCAACATCGAACCTTGTGATATGTCCCAAATCACATTGGGTGATAACATGAAAGTGTCGGTTTTCGGTAGTGGATTGGAAGAGATAGATGGGGGAACATTCAACCAAGTATTGAGTGTTCCTGATATCTCTACCAATCTCCTATCAGTTTACCAAATTACTCACCTTGGTGAAGGAATGCGAGTGGAATTTGGTCCTAACTCAGTGATTATTCGTGAGCTTAACGATGAAACTACATTGGCCGAGGGAAAGGCAGATCATTGTTCATAGTTGTATACCTTTTCCCACTTTACTTCTGATTCGACACCCACTTTTGTGCTTGATATTGAGAGAAGCATTAATTCCTATTCGACTTCTACTTCTCTACCTACTGAGGTTCTTCAGCTCTCTGATTCAGACTCTGACTCCTCAGATGATGATGTTGTTGAGCGTGCTCCTCTTCATGACTCTCAGACTTTTGAGTCTTCCGATTCTAATAGTAGTGATGATGAGGACTATGTCCCTTCGCACTCAAGTGAATAATATTCTAACTCTGAGCTTGATTCTCCTGGTCCTCTTTGGGCTAGGAAAAATTTTCAAAGTGTTGGAGATTTAGTTGGAGATACTTCGGATATGAGACATACTCACTCAGATTTCATTGGACCCCACTCTTTCTTCGCCTCTACTTCTGATTCAATTGTCTCCTCTATTTCTTCATGTGATGACAGTTCCATTGATACAGACTCACTTGGTTCTACTTTTGATGACGATGATTGTGCTCCCAGTTCTGATGTCAAGAGTACTATAGAGGACTCTTCTCCTCCTTCTCTCACTATTCCAGAGAGTATTGACACATCCCACATCTCATCAGATATTAAGCAGTCTCCTATACAGTACACTTGTGATGTACTACAGGTTCTTCATCCATCTATAGGTATTTCAGAGGAGTTCATCATCTCCATTATTAGAAGTGCCCCTTCTGGGACTCTTGCCACTTCCACTTTTCCAGAGACTTTCATTGATCCAACCTTGTTTGTGGATCCATTTTTCTGTCCTGGGGGATGTTTTATTGCCTTCACATTAGTTGGAAATCCTTTTTACAGGTGTTCACCCTTCATACTCTGATAGTTCTACACTCATGACATTACCCTCGGCTCTTCCACACTCAATTGCTAGACCTATGTCACACTTTCATGGACCAGACTCAGAGTTCTTTATGCTACTGCTTTCAGTTTCCTTCATGGAATGGGAAAATTTACAACACATATTTTCTGTCCTTCTTAAGGGTAGACACATAGTATGGTGCATATGGCTCTTCTTCAGTTCGGAGGTAGAGGATCTCGTGATCAACATTATTCTGGGAGACTTCTTAGAGTTGCAGAGTTTAGATCCATCTATGACATCTTCTGATTCCCTCTCATCTCCCTCTTCTTATCTCTTCTTCATCTTTCTGAGAGATTACCCCCTTGTACATGGGTACCTTTTCAGGCTAGTCTTTGGCCAGGACTTATCTTTGGCATCTTTCTTAGATTAGAGAGTGTTTTGTTCTCTTGTGGAGGATGTAATTCCCACTGGGTTTTCCTTCACTTCTTGGGACTTCTTTTTTTTACATGGGTACCTCATTAGGATTTGTGCTGGGACCCATTTCTTCTTCTTCTAGGAAGACGTTGTTTGTTCATGGGTACCTTATCAGGCCTTTAGTTTCTGGGCCCCATTGACACATCTTTTTTAGTTATTTAGGAGTGTCTCTTTCAGTCTGACTCATCATAGCTATTACCCCAACTTCGATGAAGGGGGGGAGTGTTGGTGTGAGTTATCCTATGTGTCCTCCTCACATATTGGAGGGTCATCTCACATGGGTTAGGTTTAGGGTTTGCTATTGAGTTGTGCACTAGGGTTACTCAACACACTATATGTACCCTTTCACTATTCATTTATGAGCATGTCAAGACACTTCGTTTTATTTCTCTATGTGTAAGCTTTGTTCTGTTATGCAAGATTGTTCAGTTATTGATCGATTCTTCTTATGATTACGTTGGAGCCATTACAATTCAGCCAGAGTGTAACTTGATCGTGGTGCATAGTTTCCGATATGATCCATCAACTCTTTCAATTATTTGATCCACTGTGAAAGTTTGGTATCTATGCTCTTAAAATAGTAAGTTTAAATTAACCATAATTAAGATATGATGGTGTAGTCATATAAATGATAACGACGTTCTGATAGTTGGAATGCATAGAATATATTTTTGGATGCCAAGGAAATTAGTACGAAGATCCAAGAAAAATAAACATATTGAAAAGATGATAATAACCATGCAAATAAACCTAAGTTGGGTTTGGGAATTGTTGTAGAAGTCCTCAAGAGCATTGGAATATTACTAAAATGAGTAATATTCACATATAGATAAATTAGACCTGACTAATATAAATGCTGAAGTAAAATTGAATAACATGATTCTAATAAATAAGTATAAGTGTTATTAAAAAGGGGGACTAACATGAATGATTCAGTATGTCCGTAATGATGAGTGATTATGTAGCTTGCATGATTGCTTATAGGAGTAAGAACAATATTAATGGTTGTTTGCTCCTTAATAATGTGAGGTAATATTTTATGCAGTTTGAAATTGAATAATTAATTATGGTAAATTGGGGATATAGATCTAAAGAGTGATATGACTTATATCGGGAATGGATAGGTGGAAATGAGTATTGTTGGAACTATATTTGACCTATTACGATATTTTGGGACATGACTCTAGATACACTTCATTAGCGATGATGAAGACATGGAGGCTAGAATAACTTGTCATGTTTAATTTATTAAGATACCATGTTTCAGTTTAGGACCCTTGATAGGTCAACTCATTGAAGCCATTACGTGGTCATATCCATTTAATGACATTAGTCATTATTTGAATACTGTCACTTAACAACTATACTGAGTTTCCTTTTTGAGACCCTATAATGTGACATGGTATTGCTTAAGAACAAGTTTGCTAAAGTTACAAAGGTGGATGGACCCCATGGAATTGTACCCTGAATCAAACATATGATGGTTACGGGAAGGGAAATGGCCTAGTAATGATGAAAATCATTATGAAGACACTTGATTTCCCATAGGCATCATAGGATGACATAAAGGTGCATATTCATGTAGATTAATCCAGACTTGTACTTTACACAAGACTTGTAGCTATTTACAACATCATCAACTGCTAATC
Organism: Taxus chinensis; assembly: GCA_019776745.2. Classification (NCBI taxonomy): domain Eukaryota; kingdom Viridiplantae; phylum Streptophyta; class Pinopsida; order Cupressales; family Taxaceae; genus Taxus; species Taxus chinensis. The sequence continues at coordinate 403,042,198 of CM034151.1, read as the reverse complement.
CATATAAATGAACAAGTGATTAAGGTGAGATGTCAAGATTCCAATGGTGAGTGTGTCGTAATGGAACCGAGCATGGCTTACATGACTCAAAAACTTTGTGCAATGTAGTGTAAGCTGCTGATTACACTGTCATGATTTCACCAGGATCTAAGTTGTGGGATGCTTGTGGAATTTCATAGGTGGAACCCAGGTAGACACTTAGATATCTTCACTTAATTATCATATCCTAAAAAAGGGAAAACCAAAGGATACATATGATGTATTGTATTGTAAAGAGCATTGAGGGGGATTGAGTAGGATCTGTTATCCTCAAACAAATGCACATGGTTTATGACAGTTATCAAAAATGGATTGCATTAAGGTTTATGTAATCCATATATTTAAATACCCATATATTTAAATCAGCTACATAATTTTTTTTAAAAAACAAAAAAAAACATGGATGTGAAGTGACAAAAAGTGGTTGTTACATTCATCACCTCCCAAATCGATGATACTATTGTTAAGAGGGTCATGATCAATAACAATTCCAACATTAACATCATATCATTACATGCATTTGATCAACCTCAACTACTCAGCACCATTGTCACCCAGTCACCTGCCGTACTCGAAGATTTCAATGACACCGTCTTTCCCACATTAGGCATGGTCATCTTACCAATCAAGGTCAACGTTAAAACCCTCCACAAACTCTTCTATTTGGTAGAAAGAAAAATTCAATATAACATGCTATTAGGTCAACCTTGGATACATGCCATGCATTGCATCCCTTCAACACTCCATCATTGTCTTAAATATGAACATAAGGGTAAAAATTTCACTATCCATGTGGATCCAAACCCTTTCAAAACATGTCACATGACATATCGATTGAATGACATGCTGGTCCCTAAAATGAATTCAGGATATTCTACTGAATCCTCTAATAAGTCATCTATCCCTTCATCAAAATTTCCTGACCACAATTATTTCGACAACATCATGCAACATCTTTCGCTTGGGGAGTATCACCTCCTTACATTTAATTATCTTCATACACCAAAGAAATATAGTAGACCTGAAAAATATCCCATGTATGAACCTCATGTTGGAGATGTTATCTCCTTCGGTCCACCCCATCTAAAAACCAACCTCATTTACGAAGGGATCAATCACCCTTCTTTGTGTCCTACTAATAAGCGTCATGCCAAACCATTCAAATTAGACTTCATATTCCTATATAGATAAGTCTTCACACAAATGTACCTCCATCATTGTGCCTAAAAAATCTTTGGCGTCAAACGTTATGAATAAGGCATCCATGAATTAATCCTTGATTATTCCCACAAACCTCATGAAAAATATGGGTTAGGTTTTGAAAATCTAGCCTCTAAGGCCTCCACAAAAACCACATCTGGATCCGTAATAGAACCCAAGCCACCTTCCCCATCTACACATGATGACTCCATGGACATAGATGAAACCATTTCAATCCAATCTAAATTTTTTTTAGTCAACATGATTAACTTAGGACCACTTACTTATCAAAGCAGCCATGCTACTGAGACACTTCCTCTCGTTTTACATGAAATGATAGGAGAGGATTCCCCTAATGTTGACATTATTCAATGCCATGATGATAAAGCCATCCTCTCTTATATGGGATACATGCACCATTACCTTCAAAACAATTTTCCCCCTTACATATCCAAACTCCTAAATGATTTTACCATTGATGTTAACATAGGAATTCCATAGGATCCTCACATAGTCAAAGTTGGTAAATCCTTATATCCAGAAGAATTAAAAGACTTCAAAAAACTCCTTTCTAAATAGTCAAGTTTTTACATGGTCATATAACGACATGATGGGTACTGACCCTAATATCACCGTTCACAATATCGTCACATATCCCAATGCTAAGCCTGTTAAAAAAATCTATATAGGATGCACCCTTGTGTGGATATTCTTATCAAAGAAGAATTACAACACCTTCTCTCTACTAACTTATACCCATTGATTATCCATAATGGGTCTCTAATATCATGCTCGTATCCAAATCCTCATGAAAGTTATGCATTTGTTCTGACTTCCAAGACCTCAACCTTTCTTGTCCCAAAGATGATTCCCCCCCAAACATTGACCAACTCATCAATATCATCACCGGCCATGAAATGCTCTCCCTTATGGATGGCTTCTCCAGCTACAATTAAGTTCTCATTTGCATAGAATAAAAACACAAAACATCCTTCATCACTCATTTGGGGACTTTCTATTATTGAGTAATGCCATTTGGAATTAAAAACATAGGGGCTACTTATCAACGTGCAATGAAGTATATTTCCTAGGATCTTATCCATAAAACCGTAGAAGACTATGTTGCTGAACTCTTAGGAAAATATAAGCAACATAAGGATCATCTCGCTGTCCTTGATATCATGTTTTCCCATCTCACCCAATAATTTCTTTGCCTCAACCCTGCTAAGTGTGTATTCAATGTTCTCACTAGAAAATTCTTAGGGTTCATCATCTCTATTCAGGGCATTGAAGTAGGCCCCACCAAGATAAAATACATAATCAAAATTCCTCCTCCATCAAACCTCAAATAATTTCATAGCCTTTAACGTAGTCTCCAATCGATCTATCACTTCATCTTGTAACTTTCAGATCATTGTTAGAATTTTCATCATCTCCTTTGAAAGGACGTATATTTTAAATGGGATGAAAATTGTCAAAAGGACTTCGATTATCTTAAACAATACCTCCTATCGCCACCTATGCCTACATCTCGATGTGAGGGAGATCCTTTCTACCTCTACATATCCAGTATTAATCATGCCTTGGGGGCCATACTCAATCATCAAGAGGAGTGAGGTCATGAATAAGTCATTTAATACATAAGTTACACTCTCCATGAAAACGAGACTCATTATACTGAAGCCAAAAAGTTTTGTTGTACCCTGTACTTCACAACGTCAAAGCTATGTCATCATCTACTAATAACAAGACTTTCATCATTACCAACTTCAACCTTCTTAAAACCATTTACTCTAAGTCATGTCATAGTGACTGCATCACTCGTTGGATCATGCTCATGACCAAGTTTGAACTTGAATTCATTTCAAAATTTTTTATCAAGGTTTAATCCATCACCGATTAGCTCACCGAAGCCCTCTTTCAGATAATCAATCACCCCACAAACAATTTCCTGACGAATCTATCAAAATTATCAATAAAAATACACTCCTATAAAAATGATGCATTTATTTGATGGATCTAAGTATCAATAAGGGGGAGGTACTGGTATTGTTATTATACCTCCCTAAGGGACCCATATCCCTTTATCTTTAAAAATAAAATTTAAATTTACTAACAACATGGAAGAATACGAATCTCTAATTATGGGTCTCCGAAACACCATAATGTTGGTGTTCAAATATTGGACATCTACGGAGATTCACAACTTTTCATCAATAGGATCAAAGGAATTTATCAATGTAAAAATGAGATTCTACAAAAATATAAAACCATTGTTGAATTCCTCTTAGAATCCTTTGATCATTACACCATCCAAAAATTTCCATGATCTTTCAACATGTTTGCAAACACCATGGCCTCTCTTGCATCCGTCATCCCATATCAATCGACGATTCTAAACTGTTCATTGTTGTACACAGACTTGATCAACCACCTCATAACAATGAACTCCCTTCTTTCAATCTTATAAAAAAAATCCAACAAATCTTTAGTACAGACAAAAATTTGAATATATTTCAGAATCTAAAATTCCCTTCGACTTATCCAAAAATGCTAATAAATCATTCCTTTAATGCGATACCCGATATGTCATTGTAGGTGATGTTCTATACAAGCGTGGATTTGATGGCATCTTGTTAAGATGTCTCAATTCTCACAAATCTATTAAATCCATTCAAGAATTCTATGACGACATATGGGGAAGACACTTTAATGGTTTGGATTTTGCCAAACACAACCTACGAATGGGATATTATTGGCATACTCTCAATCACAATTATTGCATGTATTTTAATAAATGCATTAAGTTTCAACGAAATTCTAATCTCACTCACATTCCTAGTTAGGATTTATATCCCTCTCAAGATCTATGTCCCTTCTCACAATGGGGGTTAGACATCATTGGCCTCATTAACCCTTGTTCATCACAATGACATCACTCTATCATCACAACCACTGAATATTTCACTAAATAGGTAGGGGATATTCTTGTAGTCTCTACTAAAGAAAAAAATTCGTTGATTTCATCTATCAGCATATCATATGTCTCTTTGGTATCCCTCACAAGCTAGTCACTGATAATGGAAAATATTTCAAGAATAAAGAAGTTAAGAAGTTATGAAAAACATTCAACATCAAACTAAGATTTTAATCACATTATTATCCACAAGCGAATGGATAAGCTGAGGCTTCTAAAAAAATAGTTAACAAAATTCTTATGAAAATCATTGATCAAGCAGGAAGGAATTGACACCTCCAGATCCTATTTTATATCTAGGATAATCGTACTAACATATGTACTCTTATAGGTGCTACCCCATTTTCTCTAGTCTATGGCTTCGAGGAGGTTTTACCCCTAGAAGTTCAAATCCCATCACTTTGTGTATCCATCAGAGATTTTATCCCTGATGAGGATTATCATTATGAAAGTCTAGCAAAATTGGAGTTATTAGATGAATTTCGCATAACATCTCTCGAACACCATCATTTCTATCAAGATTACATTAAACACGTGTATAATGAACATGTCAAATAACATGAATTTAACATCGGTAATTTCATTCTCAAAGAGAATCAAAATTTCACTACTCTGGAAAGGAGTAAACATGGAATTTTTTCCCCTAACTGGATCGGTCCATATGTCATATCTCACAAACATGGGTTGGTAGCTTATCATCTAGCCTCCCTTGATGGAACAACTAAAAAGGATCCTTTGAATGACTTGCACTTGCATATTTTCTACTGTTAACACATTAACCGTCATGATGATAGTCACATCAAAGATCTTATTCCACCACCAGCCCATCATATCATCATTGTAATGATTTGAAAGCATGTTGTTTTCCATAATTGTCCTCAAAACCTTAAAGATGAACACCGTGGATCTGTTCATCACATATTTCGCATAGACAAGTTCCTCATTACCAGGAACCCAGAAATCATTACATCCATCCACCTTGTCTACCGACTAAAAACATGTTACGAGACACATATGTGTAGTCTGTGCATACATATTTTCCCCTACTCAAAATGGTCTACTGGGTCTACTGTGAGTGTAAAAATAAAATAAAAAATATCCATGGATTCATCTCATCAAAATAAATAGATGAATCCCTTGAAGGATAACTATCGAATACCAAAATCATATTGTCAAAAAGAAAAAAATCTGATCCCTCGAAGGACTGATCCCTTGAAGGAAAACTATTTGAAAGCGATGAATTCAAAAAATTGTAGACCACTCCCTCGAAGGATGGATACCCATATCATTATAAAAAAGAGGCTTCCCACATCGATCGACCTTCAAAAAGTCAAAATATCAAAAGCATCCTAGGAAAGCTTCCCGCATCGATTAACTTTCCCATTAGGGAAAACTTCCCGCATTGATAAGTTTGCATAAAAATAAAATGTATAGTTGGGGAGAAATATTATAAAACCATTGAAAGGAAAACCTACTCTCCTGCGCAACCTACATATGTCAACCCTTCCCATGTGCTAGGAATGTATACATTTCAATTTTATCTATATTCACGATCCTACATGTGACTGCTCATTGTTAATCATATGTTAACATCTGTTATAAGGCCAAAAATTTCAAGGAGCCTTCCTTATACATTTTACCATCACATATGTATCAAATCTAGTCGAGAAGAAACCCGTTCACATTTTATTTCGACCCATGATTAGAATAAGTTTTGATGCACATCACATTGACAAACCAAAAATACAACCATCTTTGTCATATCCAACAAACACAATAAAGTATACATCTTTAAGATCCACATATCAATATCATGTCTAAGCATCACATCAAAATTAAATGCATTTGACTATTGTTTTAACACTACATTTAATCCATATCAACAAAAAATCAAATATAATCAAAACATTTATCAACATCCAAATATCATGACCACATCTAGATACTACATTATCACATCTAAACATCACATTGAAATAGGTCAACACATATATCGACATAAAAATCATATAGATATCAAATCAATGTGTTAATATACATCATCAGGATTATCAAAGATCCGTATATCAAAAATATACATTGAATATAGGCTTCATAAAAGATCAGTTTACATAAAAATACCATTTATTGAGTAAACAGAACATCCATTAAATAGACATCTCCACAGGCGATGCTCCTCCAATCACTGCCAGGACCCATATCTAGTCCTCTATCAGGACCTTTTTCTACCATCGTTAAGTCATATGTATATAGGAAATGAACCCCTTGGATACCTTATCACTTGAATTCTTGGCTACATAAGCCCACCTTTATGGCAACATCAATTTTTTGGTCCTTTAACCTCATCAAACCATTATTTTCATCTCCCCTTACCATCATTAAGTCATATTTCTATAGGAAACAAACCCATTGGTTCCCCTATCACTTGAATTCCTGGCCACACAATCTAGGAGGTTAGAAAAGAAATAACTATCACATAACAATACTGAAAGTAAAATAAATCTCATAATTAATAAATGGACTATTGCTAAATGTTATTATTAAAACAAATTTGTAGATTCAGAAAGTAGGTTGTTCCTAAGTAAATATGCATGAAATAAAAAAATGGAGGGGATTTAGAAGACCTTAAGTGGGCCCTGACTTGGGTGTTAATACCTTCCTAACTCTGTGACTAAAAACTAAATGATAAAACTTAGACATTTATTTATTTTCATAAAACATTACATCTATGAACAAAAGATCAAAGTGATCTATTTTCTTTGAATTTCTAACTTACTTCATCTACTCACTGACTTGTTACAAGGCACCAACCCTTTTCTTTATACCTTATCATTTACAACACATGAGAAGAAGAACAATACAACAAGGAGTATCCAACATAACAAGTGAGAGATTCGACACATGTTTTAAATACACAATCATTGTTCAAATAACAATCAGTTCTTTATGAAACACACAAGTGTTAATCTAAAAATTCATTTCTTCACTAGTTCTTTATCAATGACCAAATCAAATATTGATTTGTTTCTTAGTTTTCCATGTTCTTGTTGTAACTACTTGTCCAATGGCATGTAAGTACTTGAGTTCCATCACTTCATGTTTTAAAATATATTCATAAATGAGGGCTCTTTGCTGTGAAAGATTGACAAATGTTGCGAATGATTTTTTACGGAAAAGTTCTTTTGCCGCGGATGAGTTGCTGTAGAGAGGTTTCTTCATTGCATATGGAAAATTTCTTACAACCACAAGTGGCATCAACACATATAATCATCCAAGCAATTTATTTGAATAACAAGAATAAATACACACATAATATGACAAAATAAAGATAATCAGGTATAACTATATCAATTGGTCATTAAGTTAAAAGTTCATGGTTGTAATAATGATGCTCAAAAGTGTACTTAGGAAATACATGGTCATGGATACAATGGTCTTATCAAAATACAAAATACGAGTTGTTATGAAGGAAATTAATACATCTCATCACACCCCCAAGCTTAAACGCTTAAATTTCCTCATTCAAGAACTTAATAAATTTGCTGTTGGAAACTGCATTCTTGCCTAAAATGTATGGGAGTGTCTGTTCCTTTTTCTTCTAATAATAAATACCCACCACTCCTCATGAATATGTCCTAGAATATTTCTTTTACTGTCTATTTGATTGGTTAATTTCCTATCCAAGGTGTAATTGGGAAATGAAATATTGGAGGATGATAAGCTATAGGAAACCACTCATCCCCACATTCATTTTCTATTTCAATATATTTTTTCACCCTTCGTAACGTTGGAATTATATTTGGATAGGAGTGCATTTATTTCCTTTGGAGTGTAGGGGAAAACTCTATCCATCTGACTCTGCATGACATCACAACATGAACTCCATGTTCCTTGATCATGTTCCTGACTTTTGTGTGGGCATCCAAACTCATTTACAACAATCTATCTTTGATTTCATCCACTTCCATAAAGTTTTCATATTGTTATGAAATTTCATCTATTTTGGCTGCCTCAACTATGATGTACAGTAGTGTAACCTTCTCCAAATGTTTATATTCCTCAATTTTCTTAGCTCTTTCCAATTCATTTGAAAAATAAGAACATAGTGTCTTAACCTGTACATCCCCAATATACAGAATTAGGATCCAATATCTATCATATGGAAGGGAATAATTATGTAAATATAGATCACATAACAAATTCTAGAGTTCATGTGTACGATGCTAATACAGAGTAAAGAATTTCCTGGCTGATCTAATGTCATATATCATATCAGAATTTATGCAAGTAAACTTGTGGTAAAACATATTTTATTTTAGGTATATGGCATATACACTTGATGGGGGTCTACAAATCAACATTTCAAATGCTACATGCACTGTTTCCTCTAATTTTTTAAGCCTCTTAATCTCTTTGTCTTTATCTTCCATTTCCTTCTTATGTTTAAAGATGAGGTCTTCCTTCTCATTGTCTAATTTATTCTTAATCCTATTAATGTCGGCATCCATTTGCATCATCAAATTGTCAATATTACACCCCATAGTATTTGTTCCCATATCAAAACAAGGAGTTTCAAGTTCCCTGATGATTTCATGATTAATAATTTGGGGCTGAATTGGCTCTACATTTGCTTCTTGCAGACTAAAATTTTGTGCTTGTTCAACAAATTTCTCAATGAATTGTTCATTAATATCTTCTACAGGCATTTGCTGTTGTTCATTTCTTCCTTCCAGTTCCTCTTCCTCCTATCTCACTTCATGACTCTCTACTTCATGAACTGTTTCCTAATTATGATTTAATTTTTATTTCCCTTCCATTGGTTTTTCATGGTATTCTAGATCTTGAGTTGTTGTGAGAACAAGATCTCTATTATCTTTTTCTAATGATTTAGGCTCAAAATTTTCTTCTATGGCTTCCAAATCACTCTCCACTGAGATGGGTTGAGATTGTCTTGAACTAGAGGTTTTTGTCCTCTTTGTCATAAAACTATGGGAGTACCTAGGTTGTTTTGGAGTAGAATGGGTAGATTTCCTTTTATTTTTTGAAGTGTAGGTTTCAGTGGAGGATATTTCTAATAAGGTTTCAAAAATAAATATTCTCTCTAGTAAAATAGGTACAAGGGTTTCTTCAGTGGAAGGAAAAATTTCAAAATTTATGGGTTCTTGAGGTTAGAAAGAGGATGGTGCAGCCTCTAGCATATGTGTAGAAGAAATTTCAGTGCTACTTCTCCTTTTCCTCATGTTTCCCAACAAGGTCTCAATATTGTTCACTTTCACAAAGTCATCCAATGATATTTGAGGGTGATTCCTCTACAAAGTGTGTTTGACCACTAGGGTTACTAGATAGTGATGTGACAGTGTTGCCCTACACCTCTGAACCTCTTTGCTAATTTTCTTAAGCATCTCATGTAAGAAATTTGAAACATTGACTTGATGATTGTTCTTTAAATGATTTAAAAATTTTAAATGCATCGTGTTTAACCTTGAATATATCCCTTCACAAGTAAAGTATTGAATAAAAAAAATGGAAGATTGTGCCCATAAGGGTTTGAGATATGTTCTAAAAGTACCTTGGAGGTCTAAGATGAACTTGTCGTCATTTTCTGAAAATTATCTTCTTGCTGCTTATGGGTTAGCTTTGTTTGAAAATGGCTCTCCCTGATTTGGTAAACCAAAGACCTATGCTAAAATCTCATCAGTTACCCTAATGGTTAACCATTTTACCTTTTACTCTCCATCATTCAAGGTTTTTAAAAATTCTACCATAATTACCTCATCAAAACCTTGAAACTTGTTGATGTATTGCATCCAACCATGATCCTCAAAGCATTATACAATTTCAAGATGATTTAGAAGTTGAAAATGTGCAGAAGGTTCATATTTGATCAGGTCACCTCCCATGGTGGATACAAAACTTCTCCTAGGTGCAATACACAATCACAAATTTTTTCCTTTAAAGAACTTTACAAAAATGAATTGTGTTGATGGATTTTGATTACTTTGAAATTTATTACCAAGGGGACAAGCAATACATTTATGGGTGATTAATCATTAAGTGGATGTGACAACATTGAGGTCATGAAGCAAAATGATGTGAGATGTTGGATAATGTGGAGGGCTTAAGTAGACACATCATAACTGAAAGGCGATGGCATTTAGATGTGGCACATGCATGATGAATTGGAATAATTAATAATTAAATATAATTAAACTAATCATTATTTATTAAAGTAATAGATGTATGCACTTATCTCATTATTGCTTGCAATGATAGATGTGCATGCTTTATTGAACTAGAGTCTTGGTTGCATGCAAGTGCCCCATGACACTACGGATGTGGATTTAACTTGTGTTGACTTCTCCTTAATGCAAAAAAATTATTTCTGGAGAGGGAAATCCAATTGGTTGAGGTGTCAATCATTCCTTATAGATCATCCACTCATGCATGCTTCCTTTATGTAACCATGAGTTCTACGAGACACTACAAACAAATAGGATATTATTTCTTGTGGTTGTAAGTAAAACCCTTGGTCATTGTACTCTCTCCTTGTGATGGAGATCATGATCTCCTACAATAACTTGTCAAAAATACTTGCAAAACAATTTTTTTTAAAAATACGGGTTAACATATTGTTCATGATCACCCAGAAAGGTAGATATCAACACTTTTATTTGGCCTTGAAATATTCAACAAGTTGAATAATCCAAGGCTATTGAAATATCATCAATTCTATGCAATCCCAAAAGGTGAGCCAACATGATCAACCTTTGAAGTTAATTCTAATGTTTCTTTCTCCATTCTTCTGTGATCTCCTCTGAAAAATTCCATAAATGAGCCTTTATCAACCGCCTTTTTATACAAACTTAATGTGTGGCCATTTAACAACAAATTGAATCTCACAGGATCAATAGTAGTAAGCTTAAAAGATCCATTAGGGAATATCTTCTCAATTTCATAGGGTCCTAGCCACCTTGTTTTGAGATTCCATATGTGATCCTTGTATTTTGAGTCAAACAAAAGCGCCCAGTCACCTTCCTAGAACTGTCTTGTTTTAATATATTGGTCATGCCATTCTATTCATTATTTTTGCACTACCTCTGTGTTATGAAATGCTTCTTTTCTTAATTCATCTAACTCATTGAGTTGAATAATTATCTATCTCTAAGACTCTGAGAAGTCTATTCCTAACTCAAGTGCAGTTCTCAACATTTTATGCTTAAATTCTATTGGAAAAACATTAGTCTTTCCATATAATAGTTCAAATGGTGTGAAGCTAGTTGTGGTCTTCCATGTTGTATTGAATGCCCAGACTGCTTCTGGAAGTTTTTCTACCCAGTCTCTTATGTGGAGTTATATAGTATTTTTCAATATGGCCTCTATATCTCTGTTTTTAGTCTCTACTTGGAAATTTGAATGGGGATGGTATGGTGTAGACTTCCTATGCCCGATTTCATATTCACTGACCAAATCAAAAATCACATCAACAGTAAAATGTGTACCTTGGTATGTCACAATATCCCTTGGAACTCCATATCTAATAAATATGTTCTCATACAAGAATTTAGCCACCTTCTCAATGGTCTGGTTTGGTAATGCTTTTACGTATGTTCACTTAGTTAGGTAATATGTACAGACCAGAATATACTTTTTTTTCCTAAGATGGAGGGTCTACAGGCCCAAAAAAATATAAGCCCCACTTATCACAAGGTTGTACAACCAATTGAGGTTGGAATGGCATCTCATCAAACTTAGTGGGATTTCCCATTCTCTAGCATTTGTCACATCTCTTAGTGTATAGTGCTGCATCCTTATGTAATGTTGTCTAATAGTAGCCAATAGTCAACACCTTTTGTGTTGTTCTCTTTGTAACAAAATTCCCTCCACAAGGTTCATTGTGGTAGGCTCTGAAGACATAAAATATCTCCTCATCATCTATACAAATTCTTATTACTTGATCTTGACATGTATAAAAGAGAAGTCTAACTATCCAAGAAAAGGGTAAACTCATTTTAACTAAATACGTTTTCTCAGAGGATGAAAAACATGGAGGTGTTTTACTTGAGACAAATTAGTTGGTTGTGTTTGTGTAGCAGGGTGTTCTTATAGTAATATAAAATATGTGCTCATCTGGAAATGAATCATCAACTTCCTACTCTTCACTATTGGTCTCCATATTTGAGAGGAAATCTACCACCGCATTATCTTTCCAGGCTTGTCTACTATCGTGACATCAAATTCTTACAAGAGGAACATCCACCTTATGATTCTGCTGCTTACTATTGGTTTTTTTACCAGATACTTAATTGTAGCATGATAAATGTGAATAAACACTAGATATCATGTGATATATGCTTGAATTTGTTTATGGAATATACTACCGCCAGTAACTCTTTTTTTGTCACTGCATAGTTTAATTCTGCATGTTGTAAATTCTTGCTGACATAGTATATTGCATAATTTATGCTATCATATTTTTGACCTAATAAAACTCTAATAACATGATTTGATGCATCTGTGTGGATGTGGAAAGGAAAGTTATAGTCAAGTCCTCTAAAAATAGGAGTAGTAGTTAACATCTCTTTTTAAGTATGAAAATCACTTTCACAATTTTCAATCCATACAAAATCAACATCCTTTCTTAGCAATGCAAAAACTTGTGCTACAATTTTGCTGAAGTCTTATATAAACCTTATATAATATCCAACATGGCCTAAAAATATTCTAACATATTTTTGTTTCCTTTATGTGGGAAGGTTGATAATGACAAACATTTTTTCTAGATGTACTTGAATTCCTGTTGAGGAAAGGTAGTGCTCTAGCACTATACCCTTTGACATCATCATATAACACTTCCCATTTCTCAGGGAAAAATTGTGATCCTTGCATATTCTTAAGACCTTATCCAATTTTTTCATAGCCTCCTCAAAAGTACTACAATGAACAATAAAATCATCCATAAAGAATTCCATGTAATTATTTGTCAAATAAGAGAAGATACTTAGGACTACCCTCTAGAATGTGGCATGTGCATTACACAGGCAAAATGGGAGAACTGAATAGGAAAATGTCCCCCATGAACATGTGAATGTAGTATTATCTTGGTCCTTTGGTGTAATATGGATTTGATTGTAACCACTGTATCCATCAAGAAATGAGAAGTAATTTTTACCAGCCAGGGTATCAAGTACTTGATTAATTAAGGGAAATGGGAAGTGGCCTTTCTTTGTGGCTGAATTTAGTTCTCTGTAATGCAAACATATTATGCATTTCCCATTCTTATTTGGTATAATTACCAGAGTTGATACCCACTGAATGTCTGATATGGGGTATATGGATCAAACATCTAGCAACTTATGTATTTCACCCTTCACAATTTATCTTACTACTGGGTTTATCCAACTCTGTGACTATCTGATTGGTTTACAATATTCTTTGATATAAATACTATGAGAAAAAATCTTAGGATGAATCCCATGCATATCACTATAATCCTAAGAAAATTCTGTCTTATGTTCCTAAAGAAGAGCAATCAACAATTGCTCCTATTATATATTCCACATCTTGCTTACATTTAGTGGCCTCCCTACTGTTATTTCTAATTTCTTAAAGAGGTGCAACATTGAACTCATGTTGGTACTAACATAATTTAATATGTATTCATGAGGAAGAAGTTGGTGAAAAATACAATTCTTACTAGGAATACTCATTGTGCTCTGCTATGGTAAGACTTGGTTCAAAGGAAAGCTCAAAAACCTCAATCTATCATCAACCTCTTCATTTCTTCCGTATCTATTTTGCAGAATATTACAGAGAAAAAAATATTTCTCTTGAGATTTAATAGTGCAAGACTTCTCCAACATCATCAGCTGTTGGAAAAATCATTGATCAATTTTTGGTTCTTCAATCCAAACTATTTGATCCTCATCATTCTATGGATGGGCAGGAGGATAGAGTATAAGTTTCTTGGTACCATTTCCATTTGAGATGATCATGTTGGTAGAACTTCACCCTATAAATGCATCAATAATGGCCAACCATGGCCTTCTTAGTATAAGAGGGTAACCTCCTAGAGTTTCCTTTGGTTGTAGGAAAATGAAATCAATAGGGTATTCCCAAGAGTCTACAACCACAACAATGTCTTCAATGACTCCTTCAAGCCTTACTGTTAATCTATCTACTAGTTGTAATACTGTAGCTATTGACCCCAGTCCTTCCAAGTTTAGGTCATCCATGAATTTCTTGGTCATGACATTGATTGTTGCGCCTAATTCAATCAAAGTATTTTTAATTGTAGTTCCTTTGATAATAACATTCACCAAAGGATTGACTGGATCTATGTACTTAGGTAGCACATATTTTCCAAGCATGATGTCAACCAACTATCCAATGACTTGTATAGTAGATGGATGTTTTATTATTTTTCCTGGATTCTTTATACATAGATCCTTGATTATATTTTTGTAAATAGGCACATCCTTGATGGCTTGAATGAGTGGAATCTTTACACAAATGTCATTCAACTGATTGACAAAATCAGAATCAGAATCTAATTGAGGGTCAATTTTTCTCTCTTGTAATTTTTCTAGAAATGGGGGTCCATTGACTTGCATCTTATTTTGCTGGAATTTTTTTCATGTTGCTGTGGATCAGCTTGCAACATCTTCAGGATTTGCTACAGATCAACTTACAGCAACAAGGGTTCATATTTTATCTCCTTGATTGTAGGTTTACTTGGTGGCATAATTACTCTTCCTAAGAGGAGATGAATATTGTTAACATCAACTGAATAAGAAGAGTATCAGGTTGATTCAAGGTTATAGGCTAGATGAGAAGATTTATTATTGGGGTTAGGTGCTGGTTGAGTAAAAAATTGAGTAGTTTTTGGTTGATATCTAGATTGGGGGTTTGGCATCAAAAATTGCTGCTATGGGTAGGGATGTTAGTGGTAGGGTTATTGGTAGTTTGGAGGTTGATTTATCCATTACTATCATCCTATCCAAGGTTGTTTCCATGAATAAGGGGGTGCTACCACTATTAGCTCAAGAATTGAGGTTGTCATGGCTTTTGGTATTGGCTAGGATAAGGAGCCCATCCTTACTGAGTATAATCCCAAGGTAGGGGTTGTATATATGAACTACTATCCCAAGTTTGAAAATATTGCATGGGATCTTGTGAAAAAACTCTTTGTATTAGTGTCCATGGCTTCCTTTGAGAAACGTAGAAAAATTTCCCATCATTCATTTCTATCATTTTGAACTTTGGTGTAACATCCTTTCCTTTTGTAACGCTGGCTAATCCCCAACATCTACAATCATATTTATTTCTTATGTAAGAATGACAGAACTTTGCAAGGTCTACCTCTACATCCTCTCTCTTCTTCTTTGCATGTAGAGCATCAAGCTGGGTGATTGTTTCATTTACTATTTTTTGTTTCATGCTCTTAAACATGTTTACAATTTTTGATTTAGATATTTCCCCAATTCCTTTGGCAGTTTCTCCACCCTTTGTTCTAACACTTCTTATTATTTTTATGGTTTCTCTAGAATAGTTCTTGTAGGCTACAACATATCTTTGTAGGCCTATAAACCATCTCAAGGTTGTATCCTTGAGTGTAGCAGGGAACAACTTCAGCTTGTGTGTATTAGTCATGTAGTCATAACTACATAAGACATCAAACTCAAAGAAAGTATCTGGGTCTTAAATCATAGATCCATGAAAATTAGGAAGATATGATGGAGAGATGTTCTTCATTTGAGAAGACTAATTGTTATTGGAGATAGGAAAATCAAATGTTCTTGGTTCCCCTTCTTCTATGTTTTGATTCACCTCCTCTTCCATGTTTGGTTGTTCAAGAACAACCTTAAAGATCTCACTGGGGATGGAGTGTTCTATAAGAAAACCATGTAAAGAAGAGGATCTTTCTTCTTTGTAATTAGAATGAATTTATGATATTTGAGGATTGGATAGGAATCTACCATGGGCATATCTATGATGATACATACATCAACTGACTCATCTCAATCAACATTCATTAGTGGGGGGGTTTTGAAGGTGAAATTTCTACAACCTAGTCTATTTTAACAAATTGAGAAATGTAAAACCTCATAAAATCCTATAAATTTTCAATATCCCTGACAACGACACCAAAAATGGTGGTGAAAATCAACTTGCAGTAGTTAATATGCTGTACATTGAGTTACATTCATTTAATTATCAAACCAGGGAGTGTAGACTTTAAATACCGTCGGTGATGTATGCATAGTTATAGTTGATCTAGGAGGTTGGAAAGGAAATAACTATCACATAACAATACTGAAAGTAAAATAAAGCTCAAAATTTAAAATGGACTATTGCTAAATACTATTATTGAAACAAAGTTGCAGATTTAGAAAGTATATTGTTCCTACGTAAATATGCATGAAATAAAACAATGGAGGGGATTTAAAAGACCTCAAGTGCGTCCTGACTTGGGTGCTAATCCCTTCCTTACTATGTGACTAAAAATCTAAATGAAAGCACTCATATCTTTATTGATTTTCGTAAAACATTACATTTAGGAACAAAAGATCAGAGTGATCTATTTCCTTTGAATTTATAACTTACTTCCTTATTCAATTACTTGTTACAAGGAACCAACCCTTTCCTTTATACCTTATCATTTAAAACATGTGAGAAGAAGAAGAATACATCAAGAAGTATTTAGCAGAACAAGTGAGAGATTCGACACATTTTTGAAATTTACAAGTGTTTAACTAACAATCAGTTCTTCGCAAAACACACAAGTGTTAATCTAACAATTAGTTCTTCACCAGTTCTTTATCAATGACCAAATCAAATATTGATTTGTTTCCTAGTTTTCCACATTCTTGTTGTAACTACTTCTCTAATGGTGGGTAAGGAATTGAGTGCCATCACTTCATGTTTCAAAAGATCTTCATAAATACGGGCTCTTTGTTGTGAATTATTTCCTTATGTTGCAGACGAGTTGCTGCAGACAAGTTCTTTAGATGTAGATGAGTTATTGCGGTTAGGTTCCTTCACTGGATATGGAAAATTTCTTACAACCAAGAGTGGCATAAATACACATAATCATCCAAATAATTTATTGGAATAAAAATAATAAATGCACCATAGTATCATAAAATAAAAATAATTAGATATAACTATATCAATTAGTCATTATGTTGAAAGTTCATCATTGTAATAATGATGTTCAACAGTGTACTTAAGAAATACATGGTCATGGCTACAATGGTATTATCAAAATACAAAATATGAGTTATTATGAAGGAAATTAATACAACTCATCACCACATACACACATTATTTATTACTTTAAACATTTCTTCTTACTCATCCCATAAAATCATTTTTTACCCCCAGTAAATCATATTTACCTATCCAAACCTCCTAAGCATACCTAAAATATCCCTAAACCTATCCTAACCCTTTTCATCATAACCTCCTAACGTCTTCCCTAACCCTTTTCCGTCATCCCCATACTTAAAAATATCAATTTGTAAGTGGTTGCAACCACTTCCAATTGGATTCCTCTGAATTTCCTGGATCACTGGTCATTCCAAAAAATCACCCGTGATTATAAATAAGAGCTCAAACTCCTATTTCAGGAATCTTTTGACCATTGTGAATCTTCACTCTCAAGATTTATTTAGCCAATGACAAACCTCTATTATTTCAGCTATAATCAAGCCCATCAACAAGATTGTTCCACTCCAAGGAATTGTAACACATCAGTTTGTGCACCTAAGCCTTTAGCGACCCCTCCAGACAATCAACAAATCAATATCATCAACTCAACTAGACTTTTTGGACATTCTTACAACTATCTCCTCATTACAAGGCTATCTCTTATGTTTATTATCATTTATAGTTTAGTTATCATCTAAAAAATAACAACATAGTCAATTTTAATCTCTACCTTCTATCAATTTATTGTTTACTAAGGAAATCAAAATTTTCATAGGAAATTCCCACAATTCCCTTCAATCGCCAGTGATTCCTTTGAATCACCTACAATTTTTGTCTAATTATATTCCTTATCAAATCATTGCATCTTATCAGTTATATTCTATATCCATAAACTTAATCTGTCTATTGCAAGCATATCTCTACCGTAGATGAATGTTCCAGATTATTCTCATCTGATCACAAACATCTACGATCTCCCGATCATCCAAAAACCCTTCATGTGGGAATAGTTTGATATCCTTCACGAGCTTACTCTATGCACTATCATATTCAAACCTAAAATTGAAGACATTGAGGAATAAGTAGAATTACTCCACAAAATCCAACAAGCAACTAAGGAATACTGGTAGGATGACATCTACCTGAAAAACTACCTAATACAATGTAATAGAACAAATATCCCCTTACCCCTCTACTAGTGACACATGCACATCAACATATGCTTTATAAACTCATCTTGTTAGTTTTTATCTTAACACTATTTCATCACAAGACACATCCAACCAACAACCATCTACATCATCATCTCCTTCATCGAGATCATCAGCTACACAGCCACATCGCGACCTCCTTTTCCATCTCTAGTTCCATAGTCTCCAATGTTCCTTCTCCACCTCATGTAGGCTCAGTTGGTGTTCCTCTTATTATGAACCCTCCTATTGCATCTCAATTCATCCCACAATAATAACCTACATCATCAATCCAAAATCTAGTTTTATCTATTCCTACACCTATACCCCCTATCAATATGAGTTCCATTACTAGCACCGATATCTTCTCATAGTAGAAATCCACTACCCTTGTTTCACAATATAACACCATTCCTTCTCAATATATACCAAAACAATCCCAACCTATTATCAATACCTCCATTCCTATTCCTTATAAATACATGCAAACCTCACAACCGTCAGTCTCTCATAATCCCTACAATATTCCAATGAGTGCCCCTCTTCATTATAATATCCTAACATATCATTTGTATCATAAATCACATCCCCATCCTTATAACCAAGATTTTACCTCTTCTTCACACAAAAAATAACCTCAGAATGATCTCGTGCAGGTGTTAATAAGTAGAATATAAATCCTTGAAGACACCACCATGGGACCCAATAAATATATCTTGTACAAATTTTTTTATATTGAATCCATCCAAACATCAATACCTTTTAAGGCCTATCCCCCACACTATAAACTCCTAAAATTCATTAAATTCTACAGTAAGGAGGAACCAAAGCAACACATTAGTGACTTTCAACATACATGCTATCTCATCTCCCATGACCAATATCTTATGTTGAGGACATTTCCCATGTCATTGGCAGGGCCTGCCCTTGATTGGTACAGTAACATCTTGCAATATTCCCTCTTCTCTTTCACACAAATCACATAGATATTCTTAGAGAATTTCTCCATTAATATTTCTCATAAAATCACCATCATGAATATCTACTCTATTAATTTTTTTTAAGATGAGTTTGTTGTGTATTTGGTCACCAAATGGTGGGGTATTATCAATTAATTATCCTTTTCTCTTCTAAAAAATGAATTAATCAAGTTATTCGCTCGATCCTGCGCTAAACATATATCATCAACACTCTAGATCCAATCATTCTATACATTTGAAAAATATTTTACCATGGCCCAGCAAATAGAACTTTGTTCCCTTGAAGATGGTATGGTAAAACTTATGGCAAATAAACCCAAACCTAAATCTACATTTAAACATTCTTCTAGCAACAACAAATCTAAAGGATCGGCCACCAAGATTGTTGTAAATGCCACGTCCAAAGGTTGTTTGGACTTCAAACAAATGTGAACCTAATGTAACTAAACACATATTGGGGAGTCTTATAGCATAATTTTGACAAGATTATAGCTACGTACATGATTAAGCTTCCCCCCTATCCACCTTATTGACACATCCATTTATAAACCCTCATGGTATAAAGACAATTATTATTGTAAATAATATCAAGTTCAAGGTCACGACATCGAAAGGTATCATTCATTTAGAAACATCCTTCAGGATATTATTGACCGAGGAGACTTATAACTTGATAATCCAAACACACCTCCAAACCAAACTTGAATGTGTTTAAAAAATGCTATCTGAATACTCCCCCACCTACTAGTAAAACCCAGTGTAATGTTGTCGATTCTCATCATACTATCAACACCCTCAAATATTTCTCACTTACACCTTTAACACCTAGTGTTTATGCCACAGAAACACCATCCAAATCATCTGATTCTTCTAGTATTTTCACTGCCAAGATCACCAGTCCTCCTACATCTACCACAACCTCTTTAGATCTACTAATTATATCTTCAAAAGCCCCAGAAAAGGAACCTATCATAGAAATTCCAAAAAGATATTTTGAAGAACACGTCACTCGACACCACATCAAGAATCTCAATATTCCCACCACACAATATACAAATCATTCATCCATAAAAACTAAAATTATACCATGTAATCTTCATACAACCTTACCACAAAATACACAACCCTTTCCTTCCATCTTAGGGCCTCATCCCTCATATAAGTTCATGATTACCATTATAGAACCTAGGGTCATTCCTCAAACAACACCTAAATGTGCCACATAGAATATGAACCTATTAGCTCAAACATTTAAATCATAAAACAATATATAGATCTCTCCACTCTCAGCATCATCCCAGACATCTATGAAATGATACTATACTAGAATCCTCTAAAATATTATCCAATAAACTACCGTAACATTACATCCTATGAAGTCATCAGAATCCAAAGGGTGAATTCCCTCCACGTATGATTATGAAGTGTTATGTGCATACCATCAGACACTAGGAAAATCCATTGAGGACTATAGATCCCTCCATGCCACAATTCACAACATCGCTAGAAAAAAGATTCTCCATGCAGATCCAAATCATCTAGTTACAATCAAGCCTAGCCATTAAACTAAACTAACTCATTAAACCTTAAACGTATCTCCTTTTGAACCATCACATAACATCACATCTACCCTCAACAAGAGTGAGGATTCCTATAGTAAGAATCCACTACATCAAATATTTTTTTTTCATATAACCACTAAGGCACGTGTGCAAGAATCGAAGGCCTCAAACAAAAATGGGCCCAAAGTATCTATCTCCCTTACTCCCCCTAAATAACCTAACACATCATCTTCCAAGGCCACGGTGTCCATCCTCTCTGCTCCACATAACTAATCTACCATGTACTTACAAAACATTGTCATTAAATAAATCCACCAAGCTCCTGTGAAGATGTCTTTCTACGATCTTGTTCAAACTTCTCTGCAACATCGAAAAACAATGATTGAGGCTCTAAACTCCATCTTAGTGCCATAAAATGACTCTCAACTATTCACAAAATGTTTTGGAACTCTTGAAATGTCTTCCACTATTGCCTTTGATGAATCTGAAATACCATCCTTACAGCCTGAAGACTATGACCTTCCACTCTTTATCACCGCCCAAATTGATGATACCCTCATCAATTGAGTTATGATTGAAAATGGCACCAGTATAAACATCATATCCTATCACACCTTCAAGTAGCTTTAGTTACCTGATACAATCGTTGCCTAGTCACCTTCTGTATTGTGTACCTTTAATGACAATGTCACCCCTACACTAGGCACAGTCATTTTACCCATCAAGGTAGGAGTTAAAATCCTTCATGAAATATTCTATCTCGTAGAAGGATATTTCTATTACAACATGTTATTAGGATGAATATGCACTATACGTTATATCCCATAAACATTACATCATTGTCTAAAGTATGAACATGAAGGTAAAAACTTTACTATTCCCATAGACCCAAATCCTTTCAAAGATTGTCACATGACCTACCGAACTAAGGATGTTCTCATTCCTAAGACAAACTCAGGATCCTCTTATGAATCCTCTTCAAGATCTTCCATCCCCACATCTGAACTACCAACTGATAGCTCCTTTGAAGGTGTTATGTAATGTATCTTGCTAGGGGAATACAACCTTCTAGCCCTCAAATCACTCCCTACACCTAATGCATATGGGACACCTAAAAAAACCTATACATGAACCAAACGTTAGATATATTATCCCATTTAGACCTCCCCATCTAAAAACCAACCTTGTATACAGAGGTATTGATGATCCTTTCCCCAACTATGACAATCAATATCACACCAAACTCTTCATATTTGACTTCTTTTTATTATACAATAACTAATTTGCACAAATGTATCTTCATCGCTATGCCTGGAAAGTTTTTGTATTAAGACATTACAAACAAGGCATACATGACTTGGATTTTGAACAGTTTTATAATCCTCATGATAAATTTGAACTAGGATTCAATAATCCTTCCTCGGACACTTCCACAACCACCACATCTGAATCTATAGTAGAAATAAATCCATCCTCTTCCTCTTCACTTGACGACTCCACATACACAAATGAAACCATATCCATTCCTCATAACTTTTTTTTAGATCAATAAAATCACCTTAGGACCACTCACTTATTAGAATAATGATGACACTAAGACCCTTCCACTTGTATTACTTAAAATGGTAGAGGAAGACTCCCCTACCATCAAAATTCTTCAATGCCATGACGATGAATCCATATTATCTTACATGGGGGAAGAAGACCATTATCTTCCAAAGAATCTACCATCTGACATGTCTACACTTCTTAATCAATCCACTATTGACGTCACCATAGGGGCTTCACAAAAACCTCACATAGTAAAAGTTGGCCATTCTTTAGATTAGAGACGATTGAAAGAATTTACTGCCTTTTTTTAGAGTGCAGTCGAGACTTTGCATGGTCATACAATGACATGCCATGTATAGACCCTAACATCATTATCCATAACATCGTCACAATCCCTAACACTAAGCCCGTCAAGTAAAAGCTATGTAGGATGCAACCTCACATAGCCTTTCTCATAAAAGAAGAGTTATAATGTCTCATTTCTACTAATTTTATCTTACCCATTTATTACCCATAATGGGTATCTAATATCGTACCTGTAACCAAATCCACTAGAAAGTTACGTATCTACACATAATTTTGAGACTTTAATCTCTCTTATCCTAAAGATGATTTCCCTCTTCCTAACATCGATCATCTTGTCGACCTCACTATAAGCCATGAGATGCTGTCTATAATGGATGGTTTTTTGGGTATAATAAAATCATCATCACACCAGATGAACAACATAATATGTATTTCATTACCCCTCAGGGGACCTTTTTCTACTAAGTTATGCCTTTCAGACTTAAGAATGTAGGGGCCACTTATCAATTCGCCATGACTTATATATTCCTTGACCTCATCCATAAAACCATGGAATACTGCGTTGGCAATATCTTGGGTAAATCCAAACATTGGGGGACCATCTCATTGTCCTTGATGTCATATTTTCCTGCATCATTAAATACTTTCTCCACCTTAACTTGGCCAAATGTATATTTTTAAATATTTTAGGGTTTATCGTATCCATAAGGTGAATTGAAGTAGAACCTGCCAAAATAGAAGCCATCATTGAGATTCTTCCTCCTAATAAAATAAATTCGTAGTCTCTAAGGTAGACTCCAATCAGTCTGCCACTTTATTTCTCATCTTTCATACTACTGTCAACCTTTTCATCATCTCCTCCGAAAGGATGTCCATTTCAAGTGGGATGAAAACTATCAAAAGGCCTTTGAAGAGCTCAAACAATATCTCCTATCACCACCCATGATCACACCTCCATGCGAGGGGGAGCCATTTTATCTTTATATATCTACCACCAACCATACCCTGGGT
Source organism: Taxus chinensis (assembly GCA_019776745.2). NCBI lineage: Eukaryota > Viridiplantae > Streptophyta > Pinopsida > Cupressales > Taxaceae > Taxus > Taxus chinensis. The sequence continues at coordinate 403,018,173 of CM034151.1, read as the reverse complement.
ACTATGATAACAAATCAAGATGAGAAAGGTAGGGAGCAGATGATCTATTACGTAAGCCAAACTTATAATGACTATGAAACTCATTACATCAAAGTAGAGAAGTTATGTTGTGCATTGTACTTCATGAATTCTAAGCTTCGTCACTATCTCCTTAATCATAAGACTTATGTTGTCACTAGTTTCAATCCTCTCAAAGCTATGCATTCTAAACCATATCACAATGATCACATCACTCAATGGATCATACTTATGACTGAATTTGACCTAGAATTCATGTCACAAAAATATATCAAGGGGTAATCCATCACCAACCAAATTAAAGAAGCTCCCCTCCCTAATAATCAACCACCCCACGAACAATTTCTTGATGAATCTATCAACACTATCCATTAAGAAAACACTCCCCTCAAAATTACACTCTTCTTTGATGGTTCTAAGTGTCAGAAGGGGAAGGTTCTAGTATCATCATCATACCTCCTTGGGGCAATCATATTCCTCTATCTTTTAAATTAAATTTCAAATGCACCAACAACATGGCCGAGTATGAATCCCTCATTATGGGTCTCCAAACCGTTGTCATGCTTGGTGTTCAAATCCTTGACATCTATGGGGACTCCTAGCTTATCATCAATCAAATCAAAGGAACTTATCAATGTAAGAATGAAATTTTACAAAAATACAACAACATTATTGACTTCCTCTCATAAACCTTCGACCAGTATAAAATCTAAACAATCCTAAACTCATCTAACAAATTCATAGACAATATGGCTTCTCTTGCATCGCTTATTCCCTTATCAACCAAAGATTCCAAGTTATCCATTGTTGTGCATAAAATTGATCCATCATCTCACACTAGTGAACTCCCTTGTGTTAATCTTGTTGAAGAAAACCAATCAGATCTCTGGTACAATCAATTCTATGGATATCTTTCTCAGTTTAAAATACCCTCTGATCTATCTAAGAATGTCAAAAGATATTTTATATAATGCACTAACCACTATGGAATTCTAGACAAAGTCCTTTAAAAAAATGGGTTTGATGGCCTCCTACTTTGATGCCTCAAATCTCATGAATCCATTAAATCTATCCAAGAATTCCATGACGACATATGTGGTGGAAATTTCAGAAGTTTAGATGTTGGTAAATACGTCCTATGGAATGGGATATTATTGGCCCACCCTTAATCAATATTTTTCTGAATACATCAAGAAATGTGTCAAATGTCAACAACACTCCAAGCTTACTCATATCCTGAGTCAGGTTCTACAACCCGATCAAGATTTATGGAATTTTTCACAATAGGGATTTGACCTCATTGGCCTCATCAACCCTCATTCATCACAATGACATCATTCTATCATAAATGCTACCAAATAATTCACAAAAATGGTGGAATATATTCCCCACATATCCACTAAAGCCGATAAAATTGTTGACTTCATCCACCATCACATTATCTATCACTTTGGCATTCCTCACAAAATTATCACAGATAATGGAAAATATTTCAAAAATAAAAAGATTCAAAAACTTTATGACACCTATAACATCAAGATTATATTTTCATCTCCTTACTATCCACAAGTAAATGGTCAAGACAAAAGCTTCTAAAAAAACACTCAACGAAATCCTCATGAAAACTGTTGATCAAGCAGGTAGGAATTGACATCTCTAAATTTTGTTTGCTCTTTGGGCCTATCAGACTAGCATCCATACTCCTACAGGTGCTACTACCATTTTCCTTAGTTTACCTCTGAGGTTATCCTCCCTCTTGAAGTCCAAATTCCATCCCTCCATGTTTCCCTCAAATATTTCATCTCTGATGAGGATTATCATCAAGAACGCTTAGCACAACTTGAATTATTAGATGAACACCACCTAACAACCCTCGAACATCATCATGTCTATCAAGAATGCATCAAAATAGCATACAATAAACATGTCAAATAACATGACTTCAATATTGGTGATCTTGTCCTCAAATAAAATCAAAAATGTCACTACTCTTGAAAGGATAAAACATGGGAAGTTTTCTCCAAATTGGATTGTTCCATATATCATCACTCATAAATATGGATCAAGAGCTTATCACTTAGCCTCCCTTGATGGTAAAGATGAAATGGAACCCCTAAATGTTCTACACTTGTGGAATTTATATTGTTAACACATCTACTCCATGACATTAGTCACATAAAAGATCTCATTCCATCACCAACCTGTCACTTACTTTTGTAATGATTTAGAATTATGTGGTCTCCCATCAGTATCCTATGTTTATGACCTTAAAGATGAACACCATGGCTTTGTTCATCACATTTTTCACATGGAAAAGTTCCTCCTCATAAGTAGGAACCCCACAATCATTACTTCCATCTTCCCCTTATTTTACCAACTGAAAACATGCTAAGGGTACACATGTGTATTTTATACACACATCTTTTCCCCTCCTCAAATGGTTTACTAGGCCTTCCCTTATCTCAAACAAATTCAAATATATATGTATGGATGCATACTATCAAAAAATATAGACTGGTCCCTCGAAGGACAATTATTAATCATTACTAGCAAAAATACAAACCGATCCCTTGAAGGACAATTGTTAATCAAATATTACATAAAAATGGCCATCTAAAATAAAAAATCCAAAAAAGCGTAGACCACTCCCTCAAAGGATGACTACCCAATGGATACAAAAGGATTCTCACATTGATCAACTTTCATATCAAAATTCAAAAGAATAAAAATAATCCAAGGAAAGCTTCCCACATCAATCAATTTTCCCAAAAAAAGTAAACCTCCCACATTAACCAGTTTGCACAATAAAAATACAGTTGGGGCACAAGCCTATAAGCCATCAAAGGAGAGCCTATTCCCCCATACAAACCATATATGAACCCTTCCCATGTTGAAAAGAAGGTATATAAGCTCATTCCATATATCCATGATCCTACATGTGACTAACTATTGTTAGTTATATGTTAACATTTGTACAAGGCCTCAAGTGCATTGTTATACATATTAAAATTACCATCAAATCATATATATATCAAATCCAGTTAAAAGAAAACATTTCACATTTATTCTTAACCATGATAAAGTGCATTAAAAACATATAAATATCACCTTATTTAAGTCACATCACATCAACATCAAACATCATATCCATATATCTAATCTATCCAAGTATCTCAAAATCTCATCACAAACTCATATATAACATCAAATCAAAATCAATCACAAACACATGAATCCAAAATCATAATCATATATATATATATATATATATATATATATATATCATCATCATCAAATTTTATACAAAATGCCTCAAAAGGGCTCTATACATCCAAATCATATACAAAATCTTCACATACTATGTGGTAAACTAAAATCAGAAAATCTATCACCACCTTGACCTCCCTTTGGTCCTCCATCATGTCCCAGATATCTTTGAGGATGTGCATAACCACCATTTCTTACCGAGGTGGTATACCAAGATGATATAAACTCCTTTACTCTATAATCTGTATAATGAGGTGCATCTGGGAGGTGCTCTGTCACAAGTCACTCATAGTATCGCATCTCATCTCCTAAGGCATGATACTTTTCTACAGTCACAAAACCTGGAGGTCTCATCTGAACTCTACCTACTACCAACACTACTCTTACAAGAAATATGAACTACTCCACATCTAGCCTTGATCCTTGTGCTCCACTTGCCGAGGAATTTAAATTTTTTTCTATTTCCCCATACTTTGACCACAACCCCTCCCACTATTAGCAATATCTATCTCTCTGTTGTTGAAAAGTATCACACTCTAAGTGTGCCTTATCTCCCTCCTGTAGAAAATAACCCCTTTACCAATGAGCAGTATTCCAATCCACTACCAAATGATCCATCTCTAGATGAGGTGCATCAAAATCTACTTGTAGTCTCACTAACTCCTCATCACCCTCCTCCAGCTCTCCACCCCAATCCATCTCCTTAGGCCTCCCATTATTGTGTCCACCAATCATTAAAACCCTAAAATATGCCTACATCGTCAACATCCACACCCTTGAGCTCCACCTCCTATGCCACATACTATGCCTCATCTACCACCAGTGCTGATAGGTATCTCTCTGAGTCATCTCGTTGATAGATAATTAGATCGATGGGTATCTACTGTGGTATTCCAAACTATCTCCACACCCTGGGGAACTATACAACCTTAATCATATCTACTCTTTATCCCTAGATCCACCGCACGTGTCTCAATCCAGCCAAATCCACATCCCTACTTAACTATGCAATAAATCTAACATATGGCATCTAAAAACATTGACCACAGATAGTCCATTGAGGGGATCAACATAATATGCATCATCTAACTCCACCCCATCTTCTCTCATCTAATCATACCTCCATATCATGAAACCCACTTCATACTCTTCTAGGACCCCCTCTCTCCAAGGAAGACCTGGTGGCCTCACTAAAACAATATGCTCATAAGCCTAATAGTGAATAAGAAATACCACATAAAAAAACCTCCTTCTAATAACAAAAAATCATAGAGCATGGTATACTAGTGCCAACAAGGTACATCCACATGCATACACTACCCGATGCTCCATAATCTCAGCTACAATACACATAGTGTCTACAGAAACCTACCTCATCCTGATTCTGACAGTACATAACATGAAATTGACAACATGAACATCTACATCAATCACTTATCCAACACCTCTATATCATAATAAATATTAATATGAAATTCCCTGCTATATATTTGATGCATGGGGAACCATATCCATGTGACTACCTCATAGTATCAAGATATGCCTCCAATGTAATGGACACTATCCTCTCCCCTTGAATCAATAGTCTTAGAATACGATGCATATCGTCTAGTGTGATTGTCATCTCTCCAGTATAGAACTAAAATGTCCATGTTCTTGGGTCCCATCTATCCAATAAAGCTACCATCAAACATGTATATATCAAAATCCACTGGTAGTGGTAGAATCCTCCCAAACCAAAAAATGTCAAATGATCCCGCTCTACATCTGTCACATCACTCGTGATACCCTCTAGCATGTCATGGATTCTATCCTAGAGATATATAATATCTCTCACCCGCAAAAAAAGAAAAACCACATCAATTAGCCGTTTCATCCAACAAAATTAAAAAAATCAAACCTAACAGCCGACTGTAAATCAAAAACGATTTTCATATGCTGATAGACGAAGACCACACCAATTTCCACCAATCGTCAGATCAATGATGATTGGGCATTCCCACCTAAATAATTTCAAAAAATACAAAATAAATAAATAAAAATAAAACAAATACACAAAAATGAAAACAAAATTAATAAATCAAACCTACATACCCCTCTCCTTACCCGCTTTTTATTCCAATCACTCCTTCTCAGACCCATCTCTCAAAAAAACTTAAAATAGACCACTCACAACTCTCAAATCAAAATTAGACACATGAAAATGAGCCATTTGTGCGCCCAAATTGGTTTATATAACCACTATTTATACGATCATTACCGATTCCCAATTACTACCGATCATCTCCTATAACCGATGATGATCACCAATCGCCACCAATAGAAATCCCTCTTTACACATCTTATCAACTTTGGTCATCTATACCTCTTTTAAGTACACTGTGACACTATCTAAAGCTCATACACCTTTTCTTTGATGCCTATAACCTTCTCAAAATTTTGTTTTATGTCTATACATCTATTTTTGCACACATTATTGATGTTTTCCTCTGAACCATTGGTCCCACGACTTCACATATCCATGTGTGAGTGCTCCCATTGGATCATATCCTTATAGTAATATTCCCGAAGCACACATTTGTATAATATGAACATTATTTTCACTCTCCTAAGGCCGCATAATGTCCCCTACCAAGTGTTTCCAAGACTACTACCATCTCTATATATTTCTCCAACATGGTCACTCTAGACTACAGTCAAGCCCTAGAACATCTTTAAGCAAATATATTCAATCAATTTAACTCTCTTTAATCTAATTAATAATATAGTTTCCCATTGGATTGAGGGGTAACAATATCCTTACCATAAAACTAGGCCATCGCCACACTAGTTTTTATCTCACAACCTATGCTTATAGGAAACTCAAAAAAGGGGCAAATGTAGACACCAATTTTTCACCCCTAGGTGACCTGATACATATTAATCACACTATCATTATCATCACTACCTAAGTCCATTATCTATATAATCTAAATTACCACCATAAAGCCTCATTTACCCTCGTAGAATATTATTTACCCTTCCTAACCATCTAAAACAAACCTAACCTAAATTACCCTAGCCATCCTAACCCTCTAACCTCTTCCTACTCTGATTCCCAACCTCTCACTATTCCTAAAACAACCTCAACCTTTAGATGAAAAGTAGTTTAAAACATTTTCCATCCTTTCATAGTTTTTAAACCGTCCTTGACCTGATCGATGATGATCTATGATCAACGGTGATCATTGCAGACACCATCGATCCCATTTAATCACCTTCCATCTCCATTTCGTAGTTATCCAGCTAAGACATATTGGAATCCTAATAAATTATTGAATCTCTACATGATATCATGCCATTAGAAGATATCCACACTATGCTGTCATCCTTTGGGAACCTAGGTCAAACAATGAATTAGCCATTTGGAGCTCCACAACCTTAACAATATTCAACAAAGTTAGTGCTTTTTTGTTTATCCTTTTCAATCACATCTTACATTAGTAATATCATACAAACACTTGTCTTGATACCTTTGTCTAGCTATCAATTTTTTTTTCTTCCATTTAGTTCTTTGATCAATCTTTAAGCATATTAGAAAAATTCATCAATGATCACCGCCAATCCTTGATCTCCCCCGATCTAGTCCCAAACTCTTTTTACCATGAATTATCCCGTTATACGTGTAAAAACCTCTGCATTCTGCATCTTCTCTATTTCCATATTCCTTCTAGTTCATTTTGGCACTATAAAACTCTATCTTGCATCAATGATAGTCTATTTATTGGCACTTGTTAAAATATACCATTTTCCCCCGATCATTGTTGTATGGTAGGTAAAAATGTGTCTAGACAACATGAACTCCTATCATCCATTCAACTAGGGTATAAATGAATTGAGTAAGAGACACACCAAGACCAACACATAAAAAATATAATTTAAAGAGGGTATAAGGACCAAAAAGATCAGATACCCAAAGGGAAGTAACCCTTATATTAGGAAAACCTAGGGTTTCCAAGGCCCAAGGTCGAAAAAGAGAAAGGAACCCTATTGGGGTATCGACACTATGGGGGTAATAAAATAAAAATGAAAGATCTATGCTAACCAAAGTAAAACATGCATCATAAGATAAATATCTAAATAACAATATGATAACCTAACATGTGCATAAAATACTAGGATAACATATGCATGAGAAGAGAGATAAGATACTACTCTATGAAAAATGAAAAGTCAAGTTATAACACTTACTTATTGGGGTATTCACCGATGCATATATTTCCCAAAGGATAATACACCAAGAGAGAATAGATTTTGGTTGGAGAAGGGGAAACAATCCTATCCTAACTCAATGTAGGTGACCTAAGAGTGCAAGAAAACACATCCAACAATAAGAAGATCCAATCCAAGAGTTAAGGTGAAAGAAATGGAAGAGCTGAGTGAGCAGATATAAGTTGATAGAAAAGAGAAGAGAAAATGGTGAGTTCCTGTATATCTCTGTGTGTGAAATAGTATTTTTAGTATTTATATTAACACCATTTCCTGCAGGTAAAGGCATCAGACACGAATTTGAAAATGCACCGAAAAAATCACCTGCAGACGATGGTGTCGGAGAGGGAGGGGAGATGGAAAGTGGTGAGTGCAATGTGTCATTAAGAAAAAAATTAATGTAAGGAAAAAATAATATGGTCATTGTAATATAAGATGTTGGAAGGGCACAAAGTAAAATAAGAAGATAAGAGAAAAAGAGGGTACATAAATAGGACCAAAATCTATTCTCTCTTCGTGTATCATCCCTAACCTAATGGTTACATGAATAACCATACCCCTATCCCAAAATGAGCCCCTTAAGGCACCCTTTCTAAGAAATATATGCATTAGTGACCTCTCACTTGGAAGAGAAATCGTTTGTAACATGTATGCAAGAATAAAACTTGAAAAATTACGTGTATACAACTTTTGATTCTCGATTGTCATCGATCATTATCATTTTAATAATTTTATTAGTGATAATATCTTTATCAATCTTTTTTGACCTAATCTATTTTCTTGCAAGATGGATTGTCTGTAGATGACTATTTTAGGATAGGTACACGCCATCACAAGAATACATGAAATATCGATGGTGAAACAACATTTTGTGCTAGAGTAGTTTGATATCATCCATGAAATCAGCCTGTGTGCTATTGCCTTCACTCCTGAAGTTGAAGACATTGAGGAAAAATTAGAAATCATACACGAAGAATGAGAACCGTGGAACATTTTTGGTTTGACTGTTTCAAAGAACTTGAACTTGCTGCATCCCTAGCCTGGGCCACCTATCAAGCAGAGCAGGATCTCTCTATCCTTCTCAAATTCTAATATTTTTGTCATTATCTTATTTTATTATCAAATCAATTAATTGAAAAAAATGAGTTCACACCCTTCAAGGAAGCCTTTTAAATTCCTGAGATCAACCTTTGCTGAGAAACCCATTTAATCATTATCTAATATTTGTCTTGTCTAGCTGTCCTTGCATACAGGTCCTCTCACTTAGTGAAAGGAGGATTATTCAACATTTTTTGTGTATCCATTCATCTTGAAATTGCATTTTCTTGCATATGTATCGATAAACCCTTCTTTAATTAGAGTTTTTAGTATTTTAGTATAATAGTTGACTAATAAAAATTTAGCATAAAATGTTCTCTCCTAAACTTTCAAATGAACACAACTTGCAAACCCCAAGGAAAAATGATTTGAAAATTTTCCCATGAATCCTCATCCAAAATTCCCTCATTTTGATCCCTTTTTAATTTTCTATTGTGGAGAAACTCATTCCACATGATTTAACCATTTTTTGCATGAAAACCCATTTATTGAGCTCACAATGCAACTGGAAATTATTTCCTCATTTCCTGCCATTTTTGATGAGAGATCATCAAAATCATTAGAGCGTCTGTTTCTCTCAGAAATTCCTTCTTAAAAAATTAAGTCTCATCCAATTTGGATATGTTTTTATCATATAATGGAATAAACAAGATTATAGCTAAACATATCATTAAAAACCCTAAATGCATGTGAAATGAAGGGGAAAATCATTCCTCTTGTTTCCCCAAACTTTACCAACATTCTCAAATCGTTTTATACCACAAATTCACAACATGAATTTCTATTATTCTGGATATGAACCCATTCTGGTTCTGGTCTTCAAATATCCAAATATTGGGGATAGTAATGTTGAGAACATGATCTTCATAGACCTGAATTAGAAGATGGATGAAGAAAAACAAACTTTATTAGTTGATAAAACATTTCATAGTGGAATCTATTGGGTTGTCAACTTCCCATTGGAAATCCAAGGCACATAATTTTTTATCACTTGTGCACAAGATTATGAAGTAGAAATTCAAACCATCACCGCTGATGAAGGTTTCATTATTGCTATATTGTCTCCGAAAGGGATTTTAAAATGCCCATGCATCTTGAGACCCAAGAATATGAATTTTTTTAGAAAGGATATTCTTTTCTCAAGTGGGAAAGAAAGGACTCTTGTTTACAAGGAGTAACGATTGGTAACTAGATGCAGACAATTCATAAGAATTTTGGTCTTCTTAAGACTCTCTCCTGCTTTGAATTCCCTAAGGAAATATTTGATTGCATAGTCATGCTCAGTAGGATCATTGGAGATGCATCAATCAAGGACTTCCACATGTGGATGAATTAGTTCACCTTGATCACTACTAAAGGAACTCAAAATATTGACTGGAGCCAAATCATTAGCAAAAAAATGCATTTGCAATTGATAAACCTCAAAAGAACAAATAGGTTCATAATGAATTCCTATTTGCACAACTTTACAAAAGTGGTGTATGTTATCTGGTGAAATAAATATCCTGAAAGGTGAACCACTATATCAAGTACATCCACAGTTCACTTTAAAATAATACAAGATGTATTTTACCTAAGTCAATGATGTCTTTTTAATGCCCTTAATAAGGAAAATGGAAGGAGATATCAATTACAAGTTGTCAATGGAAGCTTGTGAACTGTGCAAGAAATACATAAGCTATTTCATGTAGTTAATTTTTTTCCTACATCTGCATCAAAGTATTTAATGATGATCTAATGGAGCTTACTCGGTACCCAAGAAACAAGTTAGTTATCATTGAGCTATGTTGGTTATTTTCCATAATACATTGGAAGTGCTATGAAATAATGAAGAAATGAGTAACATTCCAAATTTATCTAGGAATTTATTCTTGGGAGAATTGGGGAGATGTAAGTAAAATAAAAGCTTCCCTAAGATCATTAAACTTTTATACCTACTCCGTTGAGAAGTCATATGATAGTAATAAATATATGGAAGTTGAACACAAGTATCTTGGCATTTATCATCAACCCAAAAAGGAGTATTATTGTGAATATTTTTTTGATGAGATAAAAGTATATAAGCATGACTTCTCTAGAAGGATAGTGCAAAACTGAAATAATTCCATCTTGAATGGGTAAAAGAGGACATAAAAAATGATGCTTCTGAGTTGTTTGAACTGGGGTACTTGGAGTCTATTTGCTTCACACCTCTTCCTCCTATTGACTGGTCAGTTGTGGATCTTGTTGACATCTTGACACATACTACAACAATCATTCAAAGGCTAAAAAGGTGATTAATTAAGAATGTACATGAGCTTAGCTATGCACTTTTACCTTCTTATAAAAACTAAGAGAATTTAGGGAGATAAGTGTATGTCATAGAATCGAGGTGCCCTAGGAATGATGACACCCACAAGCAAGGAAACTTACCTAACAAATATCTCTAGAGTCTCACACTAAATATCCTTGCATGAATTTACCAGTGAGAAAGGATGACCAATATACTCTCAAACAAAGAGAATTCATAATATGCTTTGCAAGAAACAAGTCTAAGTCCATCAAATTCCTCATGAGATAACCTCATAGTTCCCTGTACGATAGAAAATCAACACATGACCTTCTTCACACCCAACCTCCCGAGGTCATGCCAAGATAGCCAATGTGGAATTGAAATGGTAGTGAAAGTGATGGTGATGACCAAGCTAATTGGGAAACCTTATGTCTTTGACACACAATAACAAAATCTGCAAATCTAAGGCAAAGAATGCTCTCCTAACCTGAAGGGGTGTGATGGTATGGTACGATATGATAGCTACTCAGAGACTCCAATCGATGTCTAGTTCAACTAATATTCTATTGATTGGTTGCAAAATACATGGAAAGTAACCTGCAGGTGCCTCGTATGGGTTTCTAGACAAGTTCATGGAAAATGAGACAAGAGATGCAGTAGAGATATAGGAACTAAGGGTGATTTTCTGGTCTTTTCCATAAAGTCTTAGCTTGATCAGCTGCTATATTGAGCAATGAAATCTATGTAATAATATTGGGTGGAAGTGGTGAAGATATGAATACCAATGTGCATAAGCTAGTGTCGATATCTAACTCACTAGCAGGCCCATTGGGTTGTGGGACTTTTGGGTCACAACCAAAGACTTGTAAAGGTTAAGGCCCTTGTATGTTCATGCATGCAATCAAATCCTATTTCTAAGAGAATTCCAAAAGTCGTAGGATTGATTAATGGCTACGTTCAATGTCTCTAACTATCTTATTTTCCTTGTGTATGTGGCAGGTGTGCGTAAGATTGTTAAGTGAAAACTTGTGTCAATGTCAGTTATTAGCTTTGGCCCATTGGGTTGTGGGACCAGGGGCTCGCAACTATAGGTATTTTCTTGTTGCAAACCATTGATGGTCATGCAAGATGAATTGATTTGTTTTCTCAATAAATCAGAACAAAAAAATGAAACAAACTAATCTATGGAAATAAATATCTTTGTGCTTTTCTAATTTTTCAAAAAATGCATCTAATCTAAGAAGCAAATTAAAAACAAATAACTAGCCGGATGTAGGTAGCTATCTATGTAGATGTGTGAATATAAATCTAAGATCTATTCTAATTCAAATAAAATCTTTCCAACCTTACCTCAGAAGTGAAGAATAAATCATGACTCTAACAGAGCTATTGTTTCCCCACAACTTCCCTGGCAATAATGAAGAGAAAAATTCCTATTGATTTGATCTACTTGTAACTATGTATCTAGTTGAAATGAATTGTTTATCTACTCTATTTGATATGCGATTGAAAATTTGACAAAATAAAACAAAAAAATACATAACTCCAACCTGGAAGAGCAAGAGCTTTGGCAAATCCAATAGTATCGGTATTTGTCCCCTCAGTTCTTTCCTTTCTTTATCTGAGTGTTCATGTGAGTCCAAAGGATTGGGAATGCAAAGAAAAAAAACAAGAGGATGGCACTTGAGTGATGGAAGATTGGAAGCAATCTAGACGTAATGCAAGTAGAAGAAAGATAACACAAGAGATCTGAGCTTGGATATGCAATTCCTAGAAGGATTATGATAGCACAACAATGCAAGATACAAAAAATTCTTAGGCCCCTTTTAAAAGCATGGAATATATAGGAATGAAGGATAGAAGGTTAATTCATGCACAAGGCAATCAAGAGGCAGTTCCACTCATTAAATCTATTTAAAAATAGAAGGAACAAGGAGAACCAAGCAAATGAAGCTATTTTTAGAAAATTCGGCTCACATATGCATTCAAAAATAAAACTTAAGTGAATCGTCGCATGTAATTTTACGCATGAAGATTATTGAATTATTGATCAGGACTGTTGCCTTGCGTAGGGTGGCAGTTTCAGGACTACCGCCCTAGGCAGGGTGGCGTTCTTGGCACTGAAGGCCAAAACAAGCACATCGAGAAACGAGGAGATGGAAAAATGCATAAAAGGGTTAGGTAAGGCTATCTAGGCTACAAATATATACTATGAATGGGTTTTTGAAGCTTGAACACCTTTTTGAAAGGATTTTGAATCATCATTGGGGACATTTATAACCATTTTCGTGACAATATAGCACATGCAATTTTGGGTGCATACATATTGCCCCCTCGGAGAAGCATCTTAGCCATGAAAGAGGCGTAAAACGTAGAGTTTGAGTATGGCATTCCAAAAATGGGGAGTTAGAAGCTATACCTCATACACTCGTGTGTCGAAATTTCACCATCCAAACTCCCGTTACCTACAAGAGAAAAGGAAGACTCAAGTGCAGATAGATAAAATATCAAAAAATACACACTTAATTAAAATGACCAGAGGACTTACCATTTGTGTGAGGCTGTAGAAATATACCTGCACCAATGCTCTAACCCTGTAGATAAACAAACTCAAAATGAAGTTAGAAATGATATATATATATATATATATATATATATCAAAACAAACTCATTTCTCAATTCATTTGTGCATTGTTGATTTGGTTAGTTTGATTGATTTGGAGCTCTAGATTTACGATGAACGTTCTTGATGAGAATACAACCAATACATGCATGTCAAGATAGTGACCATGCCTCCATGAGTGGGAGATTGACCAACGCACTCTTAGGTTAGTTATTTCCTTCTTTGTCTTTTTTTGCCCTAAAAGTTTAAATGTTGAAAAGTTCACCTAGGGGGGGAGATTTTTAAAATTTCTTGTCTCGAATGGGTCTTTAGGGGGGGAACCCATAGGGCATGCTTTTATTTTGTCAAAAATGGCCATTTTTAACATTTTTGATCATTTTAGGGTTAAGGGCATGTTTTTAAAATCAGTTCAGGACTGACGCCCAAAGCAGGGTGACATTCACAGGGCCGCTGCCCAAGGCAAGGCGGTGGTCTGGGAACCGCCACCCTGTATTGGGCGGCGGTTTTGGATAGAATGCCGAAACATGATCGAAACTTTATTTTTTTTAGATTTGTGAGAGTTTACCATTTTTTTGATGAGCTTATTATGTGATGTACTTTACTAACTTTTTCTTTTCTCATGTTTTGGTGGATGTAGAATAAGGTGGAGTACATACGCTAGAGCAAAGAGAGAGAGTGTGATTGGCTCCCTGGGATTTTAGATCAGTTGAAACAGGTTGAGACAAATATTTTACAGTGGGTAGGCATCTAGCGGATAGCATGAGTGCCCCATGTTTCTCCTGCTAGTCACATTTTGTGTGACTTATTCACTTCTTGGGATGTGGACCAGAACAATTTTTGGTTCGCAGGTGTCAGGGGGATTGGAACATCACTCTGGAGGATGTTTACAACATTCTTGGACTCCCAGTACTTGGTAGGAGACTGACATTGGTGATAGCGAGGTCTAGGGACGTGATGACACAGCTGGTGACATACATGGGAGACGTAATTGTCTCTTTTGGCTCGAAGAATGGAATGAAGGTTGTTCTATTGCTACTTCTCCCATTCCTATCCTTCGGAGAGACATAATGGGTATCATGTCCTCGAGACTAATCAGAGACAAGGGAGGAGATACACTTTTGTACTTTTGGGCTCCCATCTTTGCATAGATCAAGGCTCATGGCCGTAAGTATGCCTGGGGAGTAGATATTATGGGGACCACATACTATGATTTATATAGAGTTGTCAGATTGCAGGGGAAGTATTTGAGCCACCCCACTCTAGTTATGAGTTGGGTCTATGAGCATTTCATCCCGTATGGTAGGGGTACAGGTATCAAATCCAGAGGTTGTCTGGGCAGCTAAATGGATAGGCATGTCCATGCTATGGACTCCACATCAGTCAGTGGCATCTATGACTACGGATGACATGACCCCCACACCCTATTAGGACATGGCATGAATATGGGGTGAGGAGACTATGATGATGGTAGATTTCTCTTCCACAAGCTAGCTAGTTGATAGAAATGGGAGACTAGAGATTCACCCTTTTGACCAGGTACCCCAACAGTTCGGTCTCCCATATCTTGTCATGCTTCCTTCAGTGACGCCTATTTATAGGACTATTCAGGAGGCACAGAGAGGTCCTAGAGGGGATCTTGGTTAGACAGTTGTTACCCCTAGTGTTCATATCACAGTTAGGCATGTAGTTCAGGTTTAGTAGGTAGCTGGTGCTCCTCAAGCACCCTTACTTCAGATTGCAGAGGATCCTCCTCACAATAGGGAGGAGGATGAGCTGATCAATTTGGAATCTGATTATGAGGAGGATACGGGAGAAAATATGGAGGGGGAGTCGGTCGAAGAGGAGGATGAGGGGGCAGGACCTTTGGAGGGGGCTGATAGTGACCTTGAGTGGCATGATACTCAGGAGATCCTCAGAGCGGTGCATGAGGAGGTGAGTGTGGAGAGAGAGACTCTAGTATCGGAGGAGACACTTGGAGGGGAAAATGAGTCTATGATGGGATAACACCATGCCTTTGGATTTGGGGAGGCTCCATAGCCACCACCACCACCTACCTCAACAGCCAATGATCCCACATGGATGCCCGGAGACCTGAGTATGTTCAATACTCCTTTCTCTATTTTGCTATTGATTTCCACATGTTTATTTTAGCATTTTATTTTGATTTGCGTTCTGATTTTCTAGCTCATTATATATAATTTTTGCAGCGTTCACACACGAGTGGTGAGAGATCATTCATTGGGCGTGTGTAGATACCTTTTTTATCCCTTTGGAGAAGACCCAAGCCAAGTTGACTACTGATTTAGGGCATCCCTTAGCCATCATCCAACACACCAAAATGTTTACTCCCATCTGGAAGGTCACGGAGATGGTGACCTCCCTTTGTACCATAGTAGCTAGATATGAGATGACTGAGAGCCTAATGAGGCAGAGCCATTCTCACAGCGAGACCACATGCACTGGGTGTCACCATGAGCACTCACACCATTCATTCCATTCTCAGCACTGTTGCAGCCACAACAGGAGCCCTAGACATGGCCACATGCCATTTGAGGGATCCCATAGGGATTAACAGGCCGTTGAGCCTTTATTTCTTGGATACCATTTTTTCAACACTACGATTTTTTTTGGTATGTTTCGGGCTTGTTGCGAGTGTTTTTGACCATGCCTAGCACATGATGACATTGTATACAAACTTAATCCACTATGATATATATAGACTCTATTTTTGGTTCGGCATTCCATTGTATCCGATTTGTATTTCTTTGGCTTATCTCTCATGTGTACTCTAGATGTTTAGAATTTCCACTTTTCTATGCTTTTTAGAAGGTATATAATGGATGTGAAATGATAACAAAATGATTTCTTTTGTATTTCATAATGCTGATATATGATGATGTAAACACAATGTGATCTTAAACTTAGTTTCTTTTGCAATCTTTGGTACTTCATATTTGTCTTGACAAAACATGATGATATAATGATATGATAAATAGATATGCTTGCCCCACTCCTAACCCCACACAACTAGTAAGATGTGAGGTCTCAACATTGAGAGTTAGAAAGGGCACAAGCCATGAAATTTGTTGAATGAAAGTGATGAGAGAAAGACAGAGGTTTGATAGAACCAAATTTGGATGCTATAGCCTTACCCTACTCATGCTACCTCATAGTTTAGAATGTGAATTGCTTTCTAGTTTATCTACACTTGGATCCATAGATGGCCACTTGGTTGAAAAAATTTGGTTTTTAGGGTTTTGAATTCTCTTGGAATTTTGAAAATCTAATTCACTTTGTTTTGACTTAGGATTTCACAGTAATTGATTTAATTGTTTATGAATTTCAGATTTATCAAATATACCCCCTAAACCTTGCCCCATGCTGCCAGTAGGAAGCACATGCTTATCACCATAGAAAAAGCATAGGTGAGTAAGGGAATTTCCTTCCTTTCCCAACCCTATGACACTAGTAAGAGACACAAGCTCAACACCGAAGGTTGGTAGGGCAAAGAAATGTGTAAAATAATTTTTTTCTATTGATTTGCATTTGACTTACTTATTTGGGAAAATGTTTAGAATGTTCTTATTTCCAAGGAGATGTATGTGGGATAGATGTAACACCATGAAGCTTCTAGAACAGACCATGAACAAAAGACACCTATCCTAAGAGGAGACCAAAAGTAGAACCAATTATCCAGGCCTTAGTATGGTTACTGCCAAAACTTTGTTTTGTCTTGTTTGGATTGATAAGTGATATAGAAACAGTTGATGATACAATGAATATTTGAAGAGAAATGATTTAAATGTTTTACTAATATTTTCAGTAGTTTTTAGGAATTGCTATAAGAATAAGATCCTTGATCACACTTTTTACACAATGAACAAATAGATGAAAATGCAATGTAGATGCAATAATGTACATATGAGAATGCTGATGGATCATGCATAATACCTCTTTAGATGAAGAGAGTTTACGGATTTGCTAAACTCCTCACCTTCTACTGTACACAAGTGAAATGCACCATTTTTATAGTCTTCAACTACTTGATATGGACCCAACCACCTAGGTCTAAACTTTCTTCCCTCACCGATCTTCTTTTCTATTCAGATTTTGAGTCTTAATACCAAATCTCCTTCGTAAATCTCACGTTCATACACATTTTTATTGTATTGCCGAGCCATGCGGTCAGCGTACACATTGTGCTATTGCCTAGTGTTTAGTCTAGCTTCGTCGAGGATTTCTAATTGGGAGAGATGAGCTTCTCGATAACACTCCTCCCCCAGGATCCTAGGTAGTGAAATGCGGAGGCTTGGTATTTCGACTTCAAGTGGAAAAACTACCTCAACACCAAATACTAAGGAAAAGGGGGTTGCCCCCATTAGTGTTCTAACTGATGTTCAATAGGATCACAAGGCCAGAAAAATCTTTAGATGCCAATCTCATTTATTCTCCTTAACGATTTTTAGAAGAATGGAATTTAAAGTCTTATTGGTAGCCTCAGCTTGTTCGTTAGCCTGAGGGTAGTAGAGAGAAGCCATGTGATGGATTATTTTGAACTTTGTACACAACTCACACACCTCATCATTTTTGAAAGACATGCTATTATTAGAAATAATGACATGTGGCACCCCATAGCTATAAATTATCTGGTTCAGGATGAACTTATTAATTACAGAGCCATGGATAGTGATAAGGGGCATAACCTCTACCGACTTGGTAAAGTACTCTGTGGCCGTGATTATGAAATTATGGCCATGTATTGACGAGGGAGAGAATTTCCCTATTAGATATAGGCCCCATGTGGAGAAGGGACATGGATTTGTAATTGGTTGTAAAGCTTGTGCCAATATGTGGATCTCGTGGGAAAACTCTTGACACTTGTGGCATCTACGCACAAACTCTACTACATCATGTTCAAGGGTGGGCTAGAAATATCCCATATGATGTATCTTCCGGGAAGTGGCATGGCTGCTGAAGTGGCCACCACATATCCCACTGTATGACTCATAAAGAATATTTTCAGACTCTTCAACATCAACACATCTCAATAGCATTATGTCAAAGGCTCTGCGATAAAGCACCTATTCGAGGATAACATACATAGCAAAAATTACGTGTAACCGCCTTCTTTGTTGTGACATTTCCCCTTCCGGGTACGTGTGGTCCATGATGAAATTGATAATGTTAGTGTACCATGGGCATACAAAAATAGGAGGCCTGGTTTCAATGAAATATATGCACTCATCGAGAAAGTCCAAATCTAGCAGATCACCCCCGTCTAATGGATTATCGGCCAACAAATCTGCAATGATTTGACCCTTAACAAAATTTTGATTTATGAACGTTAACTCAAACTTAGCCATTAATGTAATGAAATGCCTAGCCTTTCTAGAAAAGGATCCCTACACGAGGAATGTTCGTAAGTTGTTTGACTTGACTATGACCCTTGTTTCTTGATTAAGCATATAATGTCTTAATTACTTGGCTGCAAAGACTATGGCAAGGCATTATTTTTTTGCTTGCATGTAGCATGTCTCATAATCAAGTAATGTCCTACTGATAAAGTAAACAACTTGTTCTCACTTATCTTTGTCCTCTTGAGCCAACATATAGGCTAGCAAAACATCTGTATCCCATGAATATAAAATCAAAGGGTGATTTGACATAGGTGGCATTGGCATGGGAGGGGATAACAAGAATCATTTAATTACCTCAAAGGCCTCATTACATTCCTTCGTCCAATCAATGCTATAATATTTCTTCAACAAATTATTGATTGGATGAATAAAAAAGGTCAAGTCATGGATGAACCTTTGGATTACACCAAGTTTCCCAAGAAAAGATCTAATACTAGAATTGTCTGATGGCAGAACCATTTCTAACACAGCCTAGATTTTGGCCAGGTCAACATCAATCCCCCATGAAGATATAATGTAACCTAGGAGCTTTCCACCTGTTACACCAAATACAAAATTTTTCAGATTCAATGTGACACCATACTCAATCAAACGCGAGAGAATGATACAGATCACCTATGGGTGATTGTATCACTTCCTGGCCTTGGCCAGTAGGTCGTCTATATAGGATTCCACAAATTTATGAATAAGATCATGGAATATATAGGTCATTTCTCATTGATATGTAGCTCCAACATTCTTAAGACCAAATGGAATGAGAACATAACAATAGGTTCCCCAAGGAGTTATAAATGTATTTTTAGCTTGATCCTTGGTAGAGATTTTGATTTTATTATATCCCAAAAACCCATCCATGAGGGACAAAAAATCAAATCCAAATGTTACATAAACGATAATGTCAATGGATGGTAATGGAAAATCATCCTCGGGACAAGCCATGTTAATGTCCCAGAAGTTTATGCAAATACGGATCTTTTCATTCTTTTTGAGGATAAGGACAATGTTAGATACCCATTGTGAATAATCAATAGGCTTGGTAAATCCTACCTGGAGAAGTTTCATTACCTCTTCTTTTACCATAAGGGCCACCTTTGGCTTCATAGGTCTTGATTTCTGTTTAATTGGTTTTACGTCTAACTTAGTGATGAGATTGTGAACTGTGATGTCTTGTGTGATTCCCATCATTTCCTTGTAACTAAATGTGAAGGCTTTCTGATGTTCCTTGAGGATTTGGGTATGAATTTCTACTTCCTCTGGAGTTAAAGAGGATGCTAGTTTAAATATTTTTAGTTCCTCCTCTGTTTCGATGTTTATATTAATCATTCCCTCAATTAAGGAGGCGTTACCCTCCTCAAACTCAGGCGGGGCTGGAGGCAACTTCAAATCCCCTTATTCTTCTACATCATAAATCTCAAGATCCTTTCCCGGAGAGGACTCAATCATTGGATTGCTAGAATAAGAGGAGGAATATGGAATTAGGGAAAAGTATACCTCTTGACAAGTAAGATGCAACTCTGCCAGAGCATTTAAGTAACTTAAGGTTCACTCATCCCTATCAATAGGGTCTGAAGAGTTAAGCTGGTTTTCATCTTCCATGTATGTCAACATTGATGTTACTGACACTTTGTGAATCAAGGATTCAGTGTGGAGTGAAACCAGGAAGTTGGTGTCTTGTAAATCACTACTTGGGGTGAAGCATGAGGCAGAAGTCACTATAGAGTCTGCCAAAAGGTTCTATTCATGTGGAACTGCCTCGATTGATATAAAATCAAACCCCTTAGTTAGGCCCAACATAACAGTTTTGTAGAGTTGTAAGTGTTCAGCCCTAGTCTCGTATACCTTGGATACCTGATTTGTGACTAGCTGTGAATTTCCCAATACCCTAATATTGATGATGCCAATTCTCTTAGCTACAATGAGACCTAGTAAGAGAGCCTCATATTCAGCCCATTGTTTGTGCATTCAAAATTAAATTTGAAAGAAAAAGGTAAAACCCTTCCTTCAGGATTAGTAAGGATTACACCTGCCCTAGTACCAAAGTGAAACTTGGCCCCATAAAAATGGAGGGTCCAACAATTACTTAGAAAGATAGATGTTGATTCATCCTTTATGAGTTCTCCTTTTATCTTGGTTACATCTACAATACAAACCTCATCTGTTAGAAGGGAACCAAGCCCCAAATCATGTCCCATACCCATGGAATCAAAGGGGAGAAGGATAGGAAAATCCTTTTCTAATAGTTCAACTATCTTTACTGTAGTTCCTAATGATACCATCTCTACAACAACATTTTCATCCTTGACCACTGGAATACCCTCAATCAAACCTATAACCTCTAATTCCGTTGTGGGAAGAAAATTTTCTTCTAGAAACATGCTTGCCGGTTTGTTTAAATGGTTTGTGGGAAGCTTGAATTTAGAGTGGACCCCTGGATTTTTCCTCAAGTTGGCCAGATGTATATCAAAGGGATTTGGATCACCTTGAGCGATAAATAATTTCCCCAAATGCAAGAATCTGACTTCTTGGAATAGGATGGAGGGGATTTCTTTCATGCGATGGATCCAAGGGCGACAAAGGATCATATTATAGCTGGTTTCCTGATCTATAATATAAAACTTAGTAAGCACCATCTTGGGTCCAAGAGTGACTGGTAATAGTATGGTTCCGATCGAGTTTTCCTTAAGACTATCATAGACCCTCAACATGTTTTTCTTCAAGGAGCAATTAGTCTCCCCATACCCTAACTTCTAAAGAAAAGAGAAGGGGAATATATTAACTTCTGCCCCATTGTCGATCATTACACACTTCACATAGTTGTTGTAGATCCAAACCTGTGAAAACAAGGTCAGATCACCTCTACGAGCTATTTCAGCATCTGTAGGCATCTTTCTTATGTCAAATACAAACCCAATATACCTTTCAGGATGCCCTGGAGGGAAAATGTCAAAGTCTATATTGTTTATCTTTGCCTCTGGTGGAGGGGTCATGCTATCCAAATGGACAAGACCAAGTGCTTCCAAGAGAGCGGCTCGATGAGCAGGGGAATTCAGTAGATCTAAAAAGGAGATGTGTGAAAAGGTCTTGGCTAGATCACTAATCAAATCATAAGCCCCTATTGGCTTGCTTATCATGTCATGAACACTATCTGACACAACTAGATAGATCAGGGTTGGCTGTGATGAATAGTCTCTAGCTCTTGTTGCAACATTAATTAGGGGTTCAAAGTCAAACTCAACCAAACCTAAAATATTTGTTTGCTGACGGCCATCCAAAGGAGGTGCCACCTATGGGTTTAATGAAGTTGAGGCTTTATGATCATGAGTCCCTATTACAATGCCTTTATTCAAAATTTTAAGATCTAGTCTACCGTCCTTTGGATGCATGGGGAGAGGATCATTGAAGATTCCTAATGGTGTGTTCTGTGGAGACATCGGTCCCATATAGGATTTTTGATTAGGTGCAGTTGGGTTGGCCAGAAACATGTCAAAAAAAACTGTCTTTAATCTTTTGGAAAATGTGGCCAAAAATTATTACAATCATGACAGGTTCTTGCGTCATGCCCATGGACCCTATGGAAACCACAATATAGGTCAGGATCATAATCCCAGGGCCTTTGGTTTGTACCTCATTATGGTCTGAATCCACGGTTGTTGTTTGGTTGTTAATTGTTATGATTAACAATTTGGAACCCTTGCCCCTAGTTTTAGAATTGGCTGGGATATTGACCAGGTCTTAGGGTTGGCATTTGTCTTTGTGGCTGAGGCTATTGCTATTGTTGGGGACTATTAAAATCCACAACATTTACCGAGGGTGAGAAATTGTTATTTCTCTGATTGTTGCCATTGTTGTTGTTATTCGTAGCACATGTACTGGTGGGATTAACAACATTAGGCTTTTTAGGCTGGTCAGTTACACCGTCAGTCGTGACTCCATGATTATTATTAAGGATATTTGGTCCTTGATTGTTATTTGTATTGTTGGAGTAACTGAGAGTGTTTTGAGCAGGTATAACTAACTTCCCATTTGTTCCGTAGGTCTGACGACCACTGTTGATGGCCGCTTGGTCAATCTGAAGAGCACCTTCTAGCACCTCTTCATAACTCCTTAACAGGAACTTTTGAAACTCTTCCTTCACCTCTCTATTGAGGGAGTGAAGGAACAAATAACAATGTTCCGTTTGATCCATGTTTGGAGCACTTGTAGAAGAGTAGAGAATATTTTTCCACCTCTGAATGAAGTGGGATGCAGATTTGTTATGTTATTGTTTGATATGAATAAATTCTCTAATTCCTGTTCGCAGCAGTTTTTTCATATCAAAATCTTTGATAAAATCTGACATAATTTGTTTGAACGAGTGTATTGAAGCCTCCGGTATCCTATAATACTAGTCTAAAGCAATACCTTCAAGTGTCTTAGGGAAAATCTTTGCAACAACTGCATCCCATGGGAGCAGCTCTTTAATGGAACTTGTATAAGCCTTGATGTGGGCATTTAGATTACCCTCCCCTTTTAACTTCGAGAGATCAGGAAAGGGTCTCAGCATGACTGCCTGAATGGAGAAATCTAGGGGTTCTTTGAGATATCCAGAATAAGTCCCCATTGCATATGTTTCTACCATTGAAGACCCTTGTTAGGGAGGTGGGGGCTGCATTGGCTATTGAAATGGGATAACATAGACATTTGGTGGGGTGTATGACATCCCCTACGATTGTCCATATGGACCTGGGTAGGAGTACATGCCCCTTGTGGAGAATTAGAATACATGTGTATATAAGGGGGTTGATTAACTTGATATGGAACTGAAGGTGTGAAGCCAGGGAATGTCACATTTCTGGCTGGTATAGCATTTGAGAACGCACTTCTAGCTGACACCTGTTATAGATATCCATATGTGGCTTGAGGAGGCATACCCAAGGCACCTGTCCTAGTTAACAAGTCTCCATGGTTTAGAGTATTCATGTATACTGGCGGGTTCTGTGAAGTCAGTACTTGCCCATAGTTCTATGGGTAGGAAGGAGCCCATGCTTTCTTGGCATATGAATTCTGTGTATTCTGGGCAATCTCTAACTTAACTTTATTAACCAAATCTGAAATGACATCACCCATTGATGGGGCGATACCTTGCTTAGATACCTTTGGTTGAACCCTTGGAGGTTGTTGAGGAGTATGGTATCCCGCTATAATTTTTTCACGATGTTGCCACCCCTCATTGGTTGTATTGTCAGTTGGTAGAGGGGTAGAATTATTGTTCTAAAGTAGGACATCACCTTGTCCTTATAGCCTGCCAAAAGATTGGTTCATTTTTTGGAATTTCTGCTCACTCCTAGCATATCGTGCTAAATACACCTCATCAAGATGGGGGAGTTGATCAGATTGCATAGTAATGGGATGTCGAAACAACACTCGAGGAGATGAAATCACTTCACCAGTGAATGTCATGTTATTTGAACTTGATTGTTCAAGGGAATAAGTATGAGTGACTTGATCCAATTCTTCAATCCGTACAGAAGAACCAACATTGGTTCCCTGAAGTAGAGGGTTTTGAGTGGATGAGTAGTTGTTTACCCATGTTGAAAGTGAAGGTGATTGTTGTGGTATATTTGATTGGTACTGGTATATGTCAAAACCCAGAATGGGCCAACCGTACTCATCATATCCCAACATATTTAGGGGTAATAAGAATACCCACAGAATAAATGATGAATGAAAGTAGAAAAACTTAGAGACTATCTCTTCACGTCGGGTTCACCGATTTGTATGAAACAAAATCAACACTTCACATTCTTCATACCCAACCTCCTGAGGTCATGCCAAGATAGCTGGTGTGGAATTGAAATGGGAGTGAAAGTGATGGTGATGACCAAGCTAATTAGGAAGCCTTATGTCTTTGACACAAAATAATGAAATATGTGAATCTAAGGCAAAGTATGCTCTCCTAACTTGAAGGGGTGTGATGGTATGGTCCGATATGATAGCTACTCGGAGACTCCGATCAATGTCTAGTTCAGCTGAGATTCTATTGATTGGTTGCGGAATACATGGAAAGTAACCTACAGGTGCCTCGTATGAGTTTCTAGACAAGGTCATGGAAAATGAGACAAGATATGTAGTAGAGCTATAGGAACTTAGGGTGATTTTCTAGTCTTGTCTAGAAAGTCTTATCTTGATTGGCTGCTATATTCAACAATGAAATTTATGTAATAATATCGGGTGGAAGCGGTGAAGATATGAATACTAGTGTGCATAAGCTAGTGTCGATATCTAATTGAATAGTAGGCCCGTTGGGTTGTGGGACTTATGGGTCACAACCAAAGACTTTTTGAGGTTGAGGCCCTTATATGGTCATGCATGCAATCAAATCCTATTTCCAGGAGCAGTCCAAAAGTCATAGGCTTGATTAGCGGCTACGTTCAATGTCTCTAACTATCTTATTTTCTTTGTGTATGTGGCAGGTGTGCGAAATATTTTTAAGCAAAAACTTGAGTCAATGTCAGTTATTAGCTCTGGCTCATTGGGTTATGGGACCTAGGGATCAAAATTGTAGGTCTTTTCATGTTGCGGACCATTGATGTTCATGTAAGATGAATTGATTTTTTTTCAGTAAATAAACTATCTATTAAAGGAAATATAAGCTATATATTTGGTGTTTTCTCAATATATCAGAACAAAACAATGAAACAAACTAATCTATGGAAATAAATATTTTTTCACTTTTCTAACTTTTTAGAGAATGCATCTAATATAATAAGCAAATTAAAAACAAATAACAAGCCGGATGTAGCTAGCTATCTGTGCAGATGTGTGAATCTAAACCTAAGATCTATTCTAATTCAAATAAAATCTTTCTGACCCTACCTCAGAAGTGAAGAACAAATCATGACTCTAACAGATATATTGTTCCCCCATAACTTCCCTGGTAATATTGAAGAGAAAACTTCCTATTGATTTGATCTACTTGCAACTATCTAACTAGTTGAAATGAATTGTTTCTCTAATCTATTTGATATGAAATTGAAAATTTGACAAAAAAAAGAAAAAAAATACATAACTCCAACCTGGAAGAGCAAGAGCTTTGGAAAATCTAGTAGTATTAGTATCTGTCCCCTCATTTCTTTCCTTTCTTTCTCTAAGTGTTCATGTGATTCGAAAGGATTGGGAATGCAAATAATAGAAACAAGAGGATAGCACTTGAGTGATAGCAGATTGGAAGCAATCTGGACGTAATGCAAGTAGAAGAAAGATAACACAAGAGATATGAGCTTAGCTATGCAATTCCTAGCAAGATTATAACAGCACAAAAATGTAAGATACACAAAATTCTCAGGCCCCTTTTACTTGAATACAAGCATGGAATATATAGAAATGAAGGATAGAAGGTTACTTCATGCACAAGGCAATCAAGAGGCAGTTCCACTCATTAAATCTATTTAAAAATAGGAGCAAGGAGAACCAAGCAAACAAAGCTATTTTTAGAAAATTTGGCTCACAGATGTGTTCAAAAAGCAAACTTAAGTGAATCGTCACATGCAATTTTATGCATGAAGATTATGAAAAAATTGATTAGGACTACCACCCTGTGCAGGGTGGCAGTTTCAGGAACGCCACCCCAGGTAGGGTGGATGTCTTGGTACTAAAGGCCAAAAAAAGCACAACAAGAAACAGGGAGATGAAAAAATGCATAAAAGGGTTAGGTAAGGATATCTAGGCTACATATATATACTGTGAATGGCTGTTTGGAGCTCGAACACCTTCTTGAAAGGATTTTGAATCATCACTTGGGACTTTTATAACCATTTTCCTGAAAATATAGCACGTGTAATTTTGGCTGCATACAATCCCTTGTACTCCTAGTGAAATCTCACAAGGAAGTGGTCATAAACCCTCTCTAGTTCAAAACCAAGCCTTGGTCTCATTTTCTTCTATAGGTAGCTTGATAGTTCATGCTTCATCTTCATCTCCCTTTCAAGCTTTCTCATGGGTTCAAGATATCATAAAGAAAATTCAATGTACCATTTCCAAAGAAAAATCTCTAGTGGTTGAAATATCTCCCAAGCTTCAAAAACTCACAGCCATTCCCCAGAATGCCAAGATTACTTCTTGAGTCATGAATGATTCTTTATTGTCTCAATTCATTGAGTTTTATCACCCAAGGGTATATAAAGACAAATCCAAAATTCATATATATTATTATGAGATGACAGGTACCCTCTTGGGTAGATATATTTATAAGGTTACATCCATAACTGTGAGAAAAATAATTCCAAAGTGGTTGTTTGAACAAGGGTGAATAATCTCGAGAACAATTAGAAATTTAGGTACACACATTGACCTCATATATTTAAACCTTATTGGACCTTGATGATCCTCCTCTCATCCCCTCTAAGTCAAATAGTCCCCTAAGTAATATTGACCCACATGCTTTTCAAGAAGTCAAACTTTTTGGAAAGATGGGAAGGATCGCCGAGGCATGGATTGATTTCATCATACAAGAGGGTTGTGAAATTCCCTATGAAGAAATCATAATATACAAGATCACCACTTTATTGACTGAGAAAATGCATGATGTTTTATCTACACTCAAGAAGGAAGTTGACCATTAAAATGAGATTTTTCTATTTATTTGTGAGATGAACTATGTTGACCCAAAGTTGCTACTTGGCAAGACCGTTTATTTGAACCTACAAAATAATTGTTTACGAACATGCATCTATTGGCATGTTGTGATTTAGGTTTTGTCATTAATATAAAATCCCATTAATGACAAAGAGGATGATGGTGAAGTTTCATAGAATGCTTAGTATGATGATGCTATAAATTTATAAGTGTGTTCATGATGATATAAGGTGATTTAGTGAGAATGGCTTGTTCTAGTAAGCCCAAATAGGTGACATAGCTAGCCTAGGTGATGGTACATGGTGTTTTTAGCTTCTTAATGGAATTATAATATTTTTAGCAGCATGGAGAACATATTTGGGGAGTTTGTGGGAACTCACATGAGTTTCAGGGTGCAAATATAGGCTAGAGACCATGTTTCAGGTGGTCATCTAGACCAGGTCTAGGTGCTAGGAGGTATGAGGATGAGATGTAGAGATATGTGATCCCATGGATCCATATAGAGAGTTTTTTGATGATGTAACTGGTATGTTGGGACCTTTTGCAGAGTTTCTATGCTGAGTTATGATGTTGTTTCAGTTGAACCTAGCCTTGAAACTATAAAACCCTAAGGAATATCCATGAAAATGGGATGGGATAAGAATATGGAGACCTATTTGTGACATGCTGATTATTGGAAATGTTGTTAGGGTGTGTTATTCTTATATGGGCAAAATTTTAGGTTTCCATGATGTGTATTTTGCATGTTATGTAAGTTTTGGTGAAATAGGGTCAAGAAGAAGATCATTTCTAGCTTGAATTGCACCTTCTGATGCTCACCTTGAATTATGTGATTTTCATGGGACCTTATTTATTTCAGGGATTTTTTACATTGATTATATAATGTTTCAAAAAAATAATGAGGTCATTTCATCATTAAGTTTTTATGACCGAATGTGAAGAAGTTAAACAACTTTTTGTGTGTTTTAAACCCTAGCTCAAAATTAGTTGCAGAGAAATTTATCCTAAGTGGAAATAATTTATTTATAGTGAATTTATGATGATTTTAGGATGTAGATAAATCCTACAGGTTTCTAGAAATGTATGGTTTAACTTGTGGTGATGAGTGGACCCCACTCAAACATGTCATTTTCTAAAGAAGTTCAGTTTGGGACAAGGTTTTACAAAGGAGTTGAAAAAAAAATGGAAATTAGTTTTATCCCAGGAGTTATTATTTATTTCCATGGTTTTTTTAGGTCATGGCGATGCATAAAAATGGCAAAGTGTGCCCTATTTGTGAAGACTAGTCAAAGGGTAGTTTTGGGGCAGTTTGTAGAGACGAGATTGGTTGAAGGCCTTATAATTGGAGTTGGAAGGAGTTATAATATGTTATGGAAAGAGTATTTAGAGTTATTTACAATGGTATAATTTTTATCTCTTGATGAGTTTATTTAATGGCTTTTTCAGTATAGTTTGTGAGGAAGAAGGAATCTTGGTTTTTAGGATAAGAATGCTCATGCTAAAAGAATGAAGTGAATGAAGCATGAGATTATTGATTTGATTATTTATACCATCTTGAAAGTGAAGAGGGATGAATTTTTTTCCTAATAAATTCCTTTGGAGCTCTTGGAAGTGGACGCAAGGGTGAAAACTATTTGAATTTCCAAAACTGAGTTTTAGGTAGCTTGTTTTGGTGAAGAGGAAAGTTGTTGTGGTTTAATCAAGTGGATGTGTAATGAGTTATAACTTGTATATAAGTGATTTAAAGGTCCTATTAATTCCATATAGTTTTCACATTCCATATTTTAGCTCATCTCGATGTGTCTTAAGGCCCAAAGGTAAAATCAGGGTGTTAGAAACACCTATTTAGTGAAGGATATGAGCTAGTGGCCCTATTTAATGATTTATTTGATTGGTAAAAGTAAATTAGAGACCATATATGATTATTATATATTATATTACACATTTATGGTGATTTTTGGATCTTTAATAAGTATGTTTTTGTGATTTGTGGGTTTAGCTCATCCTAGTGATGGGGTTTTGAGCATTTTTAGTGAAAGTTGGATGGTTTTGGTCATGGACGACCTATATGGGTCATATGTGAATGTTTTTATGATTTATTTGGGATGTTTTTAATTTTCCTTATTTGAAAAAAATAGGTAAATTGACTTGGTTTGAGTTTGAATCAAGAGGAAGGTATAAGAGTGATGTTTTAAGTGCAATTTGGCATCGATAGTGCATATGTGAAAAGTGTGACCTATGTGTGAGTGAATTTCAGGTACAAATGAGTTTTTTGAGATATTATAGAGTTTATTATAGGTTTAGGAATTCTTTCAAGAGTGTGTACAAGGGTTTGAAGCAGTGAGAAGTGAAGAAAGTGAACGATTGTGCAAGCTTGAGAAGCTAGGGTTTAAACAAAGGTTTCAAGGTGAGCGAGATGAATTGGTGATCTCTATAAGTTTTGGAAGAAATAAATACATCAGATATATTCTTAAAATGTGGTTGATTGGGTTCTTGATCATCTTGGGGGGTTGTAGTCTCCTTGTGGAGTTGGTGCTTCACAAAACTAGGGGTTGGTGCTATACTAAAATTGGGGTAAGTACTCCTTGTGAAGTTGGTGCTTCAATAAATACTTTTTATTTGAGTAATATAATAATAATTTAATGTGGGGTTTCTTCCCATTGAGGGGTTCCCACTTATATCTTGTTTTATATTGTTGTTTCTCTTTTTCTTGGTTGATTGAATGCATGCTATATGATGTTGTGCACACATTCATGGTTGGTTAAGTGTTTAATGGTTTAAGTGGTAATATGAAATTGAAATTAAAGTTTGTAAGTACTGATTCACCCCCCATCTCAGTCCATTATTCTTCCAAAAATTGGTATCAGATCAGGTCCTTTTGGAGAATTTTGATCACTTGGAAGGAGATCCTTTGAAGCACAATAATGGAAAATCAAAAGAATGGTTTCTCTACCAGCAAGGCACCATTGTTTGATGGAAAAAATATTCTTTTTGGATTTTGAGAATGAATAATCATATCATGTCTATAGGTTTTGATATTTGGTAATTTTTGGAGATTGGCTATACTCTTGCCACTCCACCAACTAGTGCTATAGATAATAAGGCATGCAATTAAAATTCAAAGGAATTTCATGATATCAAATGTGTTCTAGTAGAATTTGAAATGAGAAAAGTAATGCATTTCAAGTTAGAAAAATAAGCATGGAAGAAACTTCAAGTTCTGTATGAAGGAGAATCCAAGGTAAGAATTACTAAGCTTCAGACTTTTAGAAATCAGTTTGAAATATTTAAGATGAATGATGATGAGTCTACTGCTACATAGTTAGGGTTGATAAGGTTATCAAATCCATAAAAGGGATAGGAGAAAATTTGAAAGAAGAAGTTGTAATCCAAAAGGTTTTGAGGTTATTAACTCCTAAGTTCGATTCCAAAGTGTCTACTATTAAATATGCTAAGGATTTCACTAATTTGAAGATGGATGAATTATATGGGACTTTGATTGTATATGAAATGAGGATTTCTGATTCTAAACCAACTAAGAAAGAGATATATTTCAAGGTTGAGAAGATGCCAAAGGACAATCAAACTAAGGTTGATGATACTACTCATAAGTTAGATGATGAAGATCTATTTTCCATGTTTGGTAGAATGATGAATGTTGGAACTGGTAAGTACAAGGGAAAATTCCTATCAAATGCTTTAATTTTGGTAAAATAGGTCACTTTTCTACTAAGTGTCTTCATAGGAATGAAAAGAAGGATCATAATAATAATGAAGGTGGAAATGAAAAGAAAAATAAGTACGGTAAAAAGAAGAAAGAGTTCAAAAGGTTTTCCATTAAAAAAAGGGTAAGAAGATTTTTTACACAAAAGAAAAAACTTATTCCTATGAGGCAAGTAGTGAGAATTATTGTTCAAATTTTGTGTTTGATTATGATCACAGAGATGTAGGTGATGATGTCCTATTCATGAAAAAATATTCCATGAGATCTATTAGTGGAGACTCTACATTATTAGGTGACTTCCTATTAGGGTCCTGTAAAGATTTTTAAGGAAAAGAAGAGGGAATAGAGACTAAATTGGTATGTGTTGAATAAAAAATGAAGCAATATGAAAAGAAAAATAAGAAATTGAAATCAAAAGTAAAGGAATATGAGACAAATATTGAGGACTTAGAAGAGAAGCATTGGGATATTACATAAAATATTGATAAAACTGTGAGAAAGATAGTTATGAAAATGATTACTATGAATCTTAACCTACAATCTAAGGAGGAAGAAGTGATTATTCTCAAGAAGGAGATATCTGATGAAGCCAACAAGGAGAATTCATTTCAGAAGTATGAGAAAAGTTCCAAGGCTCTTGATGATATCTTGAGCAATCAGAAATGAGAAGGTGATAGAGATGGCTTTGGATTCAAAGTTGAAGTCAAGGACAAAGAAATGAATCAAGAAGATCTAGTTTCAAATAAGGAAGAAGGTGAGTCAAACATCAAATAATTTAAGAAGGTGACTTTCATCAAGGATAATGATAAGACTAACCCTATTAGGAAATCTAATTCCTTAAGGTTGTTAGGAAATACGAGATAAAATATGCAGAATAATCCCTTACAGAATCATAACAGTAGAAACTAATATGTAGAAAATATTACAGATCTCAAATAAAAGTATAGAATAAATAACACAACACAGAGAGACAAGATTTAACGTGGTTCACCCAATTTGGGCTACGTCCACCAAGAATCACTTGCTCAGATTTTATTACAAGCATCCACTCTCTAAATACAATACCTAGATCCGTTTGGAGCTATGCTCAACAAAATCTACAGAATTCACACCCAAATTCAAAGCACATCTGCAATACATTTACTTGTCTATCTATCATATGCATAAGACCATATAAATAGACAATTGCTTAAGTAGTTTGATACAAAACCGTGGGTATCAAAACCATGGGCAAAAACCATGGGCATCAAAACAATGGGAAAAAACCGTGGGTATCAAAGCAATGGGTACCGAAAAAACCATGGGCCCAAAAACAGCCCATAACGGTTACTCATTACCCATGGGTTAATAAACCACCCATGAAAATTTTCTTCGGGGGCTTCGCCCCTGAACCACCATCGATCAGGGGGGCTTTAACCCCTTGAACCCCCTTGATTCGCTCACAGGCGAGCGAGACCACCATAAAAATACCCGAGTGTAACACATAGAAGGTGTACCACACTCTAACATGAAAACAGGCTCCAAAAACATAAAAAATGTATGAATAATCTTTCAATGGTTATTTCTTTACTTATAATGGATTTGGTCATAGGGAAAATGAGTGTAGAAGGTCCACTAAATATGATCATCCATGGAGCGATAATATGAGTGAGAATGCTAAGAGTGTGGTATGCTACAATTGTAATGATAGAGGTCATGTTGCTAGCTTGTGCTAGAATGCTCTACCTAGTCAAGATAAGGGATACAAAATTAAGAGTTTAGTAGTGTGATTTAGCTGCAATGAGGTTGATCATGTTTCTAGAGAGTGTCACTATGACTATTCAAGGAAAAACAAGAATTTTTAGGGATCGAAGATAAAAGAGAGAAGATTTCAAAGATCTTGGATGCATGATAACAGTCAAGGAAGAATTTTGGAGCCGAGAAGAGACAATGGTGTCTCATTAAGAGCAAGTTCTGATAGAAAGAAGAGCATAACTTAGAGCTCATATAAGAAATAAGGAAAATACAAACTTTTTTAGGAATCTAAGAGGGCTTAGGACCTCTTGAAGACCTTATTTTAGGTGATCATGGTGTTCATATGCCTCTACTAGGATTCTTAGAGGTTTATCAAATCATATGAAGTATTGGAGTGAGGGGGAGCTATCTGAGTTCGTGTTTATATCCTCCTTTGACTCAAGGTATGTTGTGTCAAGTCATTAAGCATATTATAAAGTTATTTTTGGTTGTTCAAAGGTTGAAAATGTCTATGTCTTAGTGTTGTAGTCTTTGTGTGTGCATGATTGTATTTCTCAAGTATGTACCTTTCTTACCATGGTGTGTTGTAAGTTTATAATGAATTTTTTTATGTAAGGGTCATATTAGTATCTCAAATGAGGTCTATTAAGTCATGGAATTCAAGTAAAGAGTATTCTCTCAGTTAGAGTCAGTGTTTAAAATTTGATGGCAAATAAAAAGCATACTTCACCTTGTAAAGTCAGTCCTGAGTCAAATTAGATGTGTCATAAGCTATATTGCTCATATCAATAATTTCTAAGTGTGTTGAAGTGTGTGACGCTATGTATTGCCTCAAAAGGTTGATGAAGGTGGTAAAGAGTCATAGAGTATGCATTCTTTGTAAGAAGTCTATTTTGGTCATCAAGAGTTATCTAGGTCTACATATTGGTGTAAATTTCACTATTTCATGAGTCAAATAGATTAAATGGTGTGTATGCGTTACATAGGAGGTGTTGGTACCCAAAATGATTATCTCTTTATAGCTGAGCACAACTATAATTTGAGAAGGATGCTTGGAGACAGATAAATCAGAGTATGATTCATTTTTTAGCTGAGAATGGATTTTACTGACTCTTAATTCACTCAGGCCTGGAAGAATTGGATAACACCGTACATAGGGTTTGACCTACCCTAACTAATTTAGGTTGTGCCTTCAACCAGGGTGAGAGGACCCATTTTGTAACATGTGTTGGTGGATAATATCTGTAGATCAACAATATTTAACTTCCCTTTCACAAAATTAAGAGGAGACCTTGTAACATTCCCATTTTAAGACCTTAGAAACAAGGGAATTTTTTTTTTAAAACACAATGTTTTTTGATCTAAATAAAACATTATTTAGAACATACATTCTATGCCAATAAATCTCATAACAGATAACCATATGCATCTTTAAATGACTTGGTGATGCACCGATCTATTCATTCCATGACTCGGTTACCTACCAATCTATTCATGTTTAACTTTAATTACTGAATACTTATCGTATTCTATGTATACTTGGTTCTCTTACCCTAAATTGGGTACTAAGTGATCTGTTTAAAGAATCTATCTGAATATTTGTTACCAATATTCATCTGATATCACATTACTTTAAACTAGGTGACATAGGACAACACAACCAGTAGCTTGCGATACTTTGGCCAAAGATTTTCAACATACTGTTCATGTCACTATTCCTAGATGGCATACTCATAATTATGGAATACATCCTTCACCTCACTCATCTGTTATCTAGAATGGTATTTACTGACTACCGTCAGTCCACTTGTCCAAGGTTTAACCCTAGCCTAGGTTAGAAACATATTTTATTATAGGAAGATGCTCACAATGACTTATGGTATATTGGCATACTCAATTAACCAGATGTGCCAAGGTACCTTGAGCCATTGAAAGCTACTACCTATCCTAAACATGCCAATAACCTGACCTAGAGAGAAACTAAGTTCAAGTCCTTATTTCTGTGTAGATCTAGATGATCAATCCAGAAGGGTGTTGCCACATGTCAACTACAATGTTGTAGCCTCGAGAAGACCCCAGTCTTCTAGAAGGTACAATCCTGTAGTTGGCATGTGCCAGCATCCTACAAAAACTACCTCATCTGATGTACCTACCCCAAGGAGGTTATTAATACATTATTAATTTGGATTATTTAATAGATTACAACAACCTTGCTTGACCCTAATCCAACATTTCATAAGTTCTTTTCTATATTTGATTAAATTAATCATTAAAGAAATTTCTTAGCTTATTATTGCTTTTAATGTTCGTTTACTAGTTTAATAATCAGTTAATCAAAAACAGGTCAGAAGTATCATAAGTTCCATTATAATGTAACTTAACCATTCAAAGAAGCTGTAGCAACCAAATAGGTTCAACTATAGTAGACTTAATAGGAAATGAAGTCTAATGATTAATGATCATATCAATAATCTTTTAGATTACATTCATTTGAGCGAGGAAGAGTCTTCCTCTTCATGATTAAGTGTTAGGGTTGTCATACCCTTCTTATCCTTCACAATTTCTGTAGTTTTACTACGTATTCATTACACATTCCATTACTCTGTTAAATTGTTTAGATAATAAACATCATCTTATGCAACTTAACAAGCAGCATCATTATAAGGGAGAAAGAAATAACTCCCTTTATCCATCTTATCAAAGGATATTTAGATAAGCATAAAATAATATGAATAATATGAACAAGATATAACTTCTATCTTCCTCATAAAAGTATGAGGTAGTTTACACAACCAATGCAAGTAAATCTCCAATTTTCAATTTATCATTAAAAAATTATTCATTTAAATACTATACATTTCATGCATAATGTATAACAAACAACCTTCATTCCAAAAATAATACTTTTCTTTTTCAATACAACTCAAGAATGAATCATAATTCTTTACAAAGAATCAGACTTATATTAGCCAATGCATCATATAAGTTTTTTCCTTCTTTTATCACTTACGATGTCCATCTGCAAAAATTTCTAGCACGGGTCAGTTCAATGAACTGAGCATGATAAGCACTAAGCATTAAAACAAGGTGCATTCCACTAATTTTTTCATTAAAACAACTCTGCTTTAATGAAACAATTAATGTAATAATACAAAATAAGCCTAAGTAATAACATCCCAAAAAGAAGCACAAATCTAAATCTGCAATCACTTTATGAGAGACCATTATATAATCAGAAACTACTGCATTACATTATATAAGTATTGTCCCAACCGATAATTATTTACATTAATTAGCAGCCCTTGGCATTTAACTATCCCATAATTCTTACAGAATTTGAAATACAGAATTGATCTTTCTTTCGTCAAGAGTTTCTTTCGAATTCTAAAACTTCCTTATCATTCCTTCCAAGTTTCAGTAAATTCAAGTTAATTACAACTATGCAATCCTTTTAAGATGAATCATCCTACATCTTAAATAACCAAAAGATTCACAAATCATAAAAGGGCAGCCTAATTCTAGGTTAAGTAAAATAACCTAGGTTCTAGATTAGACCCCTTAACAATTCAAGAATATATACCAAGTCATCAATGCTTCATTTACCAAATTGAGACATTCCCAAATGTCCATAGGTATACATCAAGTATAAACATAAACAATATCAAATACTAGACAATTACTTACAATAAGTATAATATTTGATTCAATCAAACCTATACAGGTCATAAAAAGATAAAGGAGAATAAATTGAAAGTACATAATTTCCATTTCCTTTTAATCCTCAGAAAGGAAAGATCAACATCCTCAATTTAAACAACTTAAATGCTTTAAAAGAAGATTCAATACAACTATTCTTGAATTCAACATTCATTATGAAATAGCAGTCAGGTTCAGAGTGAACCAAATACATACATTATTTATACATATGAAATAAAGAAACATATTCTTCATTAATTTAAGAGATAATCATTCCTTAACAAGAATTCTAATCTAATCTAAGAAGGAAGAGGAACAAACAATTATAAACTCACTTTCAACCATTATGAGTTTCCAACATTGATTCAAATATTAGTAAATGATCAAACTCCTCCATTCCATTATGTAATATATGACTCATATAGGGTTATCTTTTACCCTTATCCAATTGAGAAAGGAGCAAACTATCTGTTAAGTACATAGAGAGTAATAATAAATACAACTTTCAAAAGATGTATGCCACAGCCATATGTAGTAGTCAAAATACAGCAATTACCATCCACTTTCAACAGGTCAGACCTAATTGAAAACCACCTGGAGTCGACAAGGCAATAAGAAAAACACCTCAATTACAAAACCGAGCAGGCTCAAACAGAGTTGATTAGGTTTCGTAATAAAACCAGAAAGAAAAACTTAAAAAGAAGTAAGTCTATCATCAAAAAGTATCTGAGAATAACTCAAATAAACCAACAGACCTAAGAAGGTAATTCCCTCATGACATGCAAATAGAGAATAGTCAATTTCTAGTTTTCGAGAGTAATTTAACAATACTATCCTCAAATATCATATTAGACGGAAAAACAATTCCAAAAAACTCTATCAGACTAACAAGATGGTTTCCATATCGATGAAAGAAAGTCGATCTACAAGAAACACAATCAGCTGGGTTCCACCAAAACAATCTGAACTCTCCACATTTGAAAAGAAAGATTGAAAAGGGAAAGAACCCAAAACCAAGTTCAGTGCATCGAACAGTTTTGTTCTCATTCAGTAATAAAACAAGACTCAATACAAATCTACAGTAAAACAAATCTAATATCCATATCAACTTGAACACAAAACTCAAACTGAGCTATAGTCAAATGGGACTATTATACCATAATAACTCGTATTGTCTCTCAGGACCAAACAATATGACTACACAGTTCATAATAAAATTAAGGTTCATGGCAGAGAAAAATAAAATAAGAAAAGGGTATTCATCCCTCTCTTTCACTGTTTAAACAAGCCGAAGTAACAACTCAAACCACACTTCCCTTTTATTAACAAAACATGAGTTCTAGTTTGAACTGTACATAAAGATAAAATATAGATTGAAAGAAGATTAAAATTCCCCTTTCTCAACACAACTCACGACGTTTCTGATGATAAAATAAAAAATTGAGACAACAAAAGGAGTAATGCAAGATACCCAAAGATGGGAACAATTTTATCACAGTATTTTTCCACAACTCCTGTTCAAAATCCGTTAAGTGCATTCCTTTATGAAACGTAAAACAAAGTAACCAATGCAACAAAACCATCTCAAAAAGTGTAAATAACATAACAATACACTTCCCAATCTCAACAGATACTTCCTGTTAAAATTTCCAACAAAGCTTATACACCCAAATCCATTTTCGAGTATACATTCCAAAAATCTGAACTAAAACCAAACAAAAGGGTCTCGAAACTCAAAATGTTTAATCACATTTAAATAATTCAGAGTGAATACACACACACAAGTACAACCTTCTCATGCAAGGAACATGAATCCAAAAATCACAAATTTCTTCCATCAAGCAAGAAAATAACCAGAGCAAACAGAAAACTATTTACCCACAAAGAGCAAAGTTGTTTTAGTGAAACATTTAGAGAAAAGAAAGAAATATTAATGGGTAGAGCCTATCATGCATGATAGTGCCTCTGCCAATTTGAAGAAGACTTCCAACCATGTTTCCAACACCTCTTCTTCTTCAAGCAAGATCAAACAACAATAGTCTTTTTCCACAGTGTCTCTTATACATCCCTCGAACTGAAAATAGATCAAAGAATTCAAAAATAACCACTAAGTACAGATCAAACTATTGGTTCAAAAAACTAGATATCTCCATACAAAGCAAAAATCGTGAAGCATGCAAAGTAATACAACCCCCAACAAATCCACCAGCATGCCTTCCAAGATGGCTTACTCGCCAAACCCGAGGCATATTAATGACATTAATTCCAAATTTCCCACTTATCTTTCCTTACCACCTTCATTCATAGTTGATGAGACGTAATTGCACTCCAAAATGCATTTCCAAACTTAGCGATGCCTCCACATAGGTTCCACTAAATTCCCATGCAATCACCAAATCTGGCAGTAATATGCGTTATTAAATAAAAATCACATCTCATTAATAGCTTAGGAACCACCGCTTAGCTCCCACTTGCCAACCGACCCCTAGGTTCCCTTTCATAACTAATGGTTTAGGATAGATGAAATTAGCTTAGGTTAGATCTTATGTTAATTTAAAAATATAACCTTAGGATATAACTGTTAGTGCAAAATCACATCACCCCTGGATGCAAATCAGGTTCTAAATGATGTCTTAGGCATCTAGTGTGATTGCACAACATGGAAACCTCTCTCCAAGTGTGGGACTTGTGACTGAGAGAGGAATCTCTATATTAGAGGCT
>CM034151.1:402863614-402978242 GCA_019776745.2 Taxus chinensis | reverse complement strand
CAGCTGCACTCAAAGAGACAAAGTTGTCTCCATTTTCTCCAAATTGCTCATGAATGCTATACCACAGTGATTCAATTGGATAAGAAACCAGCTCAAGGCTCCTTAACCATTGCAATGCTTTACCCTTGAAATGAAGATGCCAGTAAACTTGACAGCCACTTGCATCTCATTGATTTCATGAATGCACAAAGGTTAGCAATATCTTTAACATTGATTGCACCTGGCAGTAGTCTTGATTTTCTACGTGAAGTTAGGGAATGTCTTCAAAGAGGCAATAGAATTGGTGTGTGCATTGAGGGCAAGTGGGCTGCTGCCTGTTGAAGTTGACATAGGTTGTTTTGCCATTCTAATTGGTTTTAAAAAACCCTTGTTGATGCGGGAATAAAATGCCTACCAGGTGGAGGAGTGAGATATTTCTATTTGGTGAGATGGAGATCCTTTGAGAATCCTTTTCCTCTTTGCCTTGTTCTGGAGGATTAATTGCAAGGTATTCAAACAACACTTCTCTTCTCTAAACTCTTGACCTCGGGTGACTCTTCTCATGAGTTTTCAGGCCTGCATGCTGAAACCAGTTTATCTTCCCCTGGAGCCCACCAGATATGAAATAATAGCTTTTTCCCAAGAAAGAAATTTCAGCAGATGCACATAAACTTTGTTGCATAAAAATGAGGACCTCTAGGGGTCCACCGGCATGCCCAAAATGGTTAGTGCAAAATCACAAACACCCCTGGATGCAAATCAGGTTCTTAAATGATGTACTAGGCATCCAGTGTGATTGTACAACATGGAACCTCTCTCACAGTGTGGGACTGTGAAAATGAGAGAGGAAATATCAGATTAGAGGTTGTAACCTCCAAATTCCTCTGATTTAGATCTATATTTTGCAACAACTACAGAGGTTCAGATCCTAATCCTACTCTAAGTACAACGTGGAAAGGGATAAAATGCAAAAAAATTGAAACTAACTAAAGATGGGATGCACCAAAGAGTGGGAATATTTTTTATTTGCAAATAGCACCACAAAAAACTAAGATTGCCCAACATAAATACATACACAGGCTTGATAAGATATATTTAAAGATCTTAAAATGAAGCAGCAAATAATACAACGAGAGGACTGAAACCCATTCACAAGAGCTTGCATATATTTTCCAATGTCAAACCACTACATTACAACTCAGAGAGGAAGAAACCTGTTACAATATTGAAGAGGTCTAATTCTTGCAACAATCACTTGACGGAGTGAAGAAGACAGGAAGAAGTTTGCCATGCTAAAAATTAGTTCCAACACTGAAGAAAGAGCCAAATTGGCTTTTACATTGCATGGGCGAGCCAGGAGAGGGAAAACGTAAAAAAATGGGAGCCACATTCCTTCTTTTAAATCGCTGGAGGACCTTACAAACCCATACCCTCGCCCCTGCATTTTGACCGTTTATTAATGGAGGAGAATGTGACCATCCTGATTAAATGTGGTTGCTGTGAAAGGTCATTCTGCCCAATGGCACAGACTAGAGCCATTTTTATGAATTTTCTCTCTAAACTGAACCAAAATTCAAAAATTAACATGAATCTAAGATAATATAATTTCATAAGATTTCCAATGATATGGCAGAAATGCAAATCCAAGAGTGGATCAAAAGATATTGAGGTTGCGTTTTAGGGCAAAACGGCCCAAAAAACGGATGTCGGAGATAAAAAATTTATTTTGACCTTTTTGCATTTTGGAAAATTTTTGAAAAATTTACCGCACTCCCCGGTTGGATGCACGTGTTCAGGTGTGGTTCAATGAGCATTCTAGTCACTCCACCTTTAGTGGCGGCTTTCCCTCTAAATCTTGAACTTTTTAACTCTTTGGAAAATTTTCATTTTCCCCCGTGCCCCCGCCACTTGGGACACGTGACGCTACGCTTTGTTGGTTGACAGGGGGTGAGGGGCCATCTTTTACTTTGAGTTGTTTGGCCAAAACTATGGCCAAATTCTCCAAGTTCTCCTCGAGCGGCACCTCCCCTTCTCCTTAGGGACAAACATCCTCTTTTATGTGCTCTGGCCAACGCGCCAACCACTCTTCTTTTCAAAACTCGGCCAAAACACACTGTCGAAATTTTTATTGCGCTATCCCTTTGTGACACGTGTCACCAGTCTGATCGTTGGTGGAGTTTCCGGGTTTTCACGTCCCTCGGTATTTTTGGCCTGGATGTCCAGATTGAAACTCCTCTGTTTCGCCGTATCTCGGACGGTTCCACGCCTACCGCGTCCTATTGCCACTGTACGGACTGCGGGATGGAATCTATGATTCACATGATCGGTCCGGTTAGCGTCACAGCGTACTCTTGGCCCAATGTCCCAGACAAAACTTGGTGATTTTTTGCACCTTCGGCCAGTTCACGCATTTTTGTCCTGCATGTCCCAACTGTGTGAAGCAGACTTAGCCAATTTTTTCCTTCTTCGGCTCCTTCACCTTTTCACGTCCCGCGCGTCCCGTCGGCCCAGATGTCCCAATTGCTGCGTGGACCACTTGGAGGCTTTTCGGCTGGTTCACGCCCCAATGTCCCAACTGTCCCAAGGACCGCCTAGACTAGGACTTAGCCGATTTTCATGATTTTTTCTGCCCCAAGCTTGGTTTTTTGCAGATTTTTCACCTTTTTTAGAACTTGCTCTTTTCTTCTTGGACAGGAGAGTTAAAAAAAGCTGAGGGGACCCCAGAAACATGATTTTTTTCCTTGAGTCAATCTACTTGCCTGGGACTTGAATATTCTGATGCATGTTATCAAAATTTACCCTGGGGGGTGAATTTTGGATAACAATAACCTTTTATCAATAGATTGTCACCCTAGGTTAGGTATTAGTTTCACCAAGTACAATAGGTTAAAAATAACTTAGCATCCCTTAGGTTATTTCTCTCCACACTAACTTAGCATTTACAACTTAGGTTTGAATATCATCCCACGTAAACTGGCTTAGAAGGAGATATGAAATTTTACTCGAGCCTTGAATCTTATTAGGATAGAATGAATAGATAAAGGGCACATTATAATTTCCTTTTTATCAAGAATCCTGAAGCATGTTTCCCTTAATGTCATTAATCACCCTGCAAAGGTCAGTCAAGAAGAGACGGGCAAAACACAAAACCGATTGCTGGCATTGTCTTCAAGATTATAAAGAATTACAACAACACAAATTCAGTTCGTTAAGTCTCTTAATCAATGAATGTCAATTTTTCATTTAGTTTAGATAAGAAGATTTAAAACATTCCTTGGATCAATGGAATTGATCCAAGGGATGAGTCCAATTGTAAAAGATAATTTTGTAACTCTAAAACCAGATTACAGATTACTCATAAGAAGTGAAATAGATTTTGGTAAGAAACAACATATCAGCCATACAATCAAAGAACAAAATGATTTATCCATAGAAAGCATGATTTTTCAACAACCATGAAACATACATTTGTCCTGAAAATCACATGTCAATGCTTGAAATGCAAAAGAGGAATATAACAATTGTCAAGGGTGTTATAGACCTTGAGAAGGTATGGTCAACACAACACAATCTAACTCTCACTAGTTGTCACTTTAGAGAATGAAGAAACCTTCTAGACAAGGTCCAAGTTACTAAAGGAAACAGTAAAAAATGATTGCTCTTGCATATTTAGGTAAGGGATGGGTAAATCAACGAATTCCATCAGCATTTATGAGTAGAAAGTGTAAGAAGGGGGAGAGTTTTATTCATAATCTCAAAGCTTTTCTATGGCTAGAAAAATGCAACCATCTTGACATGACCAAATTTAAATATATACATGAAAACAAGTTTCTCAGATAAGTTCCTAGGAAAAATGGCTCTTCTCTTCTTTCTCTCCTTTTCTTTTCTTCGAACAATTCTCAATTTTTTTTAACCCCCCTTTGGCACGATTTTTTTATGATTTTATATCACTCTCTTCACTAAATGACCCTTGAAACATTTCCCCCTGAAAGAAAGAATATTCTAGGGAATAATTTTTGTTATAAAATTGTTCTAGAATATGAAACTTATGAGTTTCACCCTACACTTCTACATGTATAAAACATAAGTCTTTTCGATGGGTTCCACTTGTGCTTGACTGGGATATCCGGTCATCACTTCTGGCTAACTACT
This sequence comes from Taxus chinensis, assembly GCA_019776745.2. Classification (NCBI taxonomy): domain Eukaryota; kingdom Viridiplantae; phylum Streptophyta; class Pinopsida; order Cupressales; family Taxaceae; genus Taxus; species Taxus chinensis. The sequence continues at coordinate 402,974,111 of CM034151.1, read as the reverse complement.
TGAATCGTTCCCTCATGATATTGATTAAACAATCATTTCAAATGATCACTGAGTACCTACATTTTTCTCTCAAAAATCCAGATAGTTTTGACATGACACACACCTACATTCGTCTCTCAAAAATCCTCCTTGGGTACATCACACTACATTTTATGTCCTACTGGTTTAAATGCCACACATGATTTATGTCAAATCACACTGAACTACCATATCTACTTATTCTTAACTTCTTTCAAATCTTTAATCCCCTTTGTGTGAACTGAGAAAAATTTGGTTCACCCCATGTGAAAGATTTTATTAAAACAAGACCATATACATTCTTCCATATATAAAGCCTAGTTTTTCCTCATTGTTGGCACATGTTTCCTTTCTTGATATAATTATAAGGAATTATATCAAGAAGATGGAGAAAGTACTTGTAGCTCATAGCTTGAAGGAGATTTCTTTAGAGGACTTAAATCAGATTTTCAATTTAAGCAGTCCTGCTGAGAATTTTGTCAGGGATCTGTTTAATATAGAATGTGCAGGTGACACCAGAGGATGCCTAACATATCGGCAAGTCCAGTTAACACTTCTTACATGACTAATTAGGATCAATACTATGTTTGTAGCATTCCAAGTTATGTATTTCCATCTCTTTAGATGGGAGCACTTGAAAACTCTCAAGGATTTAAAAAGATACCAGGTTGAGAGGAGGCATCAGGTCTCCAGGAAAACCAATTTTCAATGCCCCTTTTTATGTGATGAGGAGTTTGTATCATAAGAGATTCCTAAGGAATCATATGGGTTGTATGAAAAATCTTCCATTGACATAGTGCCTACCATTTCTAAGAAGGTAGATGAGTTAGAGAGGAGGATTAACTCCTTGGAAAAGAAAAAAGTGGAATTTGTATGTCTGCAACCAGGTCTAGTGCCAACACCATCTTCAAGAAAGAGAAAAGGTGAAACACCAACTCAACCTCCAATTATTATCTCAAATGGAGAAGAGGATCAATCGATATCAGCTCACCACTCAAGGGCAATACTCTCTTCATCTCGGGATAGTAGGGGAAGGTTTGTAACACAGTTACCCACCTATTTAATGCATTGTTCTCCTCATTCTGAGTGGGAATTTTCGGGACCTCCACCCATTCCTTCTCTGAGGGACAACCCACCTTTTTCAAGGAAATGGGAAGTAGGATCTAGCTCAAGGTCTCAGAATTTTTCCGGTCAACAACATGTAGTGCCAGCCCCTCTTATCACTCTAGATATACCTTCTCAAAATAATGCTACCAAGTCAACCCTTAAAAAGGGGAAAGGGAAAACAAATTTCTTCTTAGGCATTCTGGACCTTTTGGATTAGGTATCATCATATCAAAAGAAAATTGATCTTGAGAAAATTATGAGCTTCCCTAGGATGAATCTAGAGTCATTGATGGATATGGGGATGTCTAGGGACCTGACAGGATCAATCATCTTCATACAAACAACACAAGGGTCGAATTTGTGTTGAGGAAAAAAAAACTTTTGAACAAGATTCCCTTACTGGGAGGAAACTATGAAGTAGGGCTAAAGAATGTCTAAATGTTGTCTTCCTTTCATTGTTTCTATCTATGGCATATGTATATCCCTTTTTTTTCATGGGCAGGGGCCCCTATAGAACCCCATTTTGTTCCTCATTAAGAAGCACAACAATATCAATCATTTACATGCTTATCCAAATGTGTGTTAATTCATCAAAGTAAATATGGAATTACTGCATTCTTACACTTTTCAAATGAAATAAGGGAACAATAAAATTTAGAAAAACAATTTCATCCCATGTAATATAAGTATTACTTTTAAAGTATCAATTTAAAGGGATGAATATTAAAAGAGAATACAGTCACAGGAACAATTTTCTAAGAATGTTCATCATCCTTTGCATCTGCATTTTCTTCTTCTTCAGCTTTCACTTATGTGTCTTGTTCTTTTGGCACCCTTTCCAAATATGCATCATACTTCTTGAATAACTCATTAACCTCATCCTCATCTGGTCCTTCATGATGTTGGAAAATGAGTGCCTTCCTAGATATTGTATCAATGTAGTGACCCATTTTCTGCTTGTATTCCAGTCATCTTTCTTTTAACTCCATAATTCTATTTTTAATATTTCTCATAGTCTTGATGACTTCATAGGAAAAATCACTCTTTAGAACAATCCTTTCAAAAGAGTCAAGTAAGAAATCAATCTCCATGTCCCCATAACTTTTCTTGAACTTATAAATGACAATATCCTCTAACTTTAAGTCAATAGCATAGAGAGTGTCATCAACCTAGTTTCTTTTGACTTCAAGCTTTTCCTTGATTCCATTTAGGGTCTTGAATCTAATTTTTGATAGCTCTTCAAGGGCATGTTGGCTTCCTTTAAATTCATCTCATACAATGTCCTCCTTCTCAACCAACTCATCAATGAGCTGGTGATGTAGCCTAGAATTTACCAGTAACACCCTAGTCGCACTAGCACATCACTCAGCCTAGACTGAGTGCTCACCCGAAGAGCACAAAGGTACCACATACCTCTTTAGGGTTGCTGTAGCAGGATGTTAGCATGATGAAGACTTTAAAGCATACAGATCCATATCTACTACATCATTCTATAATGCATGAAAAATATAGATCTAAGGAAGAATAGACTTAAACAATAATCATGATGGAAACAAGAGCATGTAATATCCAATTACACATAGGAATGAAACTCAGGTTCAGCCAATATCTTCCATATATTAAGAATAACAATTACATAGAATCTTCTTACAATAATAATGTTCTATGCTATGTGTGCATGGATCTGATACAATAATTCAGTCTTACACACATTCATACATACATACATGTCTATCTATCTCTGTATACTTACCACTTGTGCATCTCTATTACACAGTTCACTACATATATATAAGGGTGGGGACTTTCCCTTCATTGCTTATCCATTCCAAAAATAGGTTGCATGCTAGCCACGTGCCATTTACAATCGTAGCCCCACATGTAAGTGAGCTAACTATGTACTTTTGTTAGTTAACTATAGTGATAATCCTATTCTTGGTCCACATCCATGTAAGGTGATTTTTATTTGATCCTCCAAAAATAGCTAATGCGTGGTGCACACATCTATGCCTTGTTTGTGTGCTCTATACGCCATCTTCTAAAAATAGAGCTTTATGCTCGAAAACGGCCTAGTCCTGAAAGCTGAACTTATCCTCTACGCAGTTGTTCTCCCTATCCATTCGCACCTTTGAACATGACCTATTTTCCCGTGCGGACCTCTTATGTGATTTCTGCCAAGTGTTCTCTGATCAACAGTTGGGTAATGTGGTCTAACTTGGGAAGAATACCTTCATAATATAAAATATTATTATCACACTATTGGACTATCTCGTCAATTTCACTAAGTTTGTTTTTAAGATCTTCATATTTTGACCTGGCCTCTGTAATTGCTTACTTTCCTCTTTGAGTTAATTTTTCCAAACACGTGACAACTGCCTAGAATTTCTTGACAACATTGTTTACCTTATTCAATCCTTCAGGGGTGTTTATATAGGCACTTGCTTACGTTTGACTAGTTTGCCCTATCAATTGTTGCAAATAAGAACTCAAGGCCTTAACTTTATCCTTTAGTTACCTTTTTGTCATTCCATCTTCATTAAATTTTTGCAAAAGATCATTTACTTCCTTAGACACTCCTTTCTTTAATTGTTCCCTTGAAGGATTTCCCAAGGGAAAAATATGAATATTGTAATCATCAACTGTTATGTCTTCTCTTATTTTACCCTCAAAAGGAGTTATTATCTCCAAGGTCCTTTCTCCAGATGAATCAATGTGGGTTTTTGTGATGGTCCTTTCCATTTTTGAGGCTCTCATAGCCTTTAGAAAAGATAAAGTAGTAAGTTCAACAACTTGCACAGGGAGGACCTCTTTTTCTTCATTTGAAATCAACTCGCTGATCCATCCCTTTTCCAAACTTGTTCTATCTTTTGTCTCTTGTGATTCTTGTTAGATTTTATCAGGAACAACTATCATCTGTTTGGATACTTCTTGTTCATTTTTCAACAATGATTTTGTTTGTATCTGATTACTTATTTTGATGGTCCCTATACCAACCTCACCCTGTGTTACTGATTCCTCTGGATGCTCTTTTTTATGGTTTGGAATTTCATATTGATCAATTTCTCCCTGAGTTAAATCAACATTCAAGGGAAAATACTTCCTTGTTTATCTATTTAAAGCCATATTAGAGTTAATATCTTCCCCAAAACCCTCTTGTACTAAAATTTGTGCTGTGGGATATTTTTCTCCAAAAGTTTCCTAAGTTTCCACCTTATCATATTCACACTCTAATGATATATCTGGAAATGCCATGGCAGGTTGTTCCTCTAGAAACAAATCCACATTTCCCATTAAAGACTATGAGTCTCCACCAATAATGATCTCCTCATCAGTAATTGCATCTTGTGTCATTTTTAGTTTTTCTTCAAAAATAGATTTTACCTTCTGGGGAAGGTCATCATTCTTGGTAACCTTAGCAGAAATGGATACAACCTCCTCTACTACTACCTCAATATTAATAAAATTTTCAACCACCAACTCTAGTTTACCCAATTCTGAAACCATTTTTCTTAGGGGAGGTAATTCCGTTGCTTAGATTCTTACTTCAATAGTTGGTACATGAATATATTTTTCCAATTCCTTGCTTTCTTGAATGCTACCCATTGGTTTTAATATTGGTTCATGTACATAAAAATTAAGTGCATCCAACATGGAAAACCCTTCACCAGCATCAACGACAATTACCTTAGTATGAAACTTTACAAATTCATGAATTATTTTGAATGGAGGTACATTTATATCCTTGGCAAGCAGAGCTTCAAAGATTTTCATACCTGGAGTAATAATCTGGTTGTCTACTAGATTAACTCCAGTACTTCTTTGGGAAACTAGACTCTGAGTGCATTCCATTGTTTTTTCCACAAAGGACAAAGGAGTGATTAGAGGATCTGATTATTCTACACGTGGCAATGATACATCATGCTTCTTTTGGAAGGTATCACTTTTCTAAAAATCTCAGGGATTAATTACCCCATAACTATGTTTGAACCTTTTAGGTGTATGGGCACCTACTCTTACAAGATTGGCTGGTGAATAACCTTGTGTTTTTTGTGTGTCTCTCAAATATTTTCAAATCTGGTGCATCTCTTCTTTCAACCTTGTGTGGCTTAGACTGAATATGGCCACTTGCAATGGCTCCACTCATTAAATTTTCATCACTATTTTGCTTTAGCAAATTACTTGGATGAACGACATGTGATGCCAAACCTTTTCCCTTTGCCTGAATTAGAACTGAAAAAGTGACGGGGGAATTCTCCATAGACTTTAAAAGCATCTCTTCAGTATTTTTCATGGGAACTGACATAGAAGTTCCAGTTCAACTAGTGGATGATGTCCACTCATCAATGAAGTCAGGAGTAGGATTTTTAGATGGAAATTGAGGGCCTTTCCTCCCAGTGGTTCCATTCTATCTATGTTCTCCCTTAAGGGTGGAATATATTCACTCAAATTTCCCATAATTTTGAAGTTGTCTAGGATATTTACATTATGGATTGAAAGATCAATGTTATTTTAGGTCAACCAGTTTACATTCCTCCTCATAACATCCGTTATTATCAAATAAGGATCATCATATTCTTCCACATTCCAGTCTGGAGGAGGTACAGGATGATCCTTCACCTTCTGATCAATATAGAATCTACTCACTGTGTGAGGATCATCCAAAATCCCCTATGGGATAATTGCAATTTTGTAGTCTATTATCTGTGACAGAGTCATTATGGAAAAGTCCCTTAATTTGAGTTCTTCCTCATCCCTGTAGTTCATCCAATAATCCTTGAAATGAAGCTCATGCTCAAAGGTATTTGCAATGTTGTTGAACAACCATCTAATGACATAATTAGGCCTTGCCTTAAAATTCTCCATATCAAATTTCTTCATTTCATCACTAATCAGTCTAGCCTTTATGATGGAAGGACATGACTACCTTCCAATTCTAATTGGGAATTTGATGTTTGTTTTATGCCTTCCAGCAATCAACTTGTGTAAAGGAGTCAATTTTCTTGCCAACTCACATAGAACTAATTTATCATCAACATACCAGGGAAAATTACAAGACTTGCTCTCAAAGCCACTAAATCTTATGCATGTAAAATTTTTAGATCGAATAAAGTAGCACCCATATTACAAAATTACATATTTGGCCTGTTCAAAAATTCTATACTGTCCCCATTCTGGTTTAAAAAGGCAAATGATTGGTGTGAAAAAGGCATCATTAACCAACCTTACATTTCCACTCTAGTTAGCCAATTATAACTGAGGAAAAATTTCATGTATTTGACATTACTTGAAGTACACATGTGGTGATAGACGTGGTGCATTTGAAATTTATTGAAGTCAGCATGTGGTGATAGACTTGGGAAACATTTTTACCCAACAACATTATAAATGAGATATGTCATCATATAAAATTCAAGGTCTGTAGTATCTTGCATCTCAATTTTTTCTGTTAAATTCAACATGCGGCCATGGAGTGCCTCAACAATAAAGGTGGCCCAGAAAATGCTCCCTTTTCTCTCTATAATAATCCACATGTATGTGGTCATCCATTATTTGAATTCATTCATGGTTTCTAAACTTTCCATTTAACTCAAAAGTATAATAACATCCTCTACCTCCTCAACAAACTATGCCCTAACTAGTTTCTTAGGGATTCTAGCATTTTTATTTTTCGTGAGGAGCCACTTTGAGTTTTATGAGTTTGACATAATCCTTCTTCTTTGTTTCATAGTCCTCTAGAGGCAACTTGATACCAATGGTAATTGGGTTCATGATTATAGGCAATTTTAACATTATTTTGATGGTCGCTAGTGTTAGTGTTAATACTGCATCCTCACTCCCATCTAACACCTCCCTCTTTTTAGGATCATAGTTCATATCACAATGCCACACTAATTCTGGGAAATGAATAGAGGGTGGGATGGAAATGTAGATTTCCTTAATTAATTTTAAGGATTCACTCTTATGGGGACTATTTAACCTCTGGAGGAAGTCATCTAGATCAGTGCCCATTAATTCTGTGTCCGTGATTTTATCTATATTTCTTGTGATTCCCGAAACAAGTGAGAATGAAGAGGGAAAGGTCTTCATATTTGAAAAACCCTAACTTTATCTCAATTGATTGGCTGACAAGAGGAAGACACAAGTCTTTCAAGTTCTTACCAATTATCCGTGAGTACTAAAGAAATTCGAACTCAAATTAGTAACTTTCACAATCCTTTGGTCCTCAAGTTGAGCTCCACGGTTGAAAATGCAATATTTCTCACTAAAACTTACTGATAAAAGAAAAAAATTCTAGCAAAATGATGATAAATGATGAATACATTCGTAAACTTTAAACGTCCTTGATTTTTGAGTAAAAGCATAGATGGTGGTAGAAATAAATGAATTACATCGTAACCATTCATTTCACCCTTCTCAATTTTTAAAATGAACCTTCCACGTGGAAAAACCTTTGCTAATACGGGATTAGGAGTAATTTTTGCAATTTTGCAATGTTTTAAAAACTTACACAATTTTGACAACTTTGACCCACTTGTTTTATTTTTGGCTTTCAACACGGGCACGACATGTAGTCATACTTGGATGTTAGCGGAGCTGCGAGTGGTTTATTCAATTTTAATCCTTTTTCATTTAAGACCCAAACTACCAAAAATCCCCATTGACCTTCTTCCTCGCTTCCTTTATAAGAAAAATCCACTTGTCCTTCTACGGGCGTAGGGGAAATTTTTGCATCTCCAACACTTTTTCTCCTTAAAATACATAAATACCATTATGTACCACTTCCCCACATCCATTCCATTTGAGACACATGTACACATTTGGGGCGGAAAGACAAAATTATTTACACTGCTTTATGGTCATGAATATTCAAGGAATATTCATCGGGTCATGGGACCAAATTTTTAATTCGTGAATTCCATAGAAAAGATGCAAGTTTACAAATTTGACCTACCTCTCTGCATTCAATTTGAAATTTCCATGTATCAATAGACGATGGAGTGAGAGAAATGAAAATAAAACACGACTGAGGAAAACCTTTACCATAGGAAAAAAATCAAGTTTCAGATCGAAAACATAGTCTTCTTTCAAAAATAGTACACATCCCAACAAGATCCTCGACCAAAAAGAGGAAAGATAGAATAAAGAACAGGAAAAAAAGAGAACACCATGCAATATTATGGGAAAATCGAACAAGAAAAGTAGAAAGCTAGTGCAAATCTCAACAAAATGGGTGAGATTATTTTCGAGCACCAACATCGGCTCCAACTTGGGGATGGGCACTCCCTGCGAGTGCCATAAGAAAAAACCATAGTGAAAAAACAACAGACCATGTGCCAAAAATCCATTGGGCCACAGAGTCAATAGTCAATGTGCCAAGAAAAATAACAGTGTCCAACCCTCCAGGAACAACCTGAGAAACCAACAACAACCGGCCACAAAGGACTGGGAGAAACAAAAAACGTTCAAACCTAAAAATGAAACTAAACAAAAATACTATACACTATATAATAATGCATACATTGATTTGAGAAGTCAGTCAAAGAAGTGTTTTAAGTGCATTCCATTAATAGGAAACTCTAGAATTTCCCCATCTAGATCTTTTAAGAAGAAGTTATTCTCACCAATTATAATATCAATAGAATAAGAGCCAATCTATAATGCATCAATTTTTCCATGTTTTCACGTATCCTCATGTCTACTATCCCATAGTAGTACAAGATCTCACACACTGAAAACTCTTGGGGTTACCTTTTTATCAAACATTTTTTTCAAGTTTTCCTTAAATTTCAATGTCTTTAGTGGGATTATCTTTACTCTTCATCCAAATCAATAGTTTGATTTATACGTGCATCATAGGGACTAACCTCCTGGTCCCCCATTTTTCAGATAAATTGATAAGAAGATAATTGCATATGTAGGGGAAGGAGGGCTTGAGTTCCATATTCCAGTAGCTCTTTTAATAGTGATTATGTTTTCCCAAACAATAAATTTCAACTGCTCACCCCACCTTCGTTTATTGATTTCCAAGTTCCTCCTAATTACTTTCAACAAATTTTTGTTTCTTGACTCAACTTTTCCATTACCTTGGGGATTATAATTAGAAGCATATGTTAGATTTATCCCATACTCCTAACACATGGCTACCAAAGGTTTAGCTCGAAAACTCATAGCATTTTCAAAAACTATTTTGGCTGGTACCCCAAACCTACAAATTATATGATTTAGAATAAAATCCATTACAATTTGGTGGGTTCCTTTTTTAGTAGGATTTCCTCCACCCATTTGGTAAAGTAATTAGTGGCCACCAATATCCATTTATGGCCTACACTGGATGAATTTGAAATTTCCCCAGCAAATTCCTTTCCCCATTTCATAAAAGGAGCTTCAATTGATACTGGCTGTAAAGGGAGAGTTACTGAAGCCTTCAATCTCTCTAAGAAACGTTGACGACTTTCAAAATTTCATACAAACAAATTTATATCCTTATAAAGTGTAGGCCACCAATAACTGGCCCTCAAGATCTTGTGGGCAGTTACCCTTCCAATGAAATTCCCCCCAAAACATCATCCATGAAAATCAAAAATTATTTTTGGAGCTTTTTCCTCAATGATACATGTTAAAAGAACACCCTCAGGATTTTTCCAAGCCAACCCATAATCAGTAATGATGTATTTTTGGGAAGCCAATATAAGTGATCTCTTTTTATTTTGGCTTAAATATGCAGGGAATTGCAAGTGTTGGAGATAAAATATAATATCCTTGTACCACACAAAGTTGATCAATATTTCAAGAATATCCACATTTCCTTCTTCGACTTCATTTATCTCAACTAATTGCAAATTTATTTATGTCATCAGCTTTGCAAGGCCCAAACCTCTAACCAATTTCATAGTTTGGATATCCATGTCATATTATTGCAACTTATTCACCCATCGACATCTATTACTTGATATTTCCATCCCTGATAGGATATCCTTAACTATTGTATGAGGGACATAATCTGTGACCTTAGAAGTTAAAATGTATGGCCTAAAGATTTTTGTGGCTCTAACCAAAGAAAATGCATGTTTCTCCATGATGGTATATTTTAGTTCTACCCCTTGTTATGATTTACTAAAGAAAGGAATTGGCCTTTCACTTCCTTCTTCATCCTTTTGTAACAACACAGATGCAATGGTATTCTCAGAAGAAAAGGAAAAAATTTTGAAAAATTTTCTATAATCAGGGGCTTGTTCAGAATAGGGGAATTATTCAATTCTTCGTTAATTCCAGTAAAGGCTTGAATAGATTGCTTCTTCCCATTTGATAATCTGATCCTTTTTTAACATACTAGTGATTGGGATAGTCAATTCAAAAAAGTTGGAAATAAATATCCTAACTGAAATTTATCAGTCTAAAATAGGATTGAATTCCTTTTTTGGTTCTTGGAATACAAACTTTGCCAATGGCTTTCACTCTTTTAGGATCAATCATAACCCCTTATTTTGATACAATATGCCCAATTAAACTTTTCCTTTTGAACCCCAAAATGACATTTCTTAGGGTTTAGTGAAATACCATATTCCCTACATATTAACAACATCTTCTCTAAGTGCTGCAAGTGGTCATTTCTCTTTCTTGAAAAAAATGTCACATCATCCTAATACACAACAATGAAATCATTTATATATCCTGAGAATGCTATATCCATTACTCTTTAAAATGTGGCTCTAACATTCATCAGGCCAAACGACATTCTCACGTACACATAGGTACGCTCATGGAGTAGTGAAAGCAATTTTGATTCTTTCTAATAACTTCACAACCACTTGGTTATACCCATAAAAACCATCCAAAATAGACAACAACTTAGAACCAATAACCAATTGCAACATGTTATCCATATTTGGCAAGGGATAGTTGTCTTTGATTGATGCCTTGTTTAAATTTCTAAAATCAACACACAATCTGATGTCCCTGTTTTTCTCTTTGAAAAAGGTACCGGGTTTGCTACCTAGGAGGAGTACCTTATAGGTTGTATAATTCCTCCATCCCTTAAATTTTTTAATTCATCTTGCATTTTTATGGAAAAGCAGTGGATTAATTGGTCTTTGCTTCTTCCTAAATGGTTTGGAATTAGCTTCTCAGGGGTATCTCATGTTGAAAAATGTCTTCCCTATATGCCTTCAGTTCTGAATATGACCATTGCCAAGTAGTCCTAGTACTTTTTTAACAAATGGACATATTATTTACTTTTCTTCTCTATTTAAGTTACTACCTAGCCATATTATTGTAGGTTTATCCTTTGTGCCCTAGGTTATATTCTTCAACATCTCTTGAGGCTGACATGTGTCTATTGACAATGCAATCAACATTATCAAAATTTGATTCCAATGCAACCAAACCTCTTAGTATGGCATTAGTTTTCAATTGAATAATATCCTTACCAAATAAGGTCTCTTTTCCCTTACTCGCACAAACCATTGGTTCCCAATCCACATTCTGATTTGTAAATTCTCCTTTGTTTTGTAGAAACCTTTTAGCCTAGGCATCATCTTCAAAAAAATTCCAATGTTTGACATTATCAAGGGATAGATGACCATGTCAATATTTCAATATCATATTCACAGTAAGGAGAGATACTATATAATTCTCAAACCTAGAACTTAATACTGCCAATTTTTTTGCTATAAGTGTTATACTTTCATATCATGGCGTGTTATATTGAAAGAATCAAACATTTCAATAAATTCCCAAACTGCATGCTTATACTGCTTCATTCTTTGATTTTTTGTTACATATAGCTTCCTAACTTGTTTGACTATCAATTTTGAATCCCCTTTAACAATAACAACTATGATACCATATTTCCCAGAAATACTTAAATCCAAAAGAAATGCTTTGTACTTAGCAATATTATTTGTACATTCAAAATTGAGTTCAAAAGAAAAATTGAACTCCTCCTTGCTTGGATATATAAATATAACAATGATTCCATTACTATATCTAGAAAAAGCTCCATCAAACATCAAAGACCAAGGAGAACCAACTTTCTTAGGACACTTGCACTTGTTAATTTCACGTTCCTTAAAATCAACATAACCAACAAAGTTATCAATGTCAACATCTGTGTACAATACTTCATAAGAAGCATTGCTAGGGTCCTCAATTAGATGTAACATCTTCTTTTCACCATAAAATTTTACAAGGTTTCCTTCAATTGGTATGGTTTCATATGACATGTCCATTTGTACACTTCCACCCATAGTAGCAACCCATTTTCTTGATAACAACATTCCTCATTTGGTTGGGAAATCCACAATAACCACATTCATAGTTGAGGACTTTCCCAGGTAAGTTTCCAGTTGCACTATTAAACCTTTAACATATCCAATCACTGGTACTTATCTTGAATCCATAGTTGTGAATTTTCCAAATGCTGCAATTACTTTGATATTAAATTCATTCATTACCTTAAGAGGCATTACATTACATGAATCTCCTGAATCAAAAATTTAATTGTGTACCAATCTATACTTGATGATTAGAGTAGTATAAAATGAATCAACATTAGGCTGAGATTCCACCAGCGAAGTACCCAAAAATACCTCTGGTGACTCACCCAATTCCTCCAAGGCATGTAGTACTTCAAATTCCACAATGATGGGAGGAACATCCAAACCATTCACATTATTTCCTTGGGTTGATATCTCCTCTTTACATCCCAAATACTCAAATGCCCTTTTTCTGTGCTCAGGGATCCTAAGAAACTCAAAAATAGGTACAATGAATTTGATATGACTCAAGATCTGAGCTATATTACAAGGGACATACTTGGTTAAAAAATGTTGGGTGGGAGATTTATGGTTCCCTCAGGTGGTATAAGAATTTTTACAGCTTGGGCATGAGAAGGGGTACAAGTCTTATTTGGAATAAAAAAGATTTTTTAAGTTTATCCTTTTTAAGGCATTCTTTCAGGATATTACTAAGAAGTGGATTTTTTGGTTTAGCTTGAGGGCCTCCACCTTTGATAACTCTAGTTCTAGTGTTATACTCTTTATCTTGAGTAACTACTACATTCATTAAGAGTTTTCTATCTTCTTTACAAGGAATTCCTCTATCATAGTTCTTACTAATTAAGGATCTTAAATATTCAAAATCATGATTAGGTAAATCAAATTCTTGTACCATGTCAATCTCAACATCACCATCATGAGGGAGAGGTAGCACCCTATCGATGCAATCCCAAAAACTCTAAATAGTTCTGGCACTTATCAATCTAGTTAAAATAACTCCTTGTTAATTTTCAGGGCATTCCATCATACATACATCACCATATACCTCATCATCATTTGCTTATTATACATCCTTATCTACATCACATGGGGAATGTGGAAAAAAACACCTATCACACCAATCAATAATATGGTCTTCTTCCATGGTAGAAATCCTAGCAGTCAATGGATCGTGGACCAACCTATTCTCCCTAGGTTGAGGTTATTTATTACCTGATCCCATGGGGCGTTTTCCTTTGTCATATTATTTGTGATGACCCTTGGGATGATTTCCAAATATCTTCTAACCTTGTGGCTTGTATTGACCTTGGTAACTCTATCTTATTCCTTTCTCTACTCTATCCAATTTGTAGGATATTTCTTTATTTGATCCGACCAAAGTCTTCATAACCTCTTCTAGATCTACTGCTTTTTTTGATTGAGGTCTTTAAAGATTAATTAACTTGAAACCCTCTCTCTTAGGAGGTTTCCCAACTACCTTGATATTATTTTCTATTTGCAAGGCCATTGTGAAAGCTTGCCTTAATGTTCCTAGGTTCTTATCTCTCAAGTAGTAAACAACCTTTTTGTAAAAAGCATCATAATATCTGATCAAACAAGACTCATCACTTGGCCTTAGGATTATATGTAATCTATTCAAATTTTTATTGAATCTAGTATTGAAATCTCGGTTAGATTCATTTGGATTCTTCTTTATATTTTCAAATTCAGATAAGAGGAACCTGGGATCAGTCTTATCCCCATATTGTAGCCTAAAGGCATTTTTCATCTCGGTCCATGAATCTATTGAATTATCTAGTAGAGATTTATACTAATCACGTGCATCCTCCTCAAGAGTATGAATGAATAAATTTATATACACATCTTAATACTCAATTTCAAAATCTTCCATCATATTGAAAGAGTCTTAAATGCTAGTCACTAGTGATGGCATTATTTCCTTGAAATTTTGGCAACCTATTTCTCACATCATGTGGCACAATATTAGGATATTCAACCATGCCTCTGAAACTTATTGGTAAAAAATTATTGACAACAAAAGGAGGTCTAGGTGGAGGCTGAGCCATATTGCTATGAGGAGGTGACCCTATAGGAGAATCACAATAATAGGGAACAAGGGGTCGGTGGAGCACATGAGTATAACTTTTAAAGTATATATCCTCTAATGACTCAGTTTCATGAAAAACCCTATCAATGTTGGATGATAAAGGGAAAAAATGAGGGATATGTTTCTCAGACACAAATGAAGGCCCCTCGTATGTCAGAGGATTTAAATTTACCCAAGGAATACTTAGTTCATAATTATTTGAAGATGTAGGGTAATCTTCAACTACAGGTTGATACTTTTGCGAATTGGTATCACCTTCTTTCTTGATTCTTGATTTCCCAATACTCTCTAGATTTGTTTTCCTTCTGAATTTTCCTTCCCAAGATTTGGAAATAAATTTATAGTAGGATCCCTAGTGAAGAAATACCTTCTTCCTTCCAGTTTTGTAAATATTAATGAAAAATTTAACTTGACAAAGGTTAAGACATTGGTAATCATCAAAATTTCAAACCAACTTGGTGTCGCCACCAAGGATTCTCACCTTAGATGTTCAAATGCATTATAAGTAACTTGTAAAATGTCTATTAATACTTAATTTATACAAAGCTTAACATATCTGATCATCCTTTATTAATATTTATTGCTAACAAATTCTAATAAAGGATAATGTTTAAAAAATGTATTTGCACTTAAATCATATAAGAATCATTACTAGGGTTGGTATGTGTATGTATTTGTACAAATAGTCCTCAGCAGCAGTGCTAGATTGGTGTTGGTACCAAAATTGATTCTCTCTTTATAGCTAAGCAACACCGTAATTTGAGCAGGATGCTTGAAGATAGATAAATCAGATAATGAGTCATTTTTTAGCTGGGGAGGGAATTTAATGACTCTTAATTCACTCATGCCTAGAAGAATTGGATAGCATCGTGCATAGGGTTTGACCTACGCTAACTACTTTAGGTTGTGCCTTCAACCAGGGTGAGAGGACCCATTCTGTAACATGTGTTGGTGGATAATATCTACATATCAACAATATTTAACTTCCCTTTCACAAAATTAAGTGGATACCTTGAGAAGGTATGGTCAATACAACACAATATAACTCTCACGAGTTGTCACTTTAGAGAATGAAGAAACCTTCTAGACAAGGTCCAGGTTACTAAAGGTAATAGAAAAAACTAATTACTCTTGCATATTTAGGTAAGGGATGGGTAAATCAACGAATTCCCTCAGCATTTATGAGTAGACAGTGCAAGCAGGGGTAATTCGTGTAGGATTCATTACTCGATGTATAGTTTGTTGTTGGGAAGTTAAAAAGGATAAAGTTAATTATACCAAAATTTGGGGAAATTTTAACAAATGTTGAAAACTCCACTAAGAAAAATGACATACATGTTTCAAATAGTTAAAAAATGAACCTTCAACCAGAAGATATGCATCCATGAAATCTAAATGATGCACAATTTCACACATCCTTTAAGGATTTAACATGAAATCTCTTGTTAAAGAATTAATTAAACATCAGGAATCCCTGATTTATTACGCCTAAGATGCACTCACAGGCTTACAAACAATCCACATCATTAAAATGAGAGTAAAGTGAATTTAAATTGTTTATTTTCATCATGAAGTGAAAACTCTCTTCAGAATGAAATTGCAAATGCTAGGATACTATCACAAGGACAAGATCTTATGTAATTAACAGGGATTCCTGACATAAGATTACAATAGGAACATTGACAATTACTTGAAAACATCTCAAAATGAAAGAAAAAACAACTTTGCTCATGATTAACATGGTTTACTCAGGGATCTTTAAATTTGTCAGCAAGGGAGAGTTTTATTCACAATATCAAAGCTTTTCTATGGCTGGAAAAATGCAACCATCTTGACATGACCAAATTTAAAGATACACATGAAAACAAGTTTCTCAGATAAGTTCCTAAGAAAAATGGCTCTTCTCATCTTTCTCTCCTTTTCTTTTCTTCAAACAATTCTTAGAAAATTTTAACCCTTGTTTGGCATGATTTTTTATCCTTTTATATCACTCTCTTCACTAAATGACCATTGAAACATTTCCCCTTGAAAGAAAGAATATTCCAGGGAATAATTTTTGCTACAAATTTGTTCTAGAATATGAAACTTATGAGTTTTACCCTACACTACCAGATGTACAAAACATGAGTCTTTTCGATGGGTTTTAATTGTGCTCGACATGATATTGATTAAACAATCATTTCAGATGATCAGTGAGCACCTCCAGATGGTTTTGACATGAAAAAAACCTACATTCATCTCTTAAAAATCCTCCTTGGGCACAACAAACTACATTTTACGTCCTACTGGTTTAAATGCCACACATGATTTCTGTCAAATCACACTGAACTACCGGATCTGATCGTTCTTAACTTCATTCAAATCTTTAATCCCCTCTATGCGAACTGAGAAAAATATGGTTCACCCCATGGGAAATATTTTATTAAAAAAAGACCATATGCATTCTTCCATCTATAAAGCTTGGTTTTACCTCATTGTCGGCACATGTTTCCTTTCTTGTTCTAAATATAAGGAATTATATCAAGAAGATGGCAAAATTACTTGTATCTCACAGCCTATAGGAGATTTCTTTAGATGACTTAAATTATATTTTCAATTTAAGTGGTCCTGATGAAGCTTTTGTCAGGGATCTGTTTGATATAGAATGTGTGGGTGACATAAGAGGACCCCTAAAATAACGAAAAGTCCGGTTAGCACTTCTTACATGAATAATTAGGATCAATCTTATGTTTGCAGCTTTCCAGGCTATGTATTTCCCTCTATTTAGATGGGATAACTTGAAAAATCCTGAGGATTTAACAAGATACTGGGTTGAGAGGAGGCCTCAAGTCTCTGGGAAAACCATTTTTCAATTTCCCTTTTTATGTGATGAGGATTTTTTATCAAAATAGATTCCTAAGGAATCATATGTGTTGTATGAAAAATATTCCATTGACACATTAGCTTCCATTTGCAACAAGGTAGATGAGTTAGAGAGGAGAATTAACTCCTTTAAAAAGAAATAAGTGGAAATTGTATCTCCGTAACCAGGTCCAACGCTAACACCATCTTTAAGCAAGATAAAAGGTGAAACTCCAACTTAGCCTCCAATTATTATCTTAGATGGAGAAGAGGATCAATCGATATCAACTCACCACTCAAGGGAAACACTCTCTTCTACTCAGGATAGTAGTGGAAGGTTTGGAACTTAGTTATCCACCTGTTTAATGCACTGTGCTCCTCATTTTGAGCGGGAATTTTTGGGACATCAACCCATTCCTTATCCGAGGGAAAACCCACCTTTCTCAAGGAAATGGGAAAGAAGATCTAGCTCAAGGCCTCGCAATTTGTCTGGTTAACAACATGTGGTACCTTCCTCTCTTATCACTCCAGATATCCCTTCTCAAAAAAATCCTAGCAAGTCAACCCTTCACAAGGGGAAAGGGAAAAAAACTTCCTTCTCAGGTGGTCTAGACCTTTTGGATTGGATGTCATCATATTAAAATAAAATTGAGATTGAGCAAATTATAAGCTGCCCTAGGATGTTTTTGGAGTCACTAATGGATATGGGGATGTCTAGGGACCTGGTAGGATCAATCATCTTCATACAGACAACAAAAGGCTCAAATGAGTTTGTGTTGAGGAAAAACAAACTTTTGAACAAGCTTCCCTTGCTGGGAGGAAACTATGAAGTAGGTATGAAGAATGTCTAAATTTTGTTTTCCTTTCATTGTTTCTATCTCTGGCACACGTATATCCCTTTTTTGTCATAGGAAGGGGCCCCTATAGAAACCCATTTTATTCCTCATTAAGAAGCACAACAATATCAATCATTTACATGCTTATACAAATGTGTGTTAATTCATTAAAGTAAATATGGAATTAATGCATTCTTACACTTTTGAAATTAAATAAGGGAACAATAAAATTCAGAAAAACAATTTCATCCCATGTAATAGAAGTATTACTTCTAAAGTATCAATTTAAAAGGATGAATATGAAACAAGAATACAATCCTAGGAATAATTGTCTAAGCATGTTCATCATCCTTTGCATGTGTATTTTCTTATGCTTCAGCTTCCACTTATGTGTCTCTTTTTCTTTTGGAAGCCTTGCCACATATGCATCATACTTCTTGAATAGCTCATTAACCTCGTCCTCATCTGCTCCTACATGATCTTAGAAAATGAGTGCCTTCCTAGATATTGTATCAATGCAGTGACCCATTTTCTTCTTGTATTCCAGTGGTCTTGCTTTTAACTGCACAATTCTATTTTCAATATTTCTCATAGTCTTGATGAGTTCATAGGAAAAAACACTCTTTAGAACATTCCTTTCAAAAGAGTCAAGTAAGAAATCAATCTCCATGTCCCCATAACTATTATTGAACTTATATATGACCATATCCTCCAAATTTAATTTAATATCATCGAGAGTGTCATCAACACAGTTTCTTTTGACTTTAAGATTTTCCTTGATTCCATTTAGGGTCTCAACTTTGATTTTTGATAGCTCTTCAAGGGCATGTTGGCTTCCTTTAAATTCAGATGGTACAATGTCCTCCTCCTCAACCAACTCATCACTAAGATGGGTAATGCGATCTAACTTCGGAAGAATACCTTCATAATATAAAATCTCATTACACATTGTTTGACTATCTTGTCAATTTCAATATGTCTATTTTTAAGATCTTCATATTTTGATATGGCCACTGTAATTGTTTCCTTTCCTCTTTTAGTTAATTTCTCCAACCACATGTCAACTTCCAGGAATTTATTGATAGCATTGTTTACCTTATTTAATCCTTTAGGGGTGTTTATATAGGCACTTGCTTGCATTTGACTAGTATTACCTATTAATTGTTGTAAACAAGAACTCAATTTAACACTTATGGAAAAATGTTAACTTTTCCTCTTTCGCATTGCAAGTGTTGACATATAATTTTTCCTAATAAGGTGTATACTTTTGAATGTTAGAAATCATGCTTGCCATGGATAATTTATTTCTGTTCTTGGATTCATTTTGCTGAAATGTTGTTGTCTTGCAAGGAATCCATTTTGTTTGAGATAAGAAAGGTTGTAAACTGGTAATGTTGTTTGCAAATTACCTCTTTATAATAACGAAACCTTGATCAATTCCATTGATCCAAGGTATGTTTTAATTCTTCTTACCTGATCTGTATGGTAAACTGACATTCAGAGGTTGAAGGAAATAAAGGATTGAACTCTTGTATTTATATAATTTCATTGATCTTATTGAAAGTTCTTTCTTTGCATTCTGCTATAAGTAGTGTGCTTGGATCTTCTTGTTAATTTATCCAGGACACTGAATGGATTAAAGAGGATGGATGTCTAATTCAGAACTATTAAGGGTAAAAACCTAAGTCCTAGATCTTTAAGATCTATCCTAACGGGATTCTAACCTAAGGTAAACTAGACCTACCTTATATCTATGTTTACACTAATCTTGTTGCATCCTTACCTAAGTTGTATGTTTTACAAAGTGGGGGATTTGGAAATAACCTAAGGTAACTATAGGTTTATTTCTAACCTATTACCTAATACTAAATTGGTATGAAGTATGGCCTATCCTAAGATGGAAAATTTACCTAAGGTAAATACTTTCTAAACTAACATAAGGTCAGATCCTAAGCTAATGATATCTATCCTAAACTAATGCAAGGATGGAAGGGGACCTAAGGGGGTTGTATGGAAAGTGGATGAGATGGAAATGGTTCCTAAGTCATTTATTTGATTTGAATTTTGAATTTAATCGAAGGTACTACCAGTTTTGGAAGAGGCATGGAAATTTTTGCGGAAACCTACTTGGCATCATCACTAGAGTTAAGTAATGCATGCCATGGTGGAAATTGGACTCACCAACTTTAGATGGTGGTGGCGTGGAGATATAGGTGGGAGATTGGAAATTAATGGCATTTATGGTCATCGGTTTTGGTGAGAAAACCACCTTGGAAACCATGTGAGCGGATTTGTTGGGAGTTGTTTGGTCTTTCATGCATTTCAATTTTTTCTCTGCATGGAGCTATCTGGTTCTTCGAACCAACAATTCTATTTTCAGTTTGTTACTATTTTTAACTCCCTTAGACTATTTTTGATCCAATGGAAGTATATGAGGCATTTGAGATGGAAGTTTTTGGTTGTTGATTTCATTTGGAGAAGGAGTTGTGGAGGCTTGACTGGAAATATTCTTCAAATTGACAGAAGGACTATCAGGCATGATAGGCTCTATCCATTAAGCTGTTATACTTTTCTCTAAATGTATTAATTAAAAGAACTCTACTCTCATGAGATAAATGGGTTTTTATTTTGTGATGGTTACTTATGTTTTCTTGCTTGAAAATTTTTGTATTCTCTTGATTGAGGAACCTATGCTTGAAAAGGTAGTCATTGGGTTGTTTTCCTGTTTGGTTAATGTTGAATCATGCCTTGAAACTAGATTACGATTTGAGTAATGTTGAATTTGTGTGGATTCAGATTTTCTGCCCAGAATGGGTTTATGGAAATATGTTGTAGCTTATGTATCAAACAGGGTTGTCATTTGGGTTGGTAGAAGACATGAATATTATTCTTTGTCTGTTACTTCTCTGATTTGTTGAAGTTTTGTTAGCTTCTGTTGTAACTGCAAGTAAATGGATACTTTGATTCATGTTGGGTAAGTTCAAGTTTGTATGGAAAACAATGAACAAGTGAATTTTTCTTGATCTATTTTGTGCAAACTCTCTTTCTTCAGACTTGGTATTTGATGGAAGCTAAGTCTAAATGGGTTTTTGGATTTTTTTGTATTTATGAATCTGAACTAGTATAGAAACAAGAATGAATGTTTTATTTATTCCCTTACCTATTTTTTGTAAAATCTTGTTGTTTGAATCTTGACCATTTTATTAAAACTATGTGTTAATAGTTAATTAGATACTAAGAGTTGGAAATGTCATGTCTGAATATAAAAATGAACGAGTTCACTCCTTTTCTGAACTCTATATGTTTATGTGTTTTCTATAGACACTTGGAAAAAATGGATCTAATGGTTTGATAGATGAAACCCTATTACGTTGTGGATATTTCAAAAGATGGCTTATCTAGGTTGATGTTGTGTATACATGTAGCTCTGTTTGAAATTGTTTGAGGTCGATCTTGCTGTCTTTTTCACTTGGTGAATTAGATGTTGTTGATTTATCTTACCTGTTCTTTCTCTGGGTAAACTACTGGGTAGCTTGTTGGAGTAAACTTGTTAAAATATGACTATTGCAATTTCATGAAAATTTGTTGAATGGGTATTCAAATTTTGGGGTTGACGGTTACTTAACCTGGAACTAACCAAATCGGTTCAGTTTGATAGGTTTTCTTGATCTCTGTGTAAGTTGGAATAAATCGAATGTCTTGTCAATTTCTTAGATGTGTATAGTTAAGCTTGTCCATAGAATTGAAATGAAAGGATTTTAATCATCTCATAAGCTAACTTGTGCACCTGTTGCTAAGTCATGTTGTCTTTTTGTTTGTATCTTCTTGAAATAAATTCTAGATGTATTCTTCTCTGTACATCTAATTGATATTTTCTTCCATCTTTGAATGGTTATGATTATGAGTCTATCATTCTATCGTTTTATCTTCATCTAGAAAGAATGAATAAGATTAGGTTCTATGACTGAAGATTTTTCAATTTTGAATGACTGTTGAAGACTGTAATTACCCTGTATGGTGATTAGAAACTTTTTTTATTGCATCTCCTTCTTGATATGGGTATTATATTACTGTCACTGGTTGTCCATGATGGGGAACCTTTCTTGAAATCTGTTTGAAATGCAACAGTCACACATTATTTTTAATCTCTACTTATATGTGTTTTCTTTTATAAAAGAGTTGAGGATGTTGTGATTGGGTCTACATCTATCCTTTGAAACCTTCTTCACATCTGATATAGTGTAGGAATCCTCTTTTGATCATGTCATTTGACTCCTTCTCTTTCATTCTCTAAGGTAAATTCTAATCATTGCCCCTTTGGAAATCGTAAGAGGTTATGTGTTGTGTTCTCTTTTCTGAGTTGTGAATGGGGATACAGGTTAACCAAATTGTAAAGGAAGTTCTAAACTATTTTATAATAGATGTTCTTCTTCTTTTGGGTAAATCTTGTCATAGATTTAATTAGTTTAGTTTCCTTACTTTCATAAATTCCCTTGTTTATTCATCATTACTACTTGCTTATTTAATTGACTTGTATTAAAGGATTTTAATATTTGTGATAGTAGATTAATGTGAGATGTTGTGCATTGAGTGAAAACTTTCCTAATGTTAATGTATGGCCTAACTTGAGAACTTAGGCTATGTCTTGGATTTGGATTTAGGATGTCACATCTGAAATGTGAAACTCTTATTTAATTATTTTGTTACATGATTCATCCTATAACCTTTATGAAGATGGAATGAGATTGGCTGTAGTTTCCTTCTTATGAAACTCTGTAAGTTGGTTTAGAAGGTTCCTACTTCTGAAAGTAACTCTATTTTGGTTAAATAGTGAAATTAATTTTGTATTTCAAATTCAGATGAATTGTGAAGGAAATAATTAGAAGGCACTTTTATTTGATATAGATAAGTGTTTTGGTTGGAAAATTATTTATCTTATATCATGCTGTAGATTGTTGATTACATCATGATCTTTCCTTAAATGTTATTCAGATTGATTAATTGTTCTTCTTTTATGGTTGTTACTACTTATGATTTATTTGTCTGCTTGACCTCACTGTTTCATAAAAGCAGAGTTGGTTTTATGAAACAGTTAGTTGAAAGCACATCATTTTAATGCTTAGTGCTTATCATGCTCAGTTCAATGAACTGACCCATGCTAGAAATTTTTAAGATGGACTTTGTAAGTGATAAAGGAAGGCAATAACTTATATGATGTATTGGTTGCTTAAAATTCTGGACCTTTTATAGAGAATTATGATTCATTATTGAGATGTATTGAAAGAAGAAAAGTTGTATTCTTTAATGATCTTGATGTTGTTGACATGAAATATGTCAGTAATGCATAGTCTTGTAAAATGTGTATTTTATCATGATGAATTGAAAAGACTGAAGTTACTTAAATTGATTATGTCAATTCTCTTGTGCATAATATGAAGGAAATTTGTAATCCTATCTTTGATGTTGTCATTCATATCTGATTGGATCCTTATTTCTGTTGTCATTAAATGAGTTGGATAAATGGGAATTAGTACAATTTCCCTTACTTGAATGCAACTTACTAAGTTGCATGTATTGATGTTCTTTACCTAATCTTGTATGGTTTATTATGATGTTAATGAACGTATAGTTAAAATATCAGGAAGTGTGAAATGGATAAGGGTATAATAAATCCTAACACTTAACCATAAAGAGGAAGGTTCTCCTCCTCTCAAAAGGATACAAAATAAATGAATGGTATATGAGTTCGTTAACCATTTAGACTTCATATCTATGAAGTCTACCATAACATAACCTATTTTGGTTCTTATACATTCTTTGAATGGTTGAGACACATTAAATAAATCTTATGATGGATGTTGTTTCTATTTTCAATTAATTACATGTTAAGCAAAAATTTAATGAACATAAAAGCAATCATAGGTTTATGAAGTTCCATATTATTTAATCAACTCAAATAAGGATGGAAACCTTAAGGATTGTTGGGATTAGGGTTATGCAAGGTTGTTGTGATTTGAATCTTAATCCAAAGATAATTAAGTGGAAATGACCTCTTTTGGTGTGTAAATCGTGATGAAGTAATTATGTCAGACGTTGGTACATGCCAACTGCAGAACTGTACCTTCATGAAGATTTGGGTCTTCACAAGGATATAGTGTTGTAGTTGACGTGTTGCAACACCCTTTAGAATTGGTTCATCTAGATCTACTCAAATATGGACTTGAACTTAGTTTCTCTCTAGATCAGGTTAAGGATATGATTTAGCATAGGAAGTGACTCTCAATGACTTAGGGTAACTAGGCACATTCAATTGACTTAGGTTGACTGAGTATGCCCATATACCCTAGGTCATCGTGAGTGGTTCCCTATACCAAATTATGTCAATAACCTGGGTTAGGGTCAAACCTTGGACAAGTGGACTGACAGAAGTCAGTAAAGACCATTCTAGATAATAGATGAGTGGGGTGAAGGATGTATTCTGATTAGACAAGTATGTCATCTAGGAATAGTAACATGAACAATATGTTGGAAATATTTGGCCAAAGTATTGCAAGTTGTTGGTTGCATTGTCCTATGTCACCTAGTTTGAGAAATGTGATTTCAGATGAATATGGTAACAAATATTCAGATAGATTTCTTAAATAGAACACTCAATACCCACAACAGGGTAAGAGAACCAAGTATCCATAGTATACCCATAGTATTCAATACTTTAGTTAAAATGAGAGATCAGTTGGTAACCGAGTCATGAAATGAGAGATCGGTAGTTCACCGAGTCATTTACAACTGTATATGGTTATCTGTTATGAGATTGATTGGCATGGAATGTGTGTTCTAAATTATGATTATTTAGAACAGAGAACATTATGTATAATTTTTTCCCTTGTTTCTAAAGTCTTAAAATGGGAATGTTACATCTTGGTATCAGAGCTGAAGGTTGCAGCTCTTGGACCTATTGTGTCCATAATCTGATAAAAATTAAATTTTCTTGTTAACAGAAAATGGTTAGAACAAGAGGAAATGTTGCAAACAACCCACCACTTGGTGGAGAAGTAGCAACTACCCAAAAACTCGATGAGATCCTTGTTGCCCTGTTGGACACAAGAGATCGTTTGGATGTACTTGAACAACAAGTAATGGGAAATGAGGAGGAAGAAGATGCTGGTAATAACAATCAGCCACCTCATGCGGACAACACCAATTTAGGAAATTTGGGTGTTGATAATAACAATGTAAACATGCCAGATCAGCCAGAAAATAAAAAGGCAAGGCTGAAAGCTGAACTCACTAATGATATAAAAAGGATAAGTCCACCTAATTTTGATGGCACCACATTAGGAGATGGAGCTGAGAATTGGCTCAGTGAAATGGAGAAGTACTTTGCAATAAGGAACTTCTCAGAGGAAACAAAGGCAATATGGGGAGCATATCAACTTTCCCATGAAGCATCTTCATGGTGGGACAACCGTAAGGCTGAGTTGAACATTGATGAAACAAAAATTACTTGGGATCAATTTAAAATTATTTTAGGAAACGATGGCTGCCAAAAATTTACTATGATCAGAAAATGACTGAATTTCAGAACTTAACCCAAGGAAAATTAACTGTAACAGAGTACTGGGAGTAGTTTACTAAACTCCTTTAGTATGTACCTAAGTATCAAACTGATGAGAAGTTTAGTATATAAATTTATCATGGGATTGAATCCCATTATAGGGGGAGAGGTGGATGTTCACATCCCAACCACTATGGAAGGGGTTGTTGAAAAATCCATAAGGTAGGAAATAAATTAAAGGCAATTTCTGCTCATAAGGAGGAAGTAAGAAAGAAAGTTCCAAACTCCTCTTCATCATCTCTTGCACCTAAGAAAGGACCATGGAAGAAGTTTGGTATGAAAAGTAAGTTTTCAGCTGATAATAATAAGAAAACAACAACAAATAAGCCTACTGGTAATGTACGCAATAACTTTTTCAAGAACAATAATAATGGACATAAGTCCTATGGAGGTCAGAATGATAAATTTAAGGTTGGAAATAAATTTGAGCCTAAAAACAGACCTGTAGGAGGATGTTACAATTGTGGCAAGGATCATTACGCAAACCAATGTCCTTTGAAAAAGGATGACCGTAATCAGTAAGCACAAGATACACACTGCAGTAGCTGATAAACAAGCTGAAAAGCAAGTCACACCCATAGAAGTTCGGGTAAGTTATTTGGCATACCTGTAACTATTCTTTTTGATACAGGAGCTACTGAATGTTTTATTTCTAGTAAATTAGCATCGAAATTAAAAAGAAAAGCTGGAAAAATGGATAAATCATGGGTTGTACATTATGGGAATAATGTTGTTCATATAGTTAGTATGTGTCTTTTTGGAGCAATCCTTGACTTACCTAGTTTTTCCACCAAAGTTGATCTTTATGTTGCTCCTTTGGGGTCTTATGATGTAATCATAGGTGTTAATTGGCTAGCTGAGCATAAAGAAAAAGTGGACTGTTTTGAAAAACATATTAGTTGTTTAGATGACCTGCAGAAAATAATAGAGATTCAGGGTGTAAAACGTGAAATTTCAGTTAGGAAATTGTCTACTATGCAACTTAAAAAGGCCAAAAATAAGGGTTGTACCTTATATGTAATAAAAATTTCTGAATCTACTGAAGAAAATAGTGATTTCTTAGAATGTTACCTGCTGTTACGAAACTTCAGTGATGTGTTTCTGGAAGAATTACCAGGTCTTCCACCCAAAAGGGAATTTGACTTCACAATTGAAATCAAACCTGGAACCGAGTCTATTTCTAAGGCATCTTATCAGATGACTACTATTGAATTGGTAGAGCTTAAGGAATAGTTACAAGAAATTCTATCTAAAGGTTTGATTAGATCGAGTGTCTCACCTTGGGGAGCACCGATAATTTTTGTGAAAAAGAAAGATGGAACACTTAGATTGTGTATTGATTACAGAATGTTAAACAAGGCAATGATTAAGAATAGATATCCACTTCCTAGAATTGATGATCTATTTGATCAGATGCATGGAGCATTGGTATATTCTAAGATAGATCTATGATCTAGATATCATCAGTTATGAATTAAGGATGAGGACATTCATAAAACAAATTTTAGAACAAGGTATGGACATTATGAATTCACAGTTTTACCTTTTGGATTAACAAATGCACCTGCAACTTTTATGAATCTAATGAACAATATTTTTCAAGAATACTTGGAAAAAATTGTGCTTGTATTCTTGGATGACATTCTCATATATTCTAAAAGTATGGAAGAACACCATGAGCATTTGAAGATAGTCTTGGAAATCTTGAGAAAAAGACGATTATTTGGTAAGTTGTCTAAATGTTCTTTCTATGACACGGAAGTGCACTATTTGGGTCATGTTATAAGAAAAGATGGAATAGCTGTAGATCCTTCTAAAATTGTAGCTATAACTGAGTGGCCTGCACCAAAGAATGTACATGAAGTCAGAAGCTTCATGGGTCTTGTTGGTTACTATAGGAAATTTGTTAAAGATTTCTCTAAAGTTGCTGCACCAATAACTTCATTACAGAAAAAGGATAAGAAATTTGTGTGGAATGAGAAATGTGAATCTGCATTTAAAAATTTAAAGGATCAATTAATTTCAACACCTATTTTGGCTGTACCTGACCCTAATGGAGACTTTATTGTTGTAATAAATGCATATGGGGAAGGTCTTGGAGGTATTTTGTTACAAAATGATCATGTCATAGCATACGAAAGTAGAAAAATTAAGTTACATGAGCTGAATTATGCTCCACATGATCTAGAGCTTGCTGCCATTATTCATGCACTTCAAGTTTGGAGGCATTATCTACTTGGTAAACCTTTTGAACTAAAAACTGATCATCTTGGGCTAAAGTATATTTTTACTCAGCCAAATATGAATGCAAGACAGTGAAGATGGTTAGATTTTTTATCTCAATATGATTTTGACATAAGTTACATTAAAGGAAAGGAAAATAGGGTAGCTGATGCTCTAAGTCATAGGAAGCACATTTCTACTCTTATAACATTGAGAACTCAGTTTAAGGATGAAGTAAAAAGTGTTATGGAATCTGATTCTTATTTTCAGCAAGTAAAAACAACACTTGCTGCAGATCCAAATGATGTGAGATATAAGGGTTTTCACTTTGATAATGAAGGAATCTTACGATTTGAAAACAAGGTATACATACCTTTGCTAAATGATTTAAGAAAGAAATTATTAGTTGAATTTCACAATTCACCTTTTTCTGGACACCTTGGTATTACAAAGATGCTTGCTGATATAAAACAACAATATTTCTGGAAAGGGATGAAAAAGGATGTTATTGAGTTTGTGACACATTGCTTAGAATGTCAAGGTGTTAAAGCTGAACATATGCATCCAGCTGGTTTATTGTATCCTCACAGCATACCGCAGTACAAATGGCAAGTGATAAGCATGGATTTTGTACAAGGGTTTCCTATGTCAAGAAATAAACATGATGTTATTCTGGTTGTTGTTGATAAACTAACAAAAGTAGCACACTTTATTGCTGGTAATCTTAAGGATGATTCACCTATTTTAGCAAAAAGGTTTGTTCATGAGATTTTTAGATTACATGGAGTACCTGAATTAATCATATCTGATAGAGATCCAAGAATGACTTCAAGATTTTGGCAAACACTTAACGTAACTTTAGGAACTAAGCTGAATTTCAGTTCTGCGTATCATCCAGAAACAGATGGACAAACTGAAAGAGTTAATCAAGTTTTAGAGGATATGTTATGAATGTATTGTATGGATCAACAATATAAATGGGAAGAGTACCTTCCATTAGTTGAGTTTGCATACAATAACACATATCATGCCTCTCTAAAGATGACACCTTTCGAAGCATTATACGGAAGGAAATGTAGAACCCCTGTTAGTTGGGACAACATTGAGGATAGAGAGGTAATTGGACCTGAAATCCTTACGGAAATGGAACAAGTTAAAATGATTCATGAACGCTTGAAAGAAGCAACAGATAGGAAAAAGAGTTATGCTGACTTGAAGCGGGTTGATAGGAAATTTAAACTTGGTGAGAAGGTCTTTCTTCGGGTTAAACCAAAAAAGAGTTCTATAACTTTTGGCAAGGCTGCCAAGTTATCACCTTGTTATGTGGGACCTTTTGAAATTGTTGAAATAATCAACCCTGTAGCTTATCGTTTAGCATTACCTCCTGCTTTGTCATGAATGCATGATGTTTTCCATATTTCTTTGCTTAAGAAATACATTTCAGATTTATCACATGTGTTAAATTGGAATTCCTTGCAGGTCCAAGACCCAAGAATAATCATGGTTAAACCTATACGAGTGCTGGAAACTCACCAGTTGCACTTAAGAAATCATGAAATAAGTCAATGTAAGGTCCAGTGGGACCAGTTTAACGAGGAAAGTGCAACCTGGGAAAATCTAGAAGATATGAAAACTATTTTTCCATATTTATTTGAACAAAATTGATTCTATTGACTGATAAAATTTGTGATTTTATTCTTTTTATGACAATAAATCTAGCAGTTTTGGGAAGATATTTTATTGTTTAAAATAAAAAAATATGTAAATGTTGATTTTGGGAATTTCAAAATCCAGTTCTACTTTGAACATATGGAAAGAAAGATAATAAATTGATTTTCCTTGATGCAAATTGTTTAAATAAGTTAATCATCGGGATGATGATTCTTTTTAGGAGGGAAGTATGTAACACCTGTGGAAAACTGTTAACTTTTCCTCTTTTGCATTGCAAGCGTTGACATGTGATTTGTCCTAAGAAGGTGTATTCTTTTGACTGTTAGAAATCATGCTTGCCATGGATAATTTATTTCTGTTCTTGGATTCATTTTTCTGAAATGTTGTTGCTTGCAAGGAATCCATTCTGTTTGAGATAAGAAAGGTTGTAAACTGGTAATGTTGTTTGCAAATTATCTCTTTATAATAATGAAACCTTGATCAATTCCATTGATCCAAGGTATGTTTTAATTCTTCTTACCTGATCTGTATGGTAAACTGACATTCAGAGGTTGAAGGAAATAAAGGACTGAACTCTTGTATTTATACAATTTCATTGATCTTATTGGAAGTTCTTGCTTTGCATTCTGCTGTAAGTAGTGTGCTCAGATCTTCTTGTTAATTTCTCTAGGACGCTGAATGGCGTAAAGAGGATGGAGGTCTACTTCAGGACTATTGAGGGTAAAAACCTAAGTCCTAGATCTTTAAGATCTATCCTAATGGGATTCTAACCTAAGGTAAACTAGACCTACCTTATATCTATGTTTACACTAATCTTGTTGCATCCTAACCTAAGTTGTATGTTTTACAAAGTGGGGGATTTGGAAATAACCTAAGGTAACTATAGGTTTATTTCTAACCTATTACCTAATACTAAATTGGTATGAAGTATGGCCTATCCTAAGATGGAAAATTTACCTAAGGAAATGTTTAAAAACCTAAGGTAAATACTTTCTAAACTAACCTAAGGTCGCATCCTAAGCTAATGATATCTATCCTAAACTAATGCAAGGATGGAAGGGGACCTAAGGGGGTTGTATGGCAAGTGGATGACATGGTGATGGTTCCTAAGTCATTTATTTGATTTGATTTTTGAATTTAATCAATGGTACTGCCAGTTTTGGCAGAGGCATGGAAATTTGGTGGAAACCTACTTGGCATCATCACTAGAGTTAAGTAATGCATGCCATGGTGGAAATTGGACTTGCCAACTTTAGATGGCGGTGGCATGGAGATATAGGTGGGAGATTGGAAATTAATGGCATTTATGGTCATCAGTTTTGGTGAGCAAACTGCCTTGGAAACCATGCGAGTGGATTTGTTGGGAGTTGTTTGGTCTTTCATGCATTTCAATTTTTTCTCTGCATGGAGCTATCTGGTTCTTTGAACCAATAGTTCTATTTTCAGTTTGTTACTATTTTTAACTCCCTTGGACTATTTTTGATCCAATGGAAGTATATGAGGCATTTGAGAAGGAATTTTTTGGTTGTTGATTTCATTTGGAGAAGGAGTTGTGGAGGCTCAGCTGGAAATCTTCTTCGAATCGACAGAAGCACTATCAGGCATGATAGGCTCTATCCATTAAGTTGTTCTACTTTTCTCTAAATGTCTTCATTAAAAGAAATCTGCTCTCGTGAGATAAATGGGTTTTTATTTTGTGATGGTTACTTGGTTTTCTTGCTTGAATATTTTCTATATTCTCTGATTGAGGAACCTCTGCTTGAAAATGTAGTCATTGAGTTGTTTTCCTGTTTGGTTAATGGTGAATCATGCCTTGAAAATGCTTAATGATTTGAGTATTGTTGAATTTGTGTGGATTCAGCTTGTCTACCCAGAATGGGTTTATGGAAATATGTTGTAGCTTATGTATCGAACTGGGTTATTGTTTTGGTTGGTAGAAGACATGAATATTATTTTTCTCTGTTACTTCTCTGATTTTTCAAAGTAATGTAGCTTCTGTGTAACTACAAGTAAATGGATGCTTTGCTTCGTGTTGGGTAAGTTTGAGTTTGTATGGAAAACAATGAACAAGTGACTTTTTCTTGATCTATTCTGTGTAAACTCTCTTTCTTCAAACCTGGTATTCGATGGAAGCTAAGTCAGAATGGTGTTTGGATTTTTCTGTATTTGTGAATCCAAACTAGTATAGAAACAAGAATGAATGTTTTATTTATTCCCTTACCTCTTTTCTATAAAATCTTGTTGTTCGAATCTCGATCCTTTTATTGAAACTATGTGTTAATAGTTATTTGGATACTAAGATTTGGAACTGTCATGTTTGAATATAACAACAAGTTCACTCCTTTTCTGAACTCTATATGTTTATGGGTTTTCTATAAACACTTGAGGAAAACTAAATGGCTCTAATGGTTTGATAGATGAGGTCCTGTTACGTTGTGGATATTTTGAAATATGGCTTGTCTAAGTTGATGTTGTGTATACAGGTAGTTCTGTTTGAACTTGTTTGAGGTCGATCTGGCTGTCTTTTTCACTTGGTGAATTAGATGTTGTTCATTTATCTTATCTATTCTTTCTCTTTGTAAACCACTAGGTAGCTTATTGGAGTAAACTTGTTAAAATTTGACTGTTGTAATTTCATGAAATTTTTTTGAATAGGTATTCGAATTTTGGGATTGACAGTTACTTAACCTAGAACTAACCAAACCGGTTTAGTTTGATAGGTTTTATTTATTTCTATGTAAGTTGGAATAAATCGAATGTCTTTTTGATTTCTTAGATGTGTACAGTTAAGCATGTCCATAGAATTGAAATGAAAGGATTTTAATCATCTCATAAGATGACTTGTGCACCTGTTGCTAAGTCATGTTTTCCTTTTTTTGCATATTCTTGAAATCGATTCTAGATGGATTCTTCTCTATACATCCAATTTATGTTTTCTTCTCATCTCTCACCCATGAATGGTTATGATTATGATTTGATCATTCTATCGTTTTATATTCATCTAGAAAGAATGAATAAGCTTAGGTTCTATGACTGAAACTTTGTCAATTTTGAATGACTGTAATTACCCTGTATGGTGATTAGAAATTTTTCATGTTATTGCATCTCCTTCTTGATATGAATTGGTATTGTATATTACTGTCACTGGTTTTCCATGATGGGGAACCTTGCTTGAAATCTAGATTTCAAATGCAACAGTCACACATTTATGTTTAAATCTCTTCTTATATGTGTTTTCTTTTATAAAAGAGTTGAGGATGTTGTGATTGGGTCTATCACTGCATCTATCCTTTGTGACCTTCTTCACTTGTGTGATAGAGTGTAGGAATCCTCTTCTGATCATGTCATTTGACTCCTTCTCTTTCATTCTCTGAGGTAAATTCTAAACACTGCCACATTGAAAATTGTAAGAGGTTATGTGTTGTGTTCTCTTTTCTGAGTTGTGAATGGGGATTTGGGTTAACCGAATTGTAAAGGAAGTTCTAAACTATTTTATCACAATTTTTCTTCTTCTTTTGGGTAAATCTTGTCATAGATTTAATTGGTTCAGTTGCATTACTTTCATAAATTCTCTTGTGTAGTCATCATTACTACTTGCTTATTCACTTGACTTGTATTAAAGGATTTTAATATTTGTGATAGTAGATTAATGTGAGATGTTGTGCATTGAGTGAATACTTTCCTAATGTTAATGTATGGCCTAACTTGAGAACTTAGGCTATGTCTTGGATTTGGAATTAGGATGTCACATCTGAAATGTGAAACTCTTATTTATTTATGTTGTTAGATGATTCATCCTAAAACCTTTATGAAGTTGGAATGAGCTTGGCTGTAGTTGTCTTTTTATGAAACTCTGTAAGTTGAGTTAGAAGGTTCCTACTTCTGAAAGTAACTCTATTTTGGTTAAATAGTGAAGTTAATTTTGTATTTCAAATTCAGATGAATTGTGAAGGAAATAATTAGAAGGTACTTTTATTTGATATAGATAAGTGTTTTGGTTGGAACATTATTTATCTAATATCATGCTGTAGATTGCTGATTACATCATGATCTTTCCTTAAATGTTATTCAGATTGATTAATTGTTCTTCTTTTATGGTTGTTACTACTTATGATTTATTTGTCTGCTTGACCTCACTGTTTCATAAAAGCAGAGTTGGTTTTATGAAACAGTTAGTTGAAAGCACATTGTTTTAATGCTTAGTGCTTATCATGCTCAGTTCAATGAACTGACCCATGCTAGCAATTTTTTACAGATGGACTTCGTAAGTGATAAAGGAAGGAAATAACTTATATGATGTATTGGTTGCTTAAAAGTCTGGACCTTTTATAGAGAATTCTGATTCATTATTGAGATGTATTGAAAGAAGAAAAGTTGTATTCTTTAATGATCTTGATGTTGTTGACATGAAATATGTCAGTAATGCATAGTCTTGTAAAATGTGTATTTTATCATGATGAATTGAAAAGACTAAAGTTACTTAAATTGATTATGTCAATTCTCTTGTGCATAATATGAAGGAAATTTGTAATCCTATCTTTGATGTTGTCATTCATATCTGATTGGATCCTTATTTCTGTTGTCATTAAATGAGTTGGATAAATGGGAATTAGTACAATTTCCCTTACTTGAATGCAACTTACTAAGTTGCATGTATTGATGTTCTTTACCTAATCTTGTATGGTTTATTATGATGTTAATGAATGTATAGTTAAAATATCAGGAAGTGTGAAATGGATAAGGGTATAATAAATCCTAACACTTAACCATAAAGAGGAAGGTTCTCCTCCTCTCAAAAGGATACAAAATAAATGAATGGTATATGAGTTTGTTAACCATTTAGACTTCATATCTATGAAGTCTACCATAACAGAACCTGTTTTGGTTCTTATACATTCCTTGAATGGTTGAGACACATTAAATAAATCTTATGATGGATGTTGTTTCTATGTTTTCGATTAATTGCACGTTAAGCAAAAAGTTAATGAACATAAAAGCAATCATAGGTTTATGAAGTTCCATATTATTTAATCAACTCAAATAAGGATGGAAACCTTAAGGATTGTTGGGATTAGGGTTATGCAAGGTTGCTGTGATTTGAATCTTAATCCAAAGATAATTAAGTGGAAATGACCTCTTGAGGTGTGTAAATCGTGATGAAGTAGTTCTGTCAGATGTTGGCACACGCCAACTGTAGAACTGTACCTTCATGAAGACTTGGGTCTTCATGAGGATACAGTGTTGCAGTTGACATGTTGCAACACCCTTTAGCATTGGTTCATCTAGATCTACTCAAATCTGGACTTGAACTTAGTTTCTCTCTAGATCAGGTTAAGGATATGATTTAGCATAGGAAGTGACTCTCAATGACTTAGGGTAACTAGGCACATTCAATTGACTTAGGTTGATTGAGTATGCCCATATACCCTAGGTCATCATGAGTGGTTCCCTATACCAAATTATGTCAATAACCTGGGTTAGGGTCAAACCTTGGACAAGTGGACTGACAAAAGTTAGTAAAGACCATTCTAGATAATAGATGAGTGGGGTGAAGGATGTATTCTGATTAGATGAGTATGCCATCTAGGAATAGTAACATGAACAGTATGTTGGAAATATTTGGCCAAAGTATCGCAAGCTGCTGGTTGTGTTGTCCTATGTCACCTAGTTTGAGAAATGTGATTTTAGATGAATATGGTAACAAATATTCAGATAGATTTCTTAAACAGAACACTCAATACCCAGAACAGGGTAAGAGAACCAAGTATACATAGTATACCCATAGTATTCAATACTTAAGTTAACATGAGAGATTGGTTGGTAACCGAGTCATGAAATGAGAGATCGGTAGTTCACCAAGTCATTTACAGCTGCATATGGTTATCTATTATGAGATTGATTGGCATGGAATGTGTGTTCTAAAATTATGATTATTTAGAACAGAGAACATTATGAATGAATATTGTAATCATTAGCTGTTATGTCTTCTCTTGTTTTACCCTCAAAAGGAGTTATTATCTCCAAGGTCCTTTCTACAGATGAATCAGTGTGGGTTTTTGTGATGGTCCTGGACCTTTTTTAGGATCTCACTTCCTTTGGAAAAGATAGAGCAGTAAGGTACACAAATTGCACAGGGAGGACCTCTTTTTCTTCATTTGAAATCAACTCGCTGATCCATCCCTTTTCCAAACTTGTTCCAAATTTTGTCTCTTGTGATTCTTGTTAGAGTTTCTAAGGAACAACTATCATCTATTTGGATACTTCTTGTTCATTTTACACCAACAATTTTTTCTTTCCCTGATTATTTATTTCGATGGTCCCTATACCAACCTTATCCTGTGTTACTGATTGCTTTAGATGCTCTTTTTTATGGTCTGAAATTTTAGATTGATCAGTTTCTCCCTGATTTGCATCAAAATTCAAGGGAAAATCCTTCATTTTTTCTCCAATTTAAGCCATAGTGGAGTTAATTTCTTCCCAAACACCCTCTTGTACAAAAATTTGGGCTGTTGGCTCTTTTTCTCCAAAAGTCTACTAATTTGCCACCTTACCATCTTCACTCTCTAATGATATATCTGGAAATTCCATGGTAGGTTGTTCCTCTATAAACAACTCCACATTTTACATTAAAGGCTATGAGTCTCCACCAATAATGATCTCCTCATCAGTAATTGCATCTTGTGCCATTTTTAATTTTTCTTTAAAAAAAAATTTTCCCTCCTGGGGAAGGTCATCATTCTTGGTAACCTCAATAAAAATGGATACAACCTCCTCTACTACTACCTCATTATTAATATCTTTTTCAACCAACAACTCTGGTTTACCCAATTTCGAAACCATTTATCCTGGGGGAGGTAATTCACTTGCCTAGATTCTTAATTTCATAGTTGGTAAATGAATATCTTTTTCCAATTCCTTCTTTTCTTGAATTCTACCCACAGGTGTCAATATTGGTTCATCTACAGACAAATTAAGTGCAACCAACATTGAAAATCCTTTACAAACATCAACATCAATTACCTTAGTCTGAAAATTTACTAATTCGTGCATTGTTTTGACTGGAGGTACATTTATATCCTTGGCAAGCAGATCTTCAGATATTTTCATACTTGGAGTAATAAACTAATTGTCTACTAGATTAAATACAACACTTCTTTGGGAAACTAGACTCTGTGTGCATTCCATTGTTTTTACATAGAGGATAGAGGAGGGATCAGGGGATCTGATTTATCTACAATTGGAAATGATACATCATGTTTATTTTGGAAAGTATCAATTTTATAAAACTCTAGGGGAACCATCACCCCAACACTATGTTTGAAATTTTTAGGCTTATGGGCACCTACTCTTACCAATAAAGTATGGTGAAGAACATTGTATTTTTTGTGTGTCCTCTCAAATATTTTCAAATCTGGTGCAACTCTTATTTCATCCTTGAATATGGTCACTTGCAATGGCTCAACTTATTAAATTTTTAGCACTATATTTCTTTGGTGAAAGACTTGGACAGACCACATGTGATGCCAAACCTTTCTCCTTTTCCTAAATTGGAACTGAAAAAGTGATGGGGGAATTATCCATAGACTTTAAAATCATCTCTTTAGTCTTTTACACGAGAATTGACATAGAAGTGCTAGTTCCACTAGTGGCTGATTTCCACTCATCAATGAATTCAAGAGTAGGCCTTTTGGATGGAAATTGAGGGGAATTTCCTCCTAGTAGGTCCATTCTATTTGTTTCCTCCCTAAGGGGTGGAATATATTCACTCAGATTTCCTATACTTCTGAAGTTATTTAGGATATTTGTATTCTGGATTGAAATATCAATTTTCTTTTGGGTCAGAAAGTTTATAGTCCTCCTTATAACATCAATTATTCTGAAATAAGGATCATCTGATTCTTCCAAATTATAGTCTAGAGGAGACACATGTTGATCCTCCACCTTCTGATAAATATAGTCTCTTCTCATTGTGTGAGGATCATCCATAATCTCCTATGGGATAATTGTAATTTTGTAGTCTATTATCTGTAACAGATTAATTATAGAAAAGTCCCTTAATCTGACTTCTTCCTCATCCCTACAGTTCATCCAATAATCCTTGAAACGGGGCTCATGCTCAAAGGTATTTGCAATGTTGTTGAAAACCCATTTAATGTCATAATTAAGCCTTTCCTCAAAATTCTCTGTGTCAAATTTCTTCATTTCATCACCAATCAGTCTAGCCTTTATGACGGAAGGACATGAATACCTTCCAATTATAATTGGGAATTTGATGTTTGTTTTATGACTTCTAGTAATCAACTTGTGTATAGGAGTCAATTGCCTTGCCAACTCACATAGAACTAGTTTATCATCAACATACCTGGGAAACTTACAAGGATTTCCCTCAAAGCCACTAACTCTTATGTATGTAAAATTTTTATATTGAATAATGTAGCGTCCATATTCCAAAATTACATGTTTGGATTGTTCAGAGATTCTGTACTGTCCTCATTCTGGTTTAAAAAGGAAAATGATTGGTGTGAAAAAGGCATTATTAACCAACCTTATGTTTCCACTCTAGTTAGCTAGTTGTAACTGAGGAAAAATCTCATGCATTTGACATTGCTTGAAGTCAGCATGTGGTGATAGACCTGGGAAACATTTGTACCTAACAACATTATAAATGAGATATGTCATCATATAAAATTCAAGGTCTGTAGTATCTCCCATCTCATTTTTTGCTACTAAATTCAACATGTGGCCATGGAGTGCCTCAACAATAAAGGTGGCCCAGAAAATGCTCCCTTTTCTCTCTAGAATAATCCACATGTATGTGGTCATCCATTCTTTGAATTCATTCATGGTTTCCAAACTTGCCATTCGACTCAAAAGTATAATAATATCCTCTACCTCCTCAGCAAACTATGCCCTAACTAGTTTCTTAGATATTCTAGTAGTTGTCTTTTTCGTGAGGAGCCACTTTGAGTTTATGAGTTTGACATAATCCTTCTTCTTTGTTTCATAGTCCTCCAGAGCCAACTTGATGGCAATGGTAATTGGGTTCGTGATTATATGTAGTTTTAACATTATTCTGATGGCCACTAGTGTTAGTGTCAATACTGCATCCCCACTCTCATCTAACACCTCCCTCTTTTCAGGATGATAGTTCATAGCACAATGCCACACTAATTCTATGTAATGAACAGAGGAAGGAATGGCACTAAC
Source organism: Taxus chinensis (assembly GCA_019776745.2). NCBI lineage: Eukaryota > Viridiplantae > Streptophyta > Pinopsida > Cupressales > Taxaceae > Taxus > Taxus chinensis. The sequence continues at coordinate 402,935,210 of CM034151.1, read as the reverse complement.
TATAGCAATGCGGCTTTCCTAAATTGCTTTTAAGGATTTTCTCTTATGGGGAATATTTAACCTCTGGAGGAAGCCATCTAGATCAATGCCCATTAAGTCTGTTTCCGTGATTTTATCTAGATTGCTTGTGATTTCTGAAACAAGTGAGAATGAAGAGGGAAGGTATTCATCTTCGAAAAAACCCTAGCTATATCTCAATTAATTGGCCAAAAAGAGGAAGACATAAGAGTTTTGAGTTCTTGCCAATTTTCTGCGGGTATTTGACCAATTTGAACTCAAATCAATAACTTTCACAATCCTTTGGTCCTCAAGTTGAGCTCCAGATTCGAAAACATGATATTTATCAATTTTTCAATGTTGATAGAAGCAACAAATTACACAAAACTTTCGACTACTAAATGACCCGCCCATCCTATTTGTCAACTTTCAACACGGGAATGATTTTCAAGTAAGAGCATTGATGGTGGAAAAAATAAATGAATTACATCGTAACCATTCATTTCACCCTTCTCAATTTTTAAAATGAACCGTCCATGTGGAAAAACCTTCTCTAACACGGACTCAGTAGCACTTTTTGAAAATTTTCAATGTTTTAAAAACTTACACACTTTTGACAACTTTAACCCGCACATCTACTTTTTGACTTTCAACACAAGTGCAACACATAGTCATACTTGGATGATAGCGGAGCTCCGTGTAATTTCTAAATTTTACTCCTTTTTCATTTAAGACCAAATGTACTAGAAATTCCCAATGACCCACTTCCCCTCTTCCATTATAATCAAGAGCCACATGTCCTTCTGCAGACCTAGGGGATATTTGAGACATGTGTACACCTTTGGGGCGGAAAGAAAAATTATTTTTGTTACTTTATGGTCATGAATTTTTGATGAATATTCTTCGGGTTTCAAGACCAATTTTTTAATTTCATGAATTCCATAGAAAATAAAAATTTTACGAATTAAACCCTCCATACCACATTCAATTTGAGGCTAAAACATATCCATAGATGATAGATCGAGAGAAACGAAAAATAAGCATGACCAAGGAAAACCCTTACCATAGGAAAACAATCAACTTTTAGATCAAAAATACAGTCTTCTTCCAATGAGAATTTTTAAAATAGTACATATCCAAACAAGATCCTTAACCAAAAAGAGGAAAGGGAGAACCACGAACACAAAAAATAAAGAACAACTTGCATCCTTATGGAAAAACTAAAAAAGAATAGCAGATAGATAATGAAAATTTAACAATACAGGTGAGATTAATTTTGAGCACCAACACCGGCTCTGACTTTGGGATGGGAACTCCTTGCGAGTGCCTCAAGAAAAAACCATAGTGTAAAAACAGCAAACCATGTGCCAAAAATCCATTGGGACATGGAGTCAAGAACCAACGTGCTAAGAAAAGTAATAATGGCCAACCGTCTAGGAACAAACCGAGAAACCAACAACAACCGGTCACCAAGGACCAAGAAAAACAAAAAAAATGTAAAAAACCAAAAAATGAAAAAAAACTAAAAGACTATACACTATACAATGATGTGTACCTAAATTTGAGAAGTCAGTCAAGGAAGTGATTCAAGTTCCTTCCATTAGCAGGAAACTCAAGAAATTCCCCATCTAGATCTTTTATGAAGAAGGTATGCTCACCAATTGTAATATAAATGGAATAAGGGCCCATCCATAATGCATCAAATTTTCCATGTTTTCACTTATCCTCATGTCTTATATCCCATAGTAGTACAAGATCTCCCGCATTGAAAATTCTTGGGGTTACCTTTTTATCAAATATTTTTTTCAATTTTTCCCTAAATTTCACATGTCTTTGGTGGGATTCTCTTTTTTCTTCATCCAATTCAACGATTTTATTTATACCTACATCACAAGGGCTAACCTCCTGATCTTAAAATTGTTGGATGAATTGATAAGAAGATAATTACTTGTGTTGGGGAAGGATGGCTTGAGTTCCATATACCAATTCAAATGGTATTTTTCAAGTAGCTCTTGTAATAGTGATTTTGTCCGCCCAAACAAAAAAAATCAACTACTCACCCCACCTTCGTTTATTAAATTCCAAGGTCCTGATTATTTTGTACAAATTATTGTTACTTGACTCTTTTTGTCCATTACCTTTGGGATTGTAATTAGAAGCATATGCTAAATTTATACTGTACTCCTGGCACATGGCCACCAAAGGTTTAGCTCAAAAAATCATAGCATTGTCAGCAACTATTTTAGCAGGCACTCCAAACCTATAATTTATATGATTTAGAATAAAATTCATAACAATTTGGTGGTTTTCCTTATTAGTAGGGATTGCCTCCACCCATTTGGTGAAGTAATTAGTGGACACCAATATTCACTTATGGTTTTCACTCGAAGAATGTGAAATTTCCCCAAAAACGTCTATTTCCCACTGGTTAAAAGGAGCTTCAATTGATACCGGATGTAGAGGGAGATCTTATGAAGCTTTTCATCTCCCTAAATTTTTTTGACAACTTTCAAACTTTCTTACCTACAAATTTGTATCCTTTAAAATTTTAGGCCACCAATAACCATCCCTTTATATCTTGTGGGCAGTTACTCTTTCAGCAAAATTCTGCCCACAAAATCCTCCATGGAAATCAACAATTAATTTTGGAGCTTCGTCCTTAGTGATATATCTTAGGAGAACTCCTTCAAGGTTCTTCCAAGACAACCCATAATAAGTGATGATGTATTTTTGGGAATCCAATCTAAGTGCTCTCTTTTGATTTTTTCTTAAATACTCCTTGTACCACACATAATTTATCAAATTTTCAATAATATTCACATGTATTTCTTCAACATCATTTATCTCAACTACTTGAAAATTTATTTTTGTCATTAACTTTGCTAAGCCCAGACCTCTAACTAATTTATTAGTTTGGATATCCATGTCATATTCTTGCAATTTATTCACCCATTAACATCTCTTACTTGAGATTTCCATCTCTGACAGGATATCCTTAACCATGGTATGAGGGACATAAGTTGTGATCTTGGAACTCAAAATATATGGTCTAAAGATTTTTGAGGCTCTAACTAAAGAAAAATCATGTTTCTCCATGATAGTGTATTTTAGCTATGCCCCTTGTAATTCTTTACTAAAGAAAACAATTGGCCTTTCACTTCCTTCCTCATCCTTTTGTAACAGTACAAATGCAATGGTATTCTCAGAAGAAAAGAAAAATATTTGGAAAGAAATTTTATAATCAGCAACTGCTAGAACAGGGGCATTCCTCAGTGCTTCCTTAATTCTAGTGAAATCTTGGACAACTGCTTCTTCCCATTTAATACTCTGATCCTTTTTCAACATACTAGTGATTGGGATAGTCAATTCAACAAAATTGGAAATAAATATTTTGATGAAATTAATCTGTTCAAAAATGGATTTAATTCTGTTTTTGGTTCTTGGAATAGGAACTTTTTAAATAGCCTCCACTCTTTCAGGATCGATCATGAACCCCTCCTTTGATACAATATGCCCTAGTAACTTTGCCTTTTGAACCCCAAAATGACATTTCTAAGGGTTTAATGAAATAGCATACTCCTTGCATCTTATCCAAGTGCTGCAAGTGATCATTTCTCTTTCATGAAATTTTTTTCACTTCATCCTGATACACAGCAATGAAATCATTTATATATCCTGAGAATGCTACATCCATTTCTCTTTGAAACGTAGTTCCAACATTCATTAGGCCAAATCAAATTCTCACATACACATAAGTACCCCATGGAGTAGTGAAAGAAGTTTTGATCCTTTCTTATTTTGTTACGAACACTCAGTTATATCCTAAGAAACCATCCAAAGTAGAGAACAACTCAGAACCAGTAACAAATTGTAGCATGTTATCAATATTGGGCAAGGGATAGTTGTCTTCGATTTATGCCTGGTTTAAATTTCTAAAATCAACACACAATCTTATGTCCCTATGTTTCTTTCAAACAAGTAAAATGTTTTCTACCCATGAGGAGTATCTTGTAGGTTCTATAATGCCTCCATCCCTTAAATTTTTTAGTTCCTCTTATATTTTTACGGAAATAAGTGCATTAATTGGTCTTTGTTTTTGCTTAAATTGTTTGGCATTAGCTTCTAAGGGTATCTCATGTTTGAAAAGTTCTTCCCTATATGCCTTCAATTCTGAATATGACCATGCCAAAAAATCTTGGTACCCTTTTAAAAATTGAACATATGAATTCTTTTCATCTTCTTTCAAATCTATACCCACCCATATTATTTAATGTTTATCCTCTGTGCCCAAGTTATGTTCTTCAACATCTCTTGAATATGACATATGTCTATTAAAAATGTGATCAACATTATCAAAATTTTATTCCAACACAACCAAACCTCTTGGAATATTATTAGGTTTTAATTGAATAACGTCCTTACAAAATAAGGTATCTTTTCCCTCACTCACACAAACCATTCGTTCCCACTCCACATTCTGATTTGTAAAATTTTCTCTATTTTTTGGAAACCTCTGAACCTAAGCATCATCTTCAAAAACTTGTCAATGCTTGACATTATCACTAACAGATGGCCTTATCAATATTGCAATATTATATTCATAATAAGGAGACAATATAGAATTCTCAAACCTAGATCCCAATAATGCCAAATTTTATGCTATAGTGTTAAATTTTCTATCATGGTGTGTTATATTGAAAGAGTCAAACATTTCAATAAAGTCCCAAACTGCATGCTTATATTGATTCATTCTTTGATTTTTTGTTGCATACAACTTCATAACTTGTTTGAATATCAATTCTCAATCCCCTTTAACAATAATATATCTAATACCAATCTCTAAGAAATCCTTAAACCCAAAATCAATGCTTCATACTCTGCAATATTATTTGTGCATTTAAAATTGAGTTTAATATAAAAATTGAACTCTTCCTACTTTGGAGATATCAAGACAACACTAGAACCATTACCAGATCTATAAAAAACTCCATCAAACGTCAAAATCAAAGGAAAACCAACCTTCTTAGGACCCTTACACTTGTTAATTTCATGCTCCTTAGAATAAGAATATACAACAAAGTTATTGACATCTACATCTGTGTACAGTACTTCATAAGATGCATTGTTAGGGTCCTCAATTAGATGCAACATCTTATTTTTCACCATACAATTTAACAAATATTCCTTCAATTGGTATGGTTGCATATGACATGTCCATTTGCAAACTTCCACTAACACTAGCGGCCCATTTTCTTGACAATAAAATTCCCCATTTGGATGAGAAATCCACAATAACCACATTCATAGGTAAGGAATTTCCCAAGTAAGTTGCTAGTTGTAATATTAAACCTTTAACATATCCAATTACTTGCACTTCTCTTGAATCCATAACTGTGGATTTTCGAAAGGATGAGGTTACTTTGATATTGAATTCATTCGTTACCTCGAGAGGTATTACATTACATGAAGATCCTGAATTTAACATGCAATTATGTACCAACCTATCCTTGATGATTAGAGTAGTATAAAATGGATCAACAGTCAAGTTGATATTCAACCAGCTGAGGTACCCAAATAAACCTTTGGTGATTCTGCTAATTTCTTCCAAGGCCTATGGTACTTCTAATCTCTGTAATGATAGGAGGAACATCGAAACCATTCACATTATTGCATTGGGTTATTACCTCCACTTTAAATCCCAAATAATCAAACACCATTTTTCTATGCTCAGGGATCCTAAGAAATTTGAACAATAGGCACAGTGACTTTGATATGACTCATAGATTTGGGCTATATCACAAGGGACATATTTGGGTAAAAAGGTGTTGGGTGGGAGATTTATAGCTCCCTTGGGTGGTAAAAGAGGTTTTACAGCTTAGGCATGAGTAGGGGTACCAGTCTTATTTGGAACAATAGGGATTTTGTTAAGTGTATCCTTTTTAATGGATTCCTTTGGGATATTAGTAAGAAGTGGATTTTTTGGTTTAGCTTGAGGGCCTCCCCCTTTGATTAGTCTACTTTTGGTATTATACTCCTTATCCTAAGAAACTATTACCTTCATCAAGAGTTGTCTATCTTCTTTAGAAGTGATTCCTCCATCATACTTCTTAATCATCAAGGCTCCTAGATATTAAAAATCATGATTAGGTAAATCAAACACTTGTACCATGTCAATATCAACATCATCATCATCAAGGAGAGGTAGCACCCTATAGATGCAATCCCAAAAACTCTGAATAGTTCTGGCACCTATAAATTCAGTTGAAGTAGCTCCTTGTTGTGAATGTTTAGGGAATTCCATCATACATACATCACCATATGCTACATCATCATTGGCTTCTTCAACCTCCTTACCTACATCACATGGGGAATGTAGAAAAAAATACTTATCACACCAATCAATAACATGGGCCTCTTCCATGGTAGTAGTCCTAACAGTTAAAGGATTAGGGACCAACCTATTCTCTCTAGGTTGGAGTTGCTTATTTCCTGATCCAATGGGCCCCTTTCCTCTGTCATCTGATCTCTAATCACCCCTGGGATAGTTTCCAAATCTCTCATAAACTTGTGGCTTGTGATGACCTTGTGAAATTTGTCCTATTCCTTTCTCTGCTCTAGCTAGTTTGTAAGATATTTCTTTAACTTCCCTGACAAAAGTCTTCACAACCTCTTCTATATCAAATGCTTTGTTTGATTGGGGTTTGTCATGATTAACTAAATTGACACCCTCTCTCTTAGGGGGTTTCCCAACTGCATTGATATTATTTTTGATTTGCAAGGTCATTGTGAAATCCTTCCTTTATCTCTTAAGTAGTAAGAATCCTTTTTGTCAAAAGTAACAAGATATTTGATTTAAAAAGACTCATCACTTGGTCAAAGGATTATAGGTAACCTATTAAAATTCTTATTGAATTCGGTATTGAAATCTTGGATAGATTCATTTGGATTATTCTTTATATTCTAAAACATAGATAAGAGGAACCTGAGGTCAGTTTTATCCCCATATTTTAATCTGAAGGAATTTTTCATCTCAATCCACAAATCTATTGAATTATCTGGTAGAGATTTGTACCAATCACGTGTATCCTCCTCAATAATATGAAAGAATAACGTTATATACACATCTAAAAACTCAATTTAAAAATCTTCCATCATATTGACAAAGAGTCTTAAATGATGGTCACCAGTGATGGCATTATTTTCCTAAAATTTGGGAAACCTATTTCTCACATCCTGTCACACAATATTAGGATATCCAACCATGCCTCTTAAATTTATTGGTCCAAAAGTATTGACAAAAAAAGGAGTTCTAAGTGGAGACTAAGCCATATTTCCCTCAAGAGGTGACCCTATAGGAGAATCAAAATGATAGGGAACAAGGGGTCGATGGAGCAGAAGAGTATAATTTTCAAAGTAGATATCCTCTAATGACTCAGTTTCATGACAAACCCTATCAATGTTGGATGATAAAGGGAAAAAATGAGGGATATGTTTCTCAAACAAAAATGATGGCCCCTCACCTGTCGGAGAATTTAAATTTACACGAGGACTACTTGGTTCAAAATTATTTGAAGATGTAGGGTAGTATTCAACTACATGTTGATCACTTTCCTAAATTGGTATCACATTCTTTCTTGATTATTGATTTCCCAATACTCTCCAGACTTATTTTCCTTATGAATTTTTCTTCCCAATCTCTAGAAATAACTTTCTAGTAGGATCCCTAGTGAAGAAAGACTTTCTTCCTTCCAGCTTTGCAAATATTAATGAAAAATTTCACTTGACAAAGGTTAAAACATTGGTAATCATCAAAATTTCAAACCAACTCAGAGTCACCACCAAGGATTCTAACCTTAGATATGCAAATTCACTATAAGTAACTTGTCAAATGTCTATCAATACTTAATCTCTACAAATATTAATAGACATGATCATCCTTTATCAATATTTATTGCTAACGATACAAATTTAGTGCAATAACCACTAGAACTAAGAAATATTGCACAATAAACTTATGATCTCGCATAATTCTTACAAATCCTAACAAAGGATAATGTTTAAACAATGTAATTACACTTAAATAATATAATAATCATTATCAGGGTTGGTATGTGTATGTATTTGTATAAATAGTCCCTGGCAGTAGTGCCAGATCGGTGTTGGTACCCAAATTGATTCTCACTTTGTAGTTGAGCAGCACTGTAATTTGAGCTAGATGCTTGGAGACAGATAAATCAGAGTATGAGTCATTTTGTATCCGGGGATAGATTTTACTAACTCTTAATTCACTTAGGCCTAGAAGAATTGGATATCACCATGCATAGGGTTTAACCTACCTTGACTACTTTAGGTTGTGCCTTCAACCATGGTGAGAGGACCCATTTTGTAACCTGTGTTAGTGGATAATATCTACAGATCAACAATATTTAACTTCCCTTTCACAAAATTAAGAGGAGACCTTGAGAAGGTATGGTAAATACAATAGAATCTAACTCTCACGAGTTGTCACTTTAGATAATGAAGAAACTTTCTAGACAAGGTCTAGGTTACTAAAGACAATAGTAAAAACTAATTGCTCCTACATATTTAGGTAAGGGATGGGTAAATCAATGAATTCCCTCAACATTTATGAGTAGATAGTGCAAGCAGGGGTAATTCATGTAGGATTCATTACTCGATGTATAGTTTGTTGTTGGGAAGTTAAATAGGATAAATTTGATTATACAAAAATCTGGGGGACTTTTAAAAAATGTTGAAAACTCCATTAAGAAAAATAAATACATGTTTCAAATAGTTAAAAATGAACCTTTAGCCAGAAGATATGCATCCATGAAAGCTCAATGATGCACAATTTCACACATCCTTTAAGGATTTCACATGAAAGCTCATGTTAAAGACTTAATTAAACATTAGGAATCCTTGATTTATTATGCCTAAGATGCACTCATAGGCTTAAAAAGAAATCCACATCATTAAAATGAGATTAAAGTGAATTTAAATTGTTTATTTGCATCATGAAGTGAAAACTCTCTTCACAATGAAATTTCAAATGCCACGATACTATCACAAGGACAAGATCTTGCATAATTCACTGGGATTCCTAACATAAGATTACAAAAATAACATTGATAATTAGTTGAAAATATCTCAAAATGAAAGCAAAAATAACTATGCTCATGATTAACACGATTTACTAAGGTATCTTTAATTTCGTCAGCAAGGGAGATTTTTATTCAAAATCTCAAAGCTTGTCAATGGCTGGAAAAATGCAACCATCTTGACATGACCAAATTTAAAGATACACAGGAAAATTGGTTTCTCAGATAAATTCATAGAAAAAATGTCTCTTCTTGTCTTTCTCTCCTTTTCTTTTCTTCGAACAATTCTCAGAAAATTTTAACCCCCATTTGGCATGATTTTTTAATGCTTTTATATCACTCTCTTCACTAAATGACCCTTGAAACATTTCCCCCTGAAAGTAAGAATATTATAGGGAATAATTTTTGTTACAATTTTTTTCTAGAATATGACACTTATGAGTTTCACCCTACACTGCCAAGTGTACAAAACATGAGTATTTTCAATGGGTTCCTCTTGTGCTCAATTGAGATATCTAGTCATCACTTCTAGTTGACTACTTAAATAATTCCCTCTTGATATTGATTAAAAAATCATTTCAAATGATCACTAAGCACCTCTAGATGGTTTTGACATGACACACACCTACATTCGTCTCTCAAAAATCCTCCTTGGGCACAATGCACTCCATTTTACATCTTACTGGTTTAAATGCCACACATGATTTCTGTCAAATCACACTAAACTACCAGCTCTGCTCATTCTTAACTTCTTTCAAATCTTTAATCCCCTCTGTGCAAACTAAGAAAAATCTGGTTCACCCCATGGGAAATATTTTATTAAAATAAGACCATATGCATTCCTCCATATATAAATCCTACTTTTTCCTCATTGTCAGCACATGTTTCCTTTCTTGTTCTACATATAAGGAATTCTATCAAGAAGATGGTGAAAGTACTTATAGCTCACAACCTGAAGGATATTTCTTCAGAGGAGTTAAACCAAATTTTCAATTTAAGTGGTCTTGATGAAGATTTTGTCAGGGATCTATTTGATATAGAATGTGTGGGTGACACCAGAGGATCCCAAACATACCTCCAAGTATGGTTAGCACTTCTTACATGACTAATCAAGATCAATCCTGTGTTTGTAGCTTTCCAGGCTATGTATTTCCATCTCTTTATATGGTAGCACTTGAAAAATACCAAGGATTTAAAAAGATGATGGGTTGAGAGGAGGCCTCAGGTCTCTGGGAAAACCATTTTTCAATTTACCTTTTTATGTAATGAGGATTTTGTATTAAAAGAGATTCCTAAGGAATCATATGTGTTATATGAAAAATATTCCATCAACACAGTGCCTACCATTTCCAACAAGGTAGATGCATTGGAGAGGAGGATTAACTCCTTAGAAAATAAACAAGTGGCAATTATATCTCTAAAACCAGGTCTAACGAAAGCACCATCTTCAAGAAAGAGAAAATTTTAAACACCAACTCAACCTCCAATTATTATCTCAGATGAAGAAGAGGATCAATTCATATCAACTCACCGCTCAGGGGTAGCACTCTCTTCAGCTCGGGATAGAAGGGGAAGGTTTACAACTTAGTTATCCACCTGTTTAATGCATTGTGCTCCTCATTCTGAGTGGGAATTTTTGGGACCTTGACCCATTCCTTCTTCCAGGGAAAAACCACCTTTTTCAAGGAAATGTGAAGCTGAATCTAGCTCAAGGCTTCACAATTTGTCCTTTCAACAACTTGTGGTTCCTTCCCCTCTTATCACTCTAGATATCCCTTCTCAAAATAATACTAGCAAGTTGACCCTTCACAAGGGGAATGGGAAAACAAATTTCTTCTCAGGCGGTCTGGACCTTTTGGATTGGGTGTTATCATATCAAAAGAAAATTGAGCTTGAGAAAATTATGATCCGCCCTAGGATGACTCTAGAGTCATTGATGGATATGGGGATGTCCAGGGACCTGGAAGGATCAATCATCTTCATAAAGACAACAAAAGGCTCAAACAAGTTTGTGTTGAGGAAAAACAAACTTTTGAACAAGCTTCCCTTGGTGGGAGGAAACTATGAAGTAGGGCTGAAGAATGTCTAAATGTTGTCTTCCTTTCATTGTTTCTATCTCTAGCATATGTATATCCCTTTTTTGTCATGGGCAGGGGCACCTATATAACCCAATTTTATTCCTCATTAAGAAGCACAACAATATCAATCCTTTACATTCTTATCCAAATGTGTGTTAATTCATCAAAGTAAATATGGCATTACTGCATTCTTACACTTTTCGAATGAAATAAGGGAACAATAAAATTTAGAAAAAAAATTTCATCCCATGTAATAGAAGTATTATTTTTAAAGTATCAATTTAAAAGGATGAATATGAAAAGAGAATACAATCCCAGGAACAATTATCTAAGCATGTTCATTATCCTTTACATCTGCATTTTCTTCTTCTTCAGCTTCCACTTCTGTGTCTTGTTCTTTTGGTAGCCTTGCCACATATGCATCACACCTCTTGAATAACTCATTAACCTCATCCTCATTTGGTACTACATGATGTTGGAAAATGAGTGCCTTCTTAGATATTGTATCAATGTAGTGACCCATTTTATGCTTGTATTCCAGTGGTCTTGCTTTTAACTCCACAATTCTATTTTCAATATTTCTCATAGTCTTGAGCAATTCATAGGAAAAAAACACTCTTTAGAACATTTCTTTCAAAAGAGTCAAGTAAGAAATCAATCTCCATGTCCCCATAACTATTCTTGAACTTATATATGACCATATCCTCCAAATTTAAGTCAATAGCATCGAGAGTGTCATCAACCCAGTTTCTTTTGACTTCAAGATTTTCCTTGATTCCATTTAGGGTCTCAACTTTGATTTTTGATAGATCTTCAAGGGCATGCTGGCTTCCTTTAAATTCAGATGGTACAATGTCCTCCTCCTCAACCAAATCATCACTAAGATGGGTAATGAGATATAACTTCAGAAGAATACCTTCATAATAGAAAATCTCATTATCACATTGTTCGACTATCTCATTCATTTCACTAAGTCTATTTTTAAGATCTTCATATTTTGACATGGCATCTGTAATTGTTTCCTTTCCTATTGTAGTTAATTTCTCCAACCACATGTCAAATTTTGGGACTTTCTTGACAACATTGTTTACCTTATTTAATCCTTCAGGGGTGTTCATATAGGCACTTGCTTGCATTTGACTAGTCTGCCCTGTCAATTCTTGCAAACAAGAACTCAAGGACTTAACTTGCTCTTTTAGTTTCCTTTTTTTCATTCCATCTTCATCAAATTTTTGGAGAAGATAATTTACTACCTTAGACACTCCTTTCTTTAATTTTTCCCTTGAAGGCTTTCCCAAGGGAATAATTTGAATATTGTAATCATCAGCTGTTATGTCTTATCTTGTTTTACCCTCAAAAGGAGTTACTATCTCCAAGGTATTTACTCTAGATGAATTAGTGTGGGTTTTTGTGATGGTCCTAGCCCTTTTTGAGGCTCTCACTACCTTTGGAAAATATAGAGGAGTAAGGTCAACAAATTTTACATAGAGGACCTGTTTTTCTTCATTTGAAATCAACTCACTGATCCATCCCTTTTCCAAACTTGTTCCAAATTTTGTCTCTTGTTATTATTACTGGAGTTTCTCAGGAACAACTATCATATATTTGGATAATTCTTGTTCATTTTTCATGAATGAATTTTTTCCCCCAATTAATTATTTCGATGGTCCCTTTACCAACCTTATCATGTGTTACTAATTCCTTTGGATACTCTTTTTTATAGTTTGGAATTTTAGATTGACTAGTTTCTCCCTAAGTTGCATCAACATTGAAGGGAAACTCCTTCCTTATTTCTTTGGTTGAAGCCATAGTGGAGTTAATTTATTCCCTAACACCCTCTTATACCAAAATTTTGCTGAGTTACCACCTTACCATCTTCATGCTCTAATGATATATCTGGAAATTCCATGGTAGGTTATTCATCTGGAAACAACTCCACATTTCCCATTAAAGGCTTTAATTCTCCACCAATAATGATCTCCTCATCCGTAATTACATCTTGTGCCATTTTAATTTTTTCTTAAAAAATACATTTTCCCTCCTAGGGAAGGTCATCATTCTTGGTAACCTTAGTAGAAATGGATACAAACTCCTCTACTACTACCTCAGTATTAATATATTTTTCAACCAAAAACTCTGGTTTACACAATTCTGAAAACATTTGTCCTGGGGGAGGTAATTTAGTTGCCTGGATTCTTACTTCTATGGTTGGTACATGAATAACTTTTTCTAATTCCTTGCTTTCTTGAATGCTACCCACTGGTGTAAATATTGATTCATCTACAGACAAATTAAGTGCATCTAACATGGAAAATACTTAACTAGCATCAACATCAATTACCTCAGTCTGGAACTTTACAAATTCGTGAATTGTTGCAACTGGAGGTACATTTATATCCTTGACATGTACAACTTCAGATATTTTTATACTTAGAGTAATAAATTGATTGTATACTAAACTAACTACAGTACTTCTTTAGGAAACTGGACTTTGAGTGCATTCCATTGTTTTTTCCACAGATTATCTACATGTGGTAAAGATACATCATGTTGCTTTTGGAAGGTATCACTTTTCTCAAACTCTGGGGGATCAATTACCCCATCCCTATGTTTGAAATTTTTCGGCATATGGGAACTTACTCTTATGAAGATTGTCTAGTGAATAACATTGTGTTTTTTTGTTTCCTCTCAAATCTTTTCAAATTTGGTGAAGCTCTTCTTTCATCCTTGTGTGGCTTAGAATGAATATGGCCACTTGCAATGGTTCCACTCATTAAATTTTCAGCACTATGTTGCTTTGGTGAACCACTTGGATGGACCACATGTGATGCCTAACCTTTCCCCTTTTCCTGAATTTGCACTGCAATAGTGATGGGGGCATTCTCTGTAGACTTTAAAAGTATCTCTTCAGTATTTTGTGCGAGAAATGAATTCGGGAGTAGGCCATTTGAATGGAAATTGAGGGGCATTTCCTCCTAGTGGGTCCATTCTATCTATGTCCTCACTTAGGGGTGGAATATATTGACTCAGATTTCCCATACTTCTAAAGTTATTTAGGATCTTTGTATTCTAGATTGAAAGATCAATGTTCTTTTGGGTCAACCAGTTCACAGTCCTCCTTATAGCATCAATTATTCTCAAAAAAGGATCATCTGATTCTTCCATAATACAGTCTAGAGGAGATACAGGATGATCCTCCACCTTCTAATAAATATAGAATCTTCTCATTGTGTGAGGATCATCCACAATCCCCTGTGGGATAATTACAATTTTGCAGTCTATAATCTGTGACAGATTCATTATGGAAAAGTCCCTTAATTTGACTTCTTCCTCATCCCTGCAATTCATCTAATAATCCTCGAACTGGGGCTCATGCTTGAAGGTGTTTGTAATGTTATTAAAGACCCATCTAATGTCATAATCAAGCCTTGCCTCAAACTTCTCCATGTCAAATTTATTCATTTCATCAGCAATCAGTCTAGCCTTTATGATGGAAGGACATGAATACCTTCCAATTATAATTGGGAATTTGATGTTTGTTTTATGACTTCCAGTAATCAACTTGTGTACATGAGTCAATTTCCTTGCTAACTCACATAGAACTAATTTATCATCAACACACCTGGGTAACTTAAAAGGCTTGCCCTCAAAGCCACTATCTCTTATGTATGTACACTTTTTATATTGAATAAAGTAGCATCCATATTCCAAAATTAAATTTTTGTCTTGTTCAAAGATTATGTACTGTCCCCATTCTAGTTTAAAAAGGTAAATTATTGGTGTGAAAATGGCATCATTAACCAACCTTATGTTTCCACTCTAGTTAGCTAGTTGTAACTGAGGAAAAATCTCGTGCATTTGACATTGCTTGAAGTCAGCATGTGGTGATAGACCTGGGAAACATTTGTACCTAACAACATTATAAATGAGATATGTCATCATATAAAATTCAAGGTCTGCAGTATCTCCCATCTCAATTTTTGCTGCTAAATTCAACATGTGGCCATGGAGTGCCTCAACAATAAAGGTGGCCCAGAAAATGCTCCCTTTTCTCTCTAGAATAATCCACATATATGTGATCATCCATTCTTTGAATTCATTCATGGTTTCAAAATTTTCCATTCGACTCAAAAGTACAATAATATCCTCTACCTCCTCAGCAAACTATGCCCTAACTAGTTTCTTAGGGATTCTAGCAATTGTCTTTTTCCTGAGGAGCCACTTTGAGTTTATGAGTTTGACATAATCCTTCTTCTTTGTTTCATAGTCCTCCAAAGCCAACTTGATGCCAATGGTAATTGGGTTCGTGATTATATGTAGTTTTAACATTATTCTGATGGCCACTGGTGTTAGTGTCAATACTGGATCCACTTTTCAGGATGATAGTTCATAGCACAATGCCACACTAATTCTATGTCATGAATAGGAGGAATGGCACCAGCTACAACAATGCGGCTTTCCTAAATTGCTTTTAAGGATTTTCTCTTATTGGAAATATTTAACCTTTGGAGGAAGTCATCTAGATCAACACCCATTAAGTCTGTTTCCGTGATTTTATCTAGATTACTTGTGATTCCCAAAACAAGTGAGAATGAAGAGGGAAAGGTCTTCATCTTCGAAAAACCCTAGCTTTATCTTAATTGATTGGCTGACAAGAGGAAGACACAAGTGTTTTGAGTTCTTAGCAATTTTCTACGACTACCCAAGCAATTCAAACTCAAATCAGTAACTTTCACAATATTTTGTTCCTCAAGTCAAGATCCATAGTCAAAAACATGATATTTATCAATAAAACTTACTGATAGAAGCAAAAAATTCCAGTAAACTGATAATAAGTGATGAATACATTCGTAAACTTTAAACATCCTTGATTTTTGAGTAAAAGCATTGATGACAGAAGAAATAAATGCATTGCATCGTAACCATTAATTTCACCCTTCTTAATTTTTAAAATGAACCATCCACATGGAAAATCCCTCTCTAACGTGGGATCGAGAGAAATTTTTACAATTTTTCAATGTTTTAAAAACTTACACACTTTTGACAGTTTTGACCCGCTTGTTCACTTTTTGACTTTCAACATGGGCGCAAAACCTAGTCATACTTGGATGTTAGTGGAGCTATGGGTGATTTGTATGATTTTACTCCTTTTTCATTTAAGACCAAAAGTACCAGAAATCCTCGACGACCCGCTTCCCCACTTCCTTTATAAGCAAAAGCCACATGTCCTTCTATGGGCCTAGGGGACCTTTTTGCATCTCTAACACATTTTCTCCTTAAAATTCATAAATATAATTATGCACCACTTCCCCACATCCATTCAATTTTAGACATGTGTACACCTTCGGGGTGGAAAGAAAAATTTATTTTCGCTACTTTATGGTTGCGAATATTTGATGAATATTTATTGGTTCGCGGGACCAAATTTGTAATTCGTGAATTCCATCAAAAAGATCCAATTTTACAAATTGGATCCACCTCACCACATTCAATTTTAAATTTCCATATATCAACAGACGACAGAGCGAGAGAAATGAGAAATAAAACACGACTGAGGAAAACCTTTACCATAGGAAAATAATCAAGTTTCAAATCAAAAACATAGTTTGCTTCAAAAGAAAAATTTGAAAATAGTACACTTCCCAACAAGATCCTTGACTAAAAAGAGGAAAGATAGAACCATCAACAGGAAAAAAAGAGAACACCACTCAATCTTACGGGAAAACCAATCAAGAAAAGTAGATAGCTAGTGTAAATCTCAACAAAATGGGTGAAATTATTTTGGAGAACCAATAAGAGGTTTGAAATTGTTGATGCAGTGTTGATGGAAAAAAATTAAGACCTTGAAATCAAAAGGTGTGAATTCTTGAGGTGTCTCTATCATGACTGGGTTCTAAGGATTCATAAGAAGTGGTAAGATGGAAATCTCATGTTTGAGAGATAAAATGAGTGAATTGAAGGACAAAAATTGGAACAAATCATCTTGAAGGAGAATACATTTAGATTCAAAAGGTTTTATGACTTGAAAAAGTTAGAGGTTCCTGGAATTCATGACAGTATTCAATTGTGACAATGAAGATGTCTAGGAGACCTAATTAATAGAGTTGGAATGGAAATATGGGACAATTTTCTACAAGACCATGGTTCAAGGCTTATGAAGTTGACTAAATTTCCAAAAGGGTATTCATAACAGGTAAGGTTTCATCATAAAAGTGTGAGAATCAAAAGTTAGACATGAAAATCATAAGTAGTAGGGATAGTAGTCTGATTTTACAGTATAAGGAGATGATAATGGTTTGAAAATATGTCATAATATTCTATCTAGTCTCTCAATGCATGAATAAGGGTGTGAAATCTTTGTATGGATCCTTAAAAGAGGAGCAAGGTTACGTTGTGAGGATTTTACCTTCTTGATTTATCAAGTATAGTGTTTGAAGTTGGATGGTTCAATATAGACCTATAAGTGGTCCTTTTTCCTTATGGTTGATTATGTGAACTTATTGGGAGAGTGAAAGTTTATATAAGATTTGAGATTATCTCCTAACCAAAGTAAAGTGTTCTACATGGTCCATTTCATTCAGATGATGAATCATAGTGAAGAGGAGTAGGAGGTTATATGGTAAATTGAGCTCAGAGCTCTGAATTGAACTACTACATGTATGAGGCTAGATTTTCATCATGCTTGGTGGATCTGAGGTTCACAGAGTATGATTTAAATTTGTGAAGAGGTTATAAGCCTTAAGCAGTACAATAAATATTAACATAGGTGTGGCAAGAATTGTATGATTTCCTTATTACATCTTGAAGCAAATAACATGCTACAGGTTTAGAGAATGTAAAAGAGGTAGAGTTTTGAAGTGTATACAAGTATGAAGTAGTTATCAAGTTATTTTATGAGGTGCTAAGAATATTTTAGATAGTCTAAAATAGTGTGAGGTTTCTTATATGAGGTTAAGGGATGGACAAGATGATTGAAGGTAAGTTCAAGGTTTTCTATTATGCCACTGTAGTCCAAAATGGAAACCTATAGGTCTGTAGGTGGATCTCAAGGCAGGGGGATTCTGTAATAAAATCAGTCCAAGTGACTTATGTGTTCAAAATGGCTACAAGGTCTCCATGACCTGAGACAAAGCTTTGAGAACTAATGAAAGGGCTTTCAAGTTGTGAAAGGTAATCTCTACATTTTATGAGATGTATAATACTTTAAGAAGAAAATGAGCTATCACAGGGTGCATATAAGGTCTCTTGACGGTTTCATGAGTCTAGAAGCAACATGAGGTGCTCCTCTCCACCAAAATGATGAAGATAAGTTTGGTGTAA
Source organism: Taxus chinensis (assembly GCA_019776745.2). Lineage (NCBI taxonomy): Eukaryota > Viridiplantae > Streptophyta > Pinopsida > Cupressales > Taxaceae > Taxus > Taxus chinensis. The sequence continues at coordinate 402,916,717 of CM034151.1, read as the reverse complement.
GTGTATAAATGGAGTAATATTTTCATTTCTTAAATAGATAATGGGATGTATTAGTTATTATTACAAACTACAGGCTTGAGAACCTTCTCATAGGAAGAGGGAGAAAAATATTATTCTCAAGATCATGTGAAAGGTGGTATGAAGGTTTTCTAGGTAGTTTAGGGTCATAGTAATGAAAATCAATACAAATTTATATTGAATTGGCTTATGGAGAAGGAAATATGACCAATGATGTGCAATGTTAGATATAAGTTGATCTACAAAACTGAGGAAAAAGTTTAGGATTGTGCCCAAGTTTTTGAATTGTTCTCAAGGAATGAAAGTGAGGTATGAAGGCAAGTTTTTGTGTTTTCCTCTAGAGAAGGAAATCATGAATCTAAGGGGAGAAGTGAGAAATCAAGTCATTGTGTGTGTATATGCTTCTAGAGTGTGTCAAATAAGGCCTAAATAACACTGAAAAGACTATTAAGGGATATTTGTTCTCAAGGTAAGATGAAGCTAAGATATGCATGTGACTAGGCAATTTTGTGTTTTATAAAGATAATAAAACTCAAGAATGAAGGTAAGCATGGTGATTTTGGTACTCATTCATTATAATTTATATATTTTTTACAATATTCTTAGAGGTTACAAGAGGTCAAAATAGGGTATGAGGTCATGAAATCATGTGCTTGATCTTAAATGAGGAGGTTGTGTGTAACTAGAACATATGAAAGAGGAAAGTAAGATGATTTTTAGTTCTATAACATAATTTTTGGAATGATTAGGTGTTGTATATGATTTACCCAAGGGGATTACAATGTTTCTATGCTTAGAAAGAAGAAAAAATCAGATTTTGTGAGAAATGACTAGATTGTGAACTAGAATGAAGACTTTGGTTGATGTTTCCAGCCAAATGGTGACAAAATGAAGCTGAGGAAGGTGAATATAATTTGGTATAGGCATGTATTTTTCATTAATGTAAAAAGGAGGTTAAGTTCAAGATGTTTTTCATAAATGAAAAAGAGGGAGATTGTTGGTATGTTGTGATTTAGGTGTTTTCATTGATGTAAAAGCCAATTAATGAAAAATTGGATGATGGTGAAGTGTCATAGGAGGCTTAGTATGATGATGATAAATTTTTTAAAAGTGTTCATGATGATATCAGTTGATTTAGTGAGAATGACTTGTTCTAGTAAGCCCAAATAGGTGACCTTGCTATCCTAGGTGATGATGCATGGTGGTTGGTGTTGATCCCCTAAAATGACCAAGTACCCAAGGTGTGAAGGGTTGTGGTGCATAGGAATAGGTCAGGAGGTAACATGTGGAGGTAAAATTTGGTGATGCGTGAAGGCTCACACCCAGGTAGGAAAGAATCAGGACTTAGTCACTTTTGAGCCTTGAGGAGAGTACATGGAAAGGTGACTAGATTTAGTTTGGATAAGGTTAAGATATGAAGCCTTACAGATCAAGGAATGAATATTCCTAGGTATCATTATGGTTATCATGAAAGGATCAAGGGCTTAAAAGGTGGAGTTATTTAGAGATAGCTGACACCTGCATGTTGAGGATATGCGATTGGGGAAAGGAAAGATGACATTTGGCATGTTCATGAGTAATGATGTTTAGATGGTTATGGAGGATTTATATGGGCCCTTCCCTTGTAATTATGGATGGGAAAAAGCATAAAGGGGGTACGAGTAGAGTACAAAGATATATAAGATGGGTTTGAATGAGAAATGGATGAGCGGAGAGTGTAAGAGGTGATTGTAATACTTGTAATGAAGTTACTATAGAGAGCATCCTAAGAATCTATTGTGTTATCTTTATTCATGAATACCTTAATGTATTTTGGATACTATATGTTGATGAATTAATACAATGGAGTCGTTTTGAAGATCTACGTTATGGGTCTTTATGTATGTGTTTTATTTATTGTCTATAAATTCAAACCTTTTTATTCTTGAATTTTGTAGGGTTTATCTATGATATTGCTATAATGTGATCATGTTTAGTTCTATATGTGGTGCATCTGAACCTAGATCTAGTTCTTGATCTAAATTGTAAGAATGAATGTAACTAGTTTCTATCTATGCAAAAACATGTTAATTAATGTAGAACATTCTCATGAAGCTCATATAAAGAAGGGGCTCGGCACCTGCATGTGCCTCAAGTGAGATCCCAGTCAGGCTGGGTGATATGACGATGTGCTTAGGATTTGAAGAGAAGTTAGGGGTAAATAGAGACTACATTTTGGTTCCATTTCTGGGACCTGTTTTGAATCTGCTATGAGAATGATGTGTGATGATAGAGCATCTGACCTATGACAGTTTCAAGGCCTTGCTTAAAGGCACAAAGGATGATTTTTCTCAGATGTTCAGTACTAGATTTGAGCTTGATGCACAAAAATGGGTGGATGAGAACCTATGCCACGAACTCTATGAGACATTTTTTTGTTGTTTCCCAGTAGAGTTTTATGAATGGCTCTCAGCATATACATCAAGGAAAATTTGGTACTATAGACCTCATGTTTGGACCTAGGAGTAATATCAGTGGTTGCAAGATGGTGATTTGACCTGGAATTGTGTTGTTGATCACGAGTGGATAGGTGTATTAACTAGTTACATGTTAGAGTATGTAATCTCAACTTATTTATGCTTGGAGGTTGATGAGTTTGAGTTATTACGAGAACCCAGACGATATTTATTGCATGATTTTCTATTAACCATCAAGATCCTAATCATTACTTTGAGTTTGGAAGCCTTCCTCATGGCTAGCTAAACTACTGCTAGGCGCGGGGCACAAAAGGTTGCGTGGTAGAGGATGGAGGACCTTGCGGTGGAAATGGAGAGAGAGGAGAGGCGGCTCAAGTATAATGAATCTTAGGAGAGGGAGTTGGAAAGACATCTTGAAGTTATAGGAGTGATGGATTTATGGAGGAAGACATCGTGGGAAGGATTTTAGGTTTGCGCGGAAGACATGGAACATGAGAAATCTGAACTACCCCATCTTGGAAAGTGCGGAAGAGAAACCCCCTCGGCTTCTGGAGAGAGCTCTTCATATGAAGAAAGGAGGAGAGCCATAGGCATGCATCTTAACCCACATGGTGACCAGACCCTTACGCTTAGTTTTCCAGTTCCTGAGATAAGTTTTGATAATCCAGTTGGTATCGGTATTAGTAGTCGAGTGACACCTAGGAGGTATAATTTCTCATTTGGTACATCTATGGCTACACATTCATTTCCTATATTCATAGGTATCCTATCTGATATGACATTTGGGCAAGGTGTGGGTTCACAAGGTTTGAGTATCACATTTGGAAGTGGCATGAGAAACACATATGGGAGTGGTTTGGTATCACATACCGTAGATGCGTAGTTTAGCATGACTGTGGGTTCACTGGGTGCAACTACTTTAGGGCCCTTTGCTGATATGGTAGGAGGATAAGGTGGATCTAGAGGGATAGGAGCTAGTGTATCTAGTGGGTCTGGTGGTGGAGGAAACACCAGAGGGAATCAAGGTCATGGATTTGATGGGAAAGGTCCAAAACACCATCAATAGGTGTTTTATGAGATGTCACTTCACTTACTTGATTACAAGGGAATTGAGGATTCCACAGAACATGTTCACAAGTGCAAGTTTCTATGGCACATGAAGGGAATCACTTCCCCAGAGTAAAAAGAAATTTATTTTGAAACCACATTGTAAGGGTGTGTGCATAGCTGTTACCTGAAATATGATCCACACCAGAAGGTGGTGGCTTATATTGTGCTATGTAGTGCCTTTTTGGAAAATTTCCACATACCTGAGTTTGAATAGAAAAAAATCAACGCATTGAAGGAGATATAACAAGGAATGATAGAGAGTTTGCGGGAGTATAACACATGTTTTAAGACTCTCATATCCAAATTGTCTTATGACATTCACCCTTTGCAGCATGCTTAGTGGTTTGTCAGAGGACTGATCACATCATTTAGAAGGGTTCTTTCAAAGAATGATTTCATAGATCCATGTGTGGCTTTAGAGGATGCCTTGTGTGTTGAGGTAGTAGGAAGTGTTGATACAGGAGTTAGTCCATTCCTAAAAGAACAAATTGCTACAATGGAAAAGCCATTAGAGAAATTGTATACAAAATCATCTCGTGAGACTTGCAGTGGGTTATGGTGTATGGATTGTGAAGTAGAGGGTCATATAAAGAATAATTCCCTACAAAGGTCGGTTTGCACCATATCAGTGGACTATGAGATTTACCACAGAGATCATGATGTAAGTAGGTGTTTGATACTGCAGCACATGATACAGAAGAATTTATCTTTCTATTGCAATATTTTCACCTCTATTACTCATGACATGAAGGATTGTAGATTTATTGACTAGATACATGATGCTATTAACACTGGGGTACTTTAGGCTAGCATTGTCAGTAGTTATAAGGATGAGGGCCATCACTATGAAGGGTGTGTAGATGGAGGAGGTTGAGGTAGAGGTTTTCAAGGAGGATTTAGAGGCCGTGGCAATCATGGGGGAGGAAGAAGTGAATTTCCTCATGGAAATGGTTATATTTGTGAATCTATAGAACATTACAAGCATGAGTGTCCTGATTTGTTGTAAATCTCATGGTGTGGAAAGAAACAAAAGTATGAAGAGTTCCCAAAGTTATATGAACACATGAGCTAGAACCATAAGAAGGACATGGGTGTGGGGATGGTGAGCGTAAAACATGCTGATCCACAACGGATTCCATGGGTGGCGCACAAGTTTGAGTTAGAGCCTATATTGCTAACAATGCGAGTTGAGGTTGTACAAGTTAGGGAGATACCAAAGAAGATACCACTTGTTACAAGGGAAGAAGTGATACATGGGAAATATCATGATCCTACCCTCCAGAAAGAGGTCTATCAAGAGACCATAGAGGTGATTAGGAGTCTTTAAGGTGAGATTTGGTGCTTGAAGGATTAATCACGGATGTTGGAGTAGAAGAAAAGCATTGAACTCCCTCAGGCAGATATATATGAAGTCAAGGAAGTATGTAAGATGTTGTGCTAAGAGAATATCATCCCTCTGTTAAGAGAATGGTTGAGAGGAAAATTACCAAGCACCATAGGAGAGTGTGAGAGGTAGGCTTTTCATGCTAATCTGCCTCCTAAAAATCTTGACTATGATAAGGAGATTACCTTGAATGCATTTTTTTATGGATGGATCCTATGTAATATTCTGATTAACACAGGCCCGAAAGTTAATGTTATCACCTTAGATGTATGGAATCAAATGGGAATATCCCCATCACAACCATATTCAAATGTGTTGTATATGGTTAATAAGACAAAGGTGATGTCTATTGGTGTTTTAAAGGATGACACTATAACTATCCAAGGGGTGAAATTCATTGGGGAATTTGAAGTCTTAGCACTTAATGAGGCAGAAAAATTTCCAACATTACTTGGATGCCCTTGGTGCTATAAGAAAAATGCTGAATTACATTTCAATAAGGGGTATATAAATTTTGAGAACAAGGAAAAACATGTTATTATTCCTCTGACTGATGGAAAGTCAGTGCCCTATATTGAGCCCCTAGGAGAAGAATACTTGGATAGAATCTATGTACACACTATCAAATAATTTGAGGTTGTACATCTGACAAGAGAAGGGGTTATCTAGTGGGAATATGCTCAATCTATAAGTGATAAAACCAATGTGGAATATGATAATTTGGTGCACAAGACATATGAGTTAGTCAGAAGATAGTGTTATCCAAAATGTGCCCCTGCTCATTTTTGTGGCTAACTCCTTATGTTCTTACCTATCTTGTGCCTCAGTCTCCATTTTTGATTTTTAGGCACTCAAATCTTTCTAAAAATGGCACCATTGGATAGAGCTCTCTCTCAGCTTTCCAGAAAGGTAAAGTTTTTCTCCTAACTCCTCATATTTTTCAAGTTATGGCTCGGCAGAGTTTTTGTGGGAAATTTTTCCTTAGGAGGCCCGCAACCAATAGGAAGCTGCCACATGGCACCTAGAGTGGCGGAGTGCAGGGAAAATTTGAAATTTTTTCCAAAGACCAAATGGGTAAAAATTCAAACTTTTGCTCGTCGATATGATTTTGGCCTGTTTTTTCCCTAAATTTTCAAATCACCATATCTTTCGATCCAGAGCTCAGATTTTCACATTCTTTATATCAATGGAAAGATGGTAAAATTATCTACATGATTCCTAGTTCAATTTTTCATTTTGGTTTAGTTTTGAGAGATAAAATCAAGAAACACCTCTGGCACTTGGTAATGGCCAGAAATGACATTTCAACAACCAGTTTTAATGCAAAATGGGTCGCATTCTTCTTCAGCATGGCCAAAAATGTCAGGGCATGAGTCTGTAAGGATGCCCATGCTTTTTTAATGCATCTTCATTCAATGGGGAATGGATTCCATGTTTTTTACATGTTTTCTCTCTCCTGGGCTTGACCCATGCATTGTAAAAACCAGATTTGGCTCATTTTTTGAGGTTGAACATTTTTTTGGATAGCAAGCTTCTTCTTTCACCTTCAACTAGTGATTTTTGCAAGTATCAGACCTTCTTCATGATTGTAACACGGTTCTACCTCTTTGATGTTACAAATGCAAGGATTTTTGACAGTGAAAAATGACAGTGCAGACTCTGTGATCAATTTTCAGTCCTTTTTTTGTATTGTCTTGCTTCATTTCAGACCTCTAATTGCATCTTATCAGCCTGTGTATGATGTTTCATGTTGCATTTTATGAAATTGTGTCAATTTTCATGAACAAGAAGTGTTCACCACTCCTTTGGTGTATCACCTATTAGTTTAGTTTCAATTTTTGCACTTTCTATCTTTGTTTCCTTGGAATTTAGAGTAGGATTAGGATTCAAACCTCTGCAATTGTGCAAATAACATATCTGATCAGAGGAGTTTGAGGAACCAACCTCTAATCTGGATATTCCTCTCTCATTTTACAAGTCCCACACTTGGAGAGAGGTTTCAATGTTGTGCAATCACACTGGATGCCTGAAACATCAACTTAGAAACCTAATTTGCATCCAGGGGTGCTGTTGATTTGCAACAATAGTTTTGGCACGCCCGGTGGGACCTTAAAGGTCTCATTTTCATTACAACAAAGTTGATGTGCATCTTCTGCAATTTTCTTGCTTAAAAGAGATATAAATTGCACATCTGGTGACTCCAAGGGGAAGAATCAGCTGGTTTTGGTAGTGCAGACTTGAAAAGTCATGAGAAGAATCAACACAAGGTCAAGAGCTAGAGAGGAAGAGGTGCTGTTTGAATATCTATAGTTATCTCCAAGAATAAGGCAAAGTGGGAGGAGAATCTAAAGGTCTCCATCTCCACCAAACAAAACTCTCTCAACTCCTCCACCTGGTATGCCTTTCATTCAGTCAACAAGGGTTCTAAGACCAATTAGAATGGCACAAAACAACCCGTATGTCAATTTCACTGGCAGCAGCCCACTTACTCTCAATGCACAAAATCCAATCCCAGTTGCAGCATTGAAGAAAATTCAATACTTCACTGGAGAAAATCAGACCTCACCTGGTGATCATGTTAAGGATATTGCTAACATTTGTGCAATCCATGAGATCAATGAGATGCAAATTGCTGTCAAACTGCTGGCATCTTCATTCAAAGGGAAAGATTTGCAATGGTTCATGAGTCTTGCCTCAGGTTCTATTCAAAATTGGAATCAGCTATGTATAGCCCTCCATGAGCAGTTTGGGGAAAAGGGAGACAACTTGTCCCTTTTGGAGCAGCTGACAACTATCAAAAGAGCTCCCAATGAGCAGCTGACTGATTTTAATTTCAGATTTCAAAGGACTTGGGAGAGAATTCCAATGGTAGTCAGGCCAATAACAAAAGGTGCTTTTCTTTACTATCTCAAAGCTCTAAATTCTGATATTTCTATGTTGATTCAGTCCATGGGAGGCATAACTATCCCTATGGCTTATAGTATTTCCATTAGGGCTGAAAATTGTTTGATCCAAGCTGGCAAACTAGCCCCTAGACCTCCCATGCCATTGTTTCCAAGTTTAGAGAGCCCAAACACTAATAAAGCACCTAATTTGGCTCCTTCTCCCACTTCTAGAAATTAGAGTTCAAATGAAGCTTCTACTTCATCTCCAAGTGCCCCAAATGAGCTTCAAGAAGTCATGAAGCAATTGTAAAATTTAGGTAATGAGTTGGTTACTCTCAAGAGGAAACAAGCCCAAAGTTTTAGACCTTCCTTCCAGCCTCAAGCTCAGCCTACAATGCAGCCATATCAACCTCATAGACCACCCAATCTAGCTGCAAATCTAAATCAAGCAAGGCCTCCTGCCAACAGACCATTTCAGCCCTATAATCTAAATGCTATATCTTCCTCTAAGGCATTGGTGCCAACACAAAACAACGTTGCTCAGGAGTATGATTGGTGTTTTCCATGCAATGAACCTCACAACCAATCTATGTGCTTAAACGATGCCTTGAATCAAGCATTAATGGTGACAACTACTGGTGTGGAGGGTGAGGGAAGTCAAGGAAACAACCAACAACAAGAAACATTCCAGCAGCAATCAGCTCCAAATGACACCACACTTGTGAACTGACAGGCAGAGGATTTTTGTGGCATAAATCAAATAGTCTCTCAAGGTGTTGTAGCCAACACAAGGTCAAAAAGAAGGAATTTGGGTGAAGAATAGCCATTAGCTCCAACCAATCCACAACCTTTTATGGCTCCACAAATGGTTGGAAAACAAAATCTAGTTGTAAATGCACAAGGGCAGCCAAGAACAACTCCTAGACCAACTCAAATACTAGTTGTTGCTGCCCACATGCAAGGGATGAATATGCAAACCAAGGGATAGCAAAGAGATCCTTCATCACCATTTAGTGTCATTGATCAGATGAAGAAGACAAATGTAAATATATCAATGTGGGAATCCCTATCTATCCCAGGCCAGAGAGATTTGCTATAAGCTTCCATGAAGGACTGGCCAACTTCAAATCAGCAAGTCCAAATGCAAGAGAAGGTGCTCACAAATGCTGCCCATCCTGAAGGGAATCATGGAGGACAGCAAGGTAAAATGTTGAAGACCCCTCCTTTTTATGTCTCATTAATCATTGGAAACCAATTGGTGCACAATTACATGATTGATTCCGGGGAAAGTAGCTCAGTGATGCCCAAGCAAATAGCTGATCAGCTAGGACTTTAATATGAAACCATATCCAAAGGGGTAGTGTAGTTGGATGGGACAGTAGTAACAACAGTTGGGGTGATTAGAAACTTGAGTCTTACCTTGCATGCATGTCCAAATGTTGTTGTTTTACAAGATGTATCAGTTATAGACCTTCCACCACTCTTTGCCCTATGTTTGTCAAGATATTTCACAGCCAAGATTAGAGGATATTTGTCTACTGATTGGTCACACATGTTTTTCAGAACGAGGTATGGAACCAAAGCTACAATCAGGTCTGAACCTATTGCAAACTTCCACATTGAGCCCTACACTCCAAGTCAGATCAATGCCAACTATTTGACATTTGATCAAGAAGATCACCCAAGCACTAATGAAGATGACACCAAGGTTGGAAGCATCCCGGATCTAACTCTTGATGAATGGGAAAACAAGGTGCATGCTTTTGATCCTTATCAAGAAGTAGAAGAATTTGAGCTAGGGGTCTATTGCATACATCAAGAATATCAGCCCATTCCTAGCATCACCAAGCCAAACCACAAGGATGACAATGAGGTATGGAAGCTATTTTTTTATGGATAAAAGAGTAGACAAGGTGCAGGAGGTGGAGCTATGCTTATTTCACCTCAAGGAGTAAAGTACTATTCAGCTTTTAGATTTCAGTTTGCATGCTCCAATAACACTGCTGAATATGAAGCCTTGGTGCAAGGGATGCATTGGGAAATAAAGAGAGGAATAAAGAACTTGCAAGTCTTTGGTGACAGTGAATTGATTGTAAACCAAGTTAAGGGGCAACATGCTGTGAAGAATAATCTGCTCAAGTGCTACAAGAATAGGGTGTGGGACCTCATTGAAGATTTTGAGGGCTTTAGCATAAAATCCATTCCTAGAAAAGAAAACCAAGTTGCTGACAGACTTGCAGCAGTTGGGCAGCCTTTGATATTGTGGAAAGCATTCAAAAGGACAAGGTACAACCAAACATCCATATGATTGTGAGGCCTTTAGTGCTGGATAACAATGTAAGTTGGCAAGTGTTTGAGAATGATTAGCAAATCATCCATTTCTTACAAGAAGAAGCTGAGTTCTCAGCTAAAAATCAGGAAAAATTGGAACAATAGTATGGTGACTAAGTGGTATAGCTGAGAACTAACAAGCTGCCTAAGGGACTTATCACTTTGGAGTCCATTTTCAATACCAATGATCAGTTTAGGAAAGAGAAAGAAAACATTCAGGTCAAGAGAGAAGATTCAGTATCCATCTTGGTGGAAGAGAATAAACCATTGCAAATTGGAAAGATGACAACTGAACAAGAAAGGTATGAGTTCATACAGCTGTGTTAAGAGTTCCCTGATGTGTTTTCTTGGAGCTACAAATATTTGAAAGGTTTCAATCCCAAGTTAGCTCAACACACCATTGAGTTGGATCCAAATACTAAGCCCATCAGGCAGAAACAAAGGCCAGTCAATCCACACATGGAACCTCTCATGAGGAAGGAATTGAACAAGTTGATTGAGTCAAGAATCATATTCCCAATCAAGCATTCTAGTTGGGTTTCCAACTTAGTTCCAGTTAGAAAGAAGAGTGGAGAGATCAGATTGTGTGTTGATTTCAGAGATTTGAATAGAGCATCTCTCAAGGACCATTACCCACTTCCTTCTATGGAGCAGATTTTACAAGTTGTTGCTGGCTCTGAAAGGTTTTCATTGCTTGATGGCTACTCAGAGTACAATCAGATTATGGTGAAGGAAGAAGATCAGTTCAAGACAGCCTTCACAACCAAATGGGGAACTTATGCATACAGTAAAATGTCATTTGGGATGTCCAACACTGGAGCTACCTTCCAAAGAGTAATGGACATGGCGTTCAAAGGTTTGATTAAAAACATGGTGCTGATATATCTTGATGATATCACTATTTTTTCAAAGAATGCAATAGACCACCTCTCTCATTTGAGACAAGTCTTCCAAAGGTGCAGGAGATTTGGAGTGTCTTTGAATCCTAAGAAGTGTATCTTTCTAGCACATGAAGGAAAGATCCTTGGCCATATTGTCTCCAAAGAAGGATTAGCAATTGATCCAGAGAGAGTTGAAGCCATAAGAGCACTACCATTGCCAAGCCACAAGAAGGCACTTTAGAGTTTCTTGGGGAGAATAAATTTTGTTCGGAGGTTTGTCCCAGATTTTGCAGCCCTTGTCAAACCTATCACCAAGATGTTGAAGAAAAGCATGGATTTCAAATGGATAGCAAAAGGCAAGGAGAATTTTGAAGCAATCAAAGAATCCATCTCTCAAGCACCAACTCTCATCAACCCGGACTTCTCCAAGGATTTCATCCTCTATGCATTTGGGGGTAATGATACCATTTCTGCCATTTTGGTACAGCAGAACAAATACAATGATGAGCAACCAATTGATTTCTTCAGCCAAAGCCTAGATGACTACGAGGTTAGATATTCTTTTATTGAGAAGCATGTACTTGCAGTAATCAGAAGCTTGAAGAAATTCAAGCATCTAGTCTCAAACAACAAGGTTTAGTTATTGGTCTCTCATGCGGGAGTTAAGGACTTCCTCCTCAACAAGGATTTGAATGGAGTGTTGCTGAGATGCATTAGCACAAATCAGATTCACAAGGTGTTGGAAGAGTTCCATGGTGGACCAGCTGGTGGTCATTTTGCACCAAGAGTGACAGCTCTAAAAATCATGAAGGCTGGTTATTATTGGCCCAAGATTTTCAGTGATTTCTTTGTGTGGATCAAAAGGTGCAAGAATTGTGCATTCTTCACAGGTAAAGAGAGGCTTGCTGCCCTTCCATTGCATCCAATTTCAGTTGACCAGCCATTCATGCAATGGGGTTTGGACTTCATTGGAGTCATTAATCCCAATTCAAGCCAAGGGCATAAGTGGATTTTGACAGCCACAGACTACTTCACCAAGTGGACTGAAGCACTAGCACTCAAGGAAGCAAATGAGTATAGCATCTTAGACTTCTATGAGGGGATAGTAACCAGATTTGGCATACCTACTACAATAATCTCAGATAATTTATTAGCATTCATTGGATCCAAAGTGAACGAGTGGGCTGTCAAGAACGGGATATACCTAAGTACTTCATCAAACTACTACCATCGGGGTAATGGCCAGGCTGAATCTACAAACAAGAACTTGTTGAGGATCATTAGGAGGACTCTTGATGAGAATCAGAGGTCTTGGCATACCAAACTAAAATCAGCCTTATGGGCTGATAGGATAAATCCTAAGAGATCCATAGGTAACTCTCCATTCAGGCTTGTTTATGGAAGAGAGACAATCTTGCCCATGTCACTTGAGTTTCCAACATTGGAACTCATGAAGCAGTTAGAGTTGCTAGAGTTTGGGCCCATGGAGGTGAGATATACAGAGGTTGATGGAGCTCTAAGAGATCAGAGATCAGGCATCCCAAGCAATGGAGAAGGATCAAGCTTTGATCAAGAAGACCTTTGATAGGAAGGCCAAGAGTAGATCTTTCCAAGTTGCAGATCTAGTGTTAAAATGGGATGCAGATAGAGAAAAACCGGGAAGGCATTCAAAATTTGATGCCATTTGGAGTGGCCCATACATGGTCACAAAGTGTAAGGACACCAATGCCTTCCAATTGTCTTCATTGGATGGCGAAGAACTGTAGATTCCAGTCAATGGAATCTATCTAAAGCATTTCTACTAAAGGGAAATTCTCCACCTTGTAAATATTAGCTTAGGTTTTCATTCCTCCAAGTTCTTGTGCACATTGTTTTGTTGTAGGTTGTTTTGCTTCCCCTAAGTGCTTTGGCACAAGCTTGCTATCCCTGGAGATGTTTTGCAGTCCTTTCTTCCATTAGGTGATATTCCATCTTCCTCCTTGCAAAATTCTAAGTCAGTTGGGGTTCTGAACATAAAATTTTATGACTCCATGCCCAATGGGTTGCTTCAGGCAACTGGTATCTTAATCTAACAGGCAGATGACCCCTCTGAGTCGCCAAAATTGTTATCCAAAATGTGCCCCTGCTCATTTTTTTGGCTAACTCCTTGCACTCTTACCTATCTTGTGCCTCAGTCTCCATTTTTGATTTTTAGGCACTCAAATCTTTCTAAAAATGGCACCATTGGATAGAGTTCTCTCTCATCTTTCCAGAAAGGTAAAGTTTTCCTCCTAACTCCTCATATTTTTTAAGTTATGGCTCGGAAGAGTTTTTGTGGGAAATTTTCCCTTAGGAGGCCCGTGGCCAATAGGAAGCTGCCACGTGGCACCTGGAGTGGTGGAGCGTGGGGAAAATTTGAAATTTTTTCCAAAGACCAAATGGGTAAAAATTCAAACTTTTGCCCGCCAATCCGATTTTGGCCTGTTTTTGCCCTAAATTTTCAAATCGCCATATCTTTCGATCCAGAGCTCGGTATTTTGTGTTCTTTATATCAATGGAAAGTTGGTTAAATTCTCTACATGATTCTAGGGTCAATTTTTCATTTTGGTTGATTTTGGAGAGATAAAATCAAGAAACTCCTCTGGCACTTGGTAATGGCCAGAAATGACATTTCAACAACCAGTTTAATGCAAAATGGGTCGCATTCTTCTTCAGCATGGCCAAAAATGTCAGGGCATGAGTCTGTAAGGATGCCCATGCTGTTTTAATGCATCTTCATTCAATGGGGAATGGCTTCCACGTTTTTTACACATTTTCTCTCTCCTGGGCTCGACCCATGCATTGTAAAAGCCATATTTGGCTCATTTTTTTAGGTTGAACATTTTTTTGGATAGAAAGCTTCTTATTTCACCTTCAACAAGTGATTTTTGCAAGTATAAGACCTTCTTCATGATTTTAACAGGTTTCTTCCTCTTTGATGTTGCAAATGAAAGGATTTTGACAGTGAAAAATGACAGTGCAGACTTTGTGATCAATTTTCAGTCCTTTGTTTGTATTGTCTTGCTTCATTTCAGACCTCTAATTGCATCTTATCAGCCTGTGTATGATGTTTCATGTTGCATTTTATGAAATTGTGTCAATTTGCATGAACAAGAAGTGGTCACCACTCCTTTGGTGTATCACCTATTAGTTTAGTTTCAATTTTTTGCAGTTTCTATCTCTGTCTCCTTGGAATTTAGAGTAGGATTAGGATTCAAACCTCTGCAATTGTGCAAATAACAGATCTAATCAGAGGAGTTTGAGGAACCAACCTCTAATCTAGAGATTCCTCTCTCATTTTACAAGTCCCACACTTGGAGAGAGGTTTCAATGTTGTGCAATCACACTGGATGCCTGAAACATAAACTTAGAGACCTGATTTGCATCCAGGGGTGCTACTAATTTGTAACAACAGATAGTTAAAAGGATCTATGATGATAGTAACAAAGGCACTCTCAGTCAGGTGCTTGGGAGGAAAATAATTTCCAAGTTACACTGGGGAAGGAAACCATTATGTTTTCCTTCAAAAAATGGAGACACAGTGGATATGTGAGATCAAAAGGAGAAGTATGATTATCTATACTATGCACATGACCACAACACATTGGTAGGTGACTCATCAGGATAACCTTCTCGAGTTGTGTAAGGTGAGAATCACATTCTCTATTCAATTTCTCTGAAGAAATGCACCTACTTCTATACAATACTATCATGAGAAGGAACCCACCTCATTTCACATCCAAGCATGTGAGAAGGCTTGGATGGAAGGTGTAAAAGCCTTGCCTCCATCACTATGGGTGCATAAGCTTTACTCCACCTTACAAGGCTACGTGTGTGCATGGTACATTCATTCAGAACTATGTCGTCAAACAAGAAACTAGGATTGTACGATTGACCTTATTCAAAATTTTGAGTATCAGAGTACTAATCCATCAATGAATGAGGTGTTTTAGGTGGTTAAGCACCTAACTATGGGAGATAGTGCCATGGTGGAGGATAGAGTACTGGAATTATTGGTTGAATTCAGTTTGGAGGTGTGTTTCAATGAGTGAGAATAAGAGGAGGTAAAACTTGAGGACGCCTGTATAGAAAAGGAGAAAGGAATATTGGTCTACGTGATAGATGGTGAAGAGGTGGAAAAATTAGATTTTAACCATATTGTTGGTATGTGTTAGGTTATGGATATTGTTTATGAGAAAGCGTGTGCTTACCATGAACCTATGAAAACTAATAAGGTTAACATTGGCTCGTAGGTAGAACCTAAAGAAGCTACTATTAGAGGTTATTGGTTGGAAAGGGAGGTTTCAAAAATTATTTATCTGTTGCGTGAATTATAGGATTAATTCCCACATGGGTACCACAAACTCAAGGGAGTTCATCACTCTTTAGGAGAGATGAAAATCAAACTAATGGAAGGCGCGTCCCCAATTAAGAAGAGAACTTATCAAATGAATCTGAATTTGCATGTCAAATTCAAGGAGGAGATTGACAAAATGATCACATCAGGCATCATTGAGGCTATTGAGGAATTAGAGTGGATAATTATGATGGTCATCAACATTAAGAAGGATGAGAGGATAAGGATTTACGTTGAATACATTGATTTGAATGTGGTGTGTGCCATTGATCCCTTCCTGACCCCATTAATAGAATATATTTTGGAAGGTGTCATAGGACAAGAGATCTATTCCTTCATAGATGAATTGTAGGGATATCATCAGGTTAGAATTGCTGAGGAACATGAGAAAACTACTTTCACGACATAGTGGAAAAGTTTTTCTTACACTATTATGCCCTTTGGAATGAAGAACACGCCTGTTGTGTTTTCGTGCATTATGGTTTAGGAATTTGAGGAATTCATCCACAAGTTTTTGCAATTCTACTTAGATGAGTGGATGATGTATGAATTAGTGAAGGACCATTATGAAAATATGAGTTTGATTTTCAAGAGATATCGACAGTTAAGTATATCCCTTAACATTAAGAAATGTGTCTTTGCTTCTCCATTTGGCACCCTGTTGGGACATATCATATGTAAATAAGGCTTAGTGGTGGATCCTTCCAAAGTTTCCATTATTGTGGGATTGGGGGAACCTACTAGCCAGAGTGCGGTGCACAAATTCCTTGGACATACAACGTATTATAGGAATTTCATCAAGGGCTATACCAAGATTACCATGTCATTGGGGGAATTTATAAAACACAAGAGTATGTTCTATTAGGGGGAGGCACAACAAATGGATTTCAAAACACTAAAGAATAGACTAATTACAGCACCCATATTATGCTTTTCCTCTTGGGATAAACCTTTTCACATTCATGTTGATGCATCTGGGATGACGATTGGAGAAGTCTTAACGTAACTTGGAGAGGGAAATTTTGACCATCCCTTGCACTTTTGTAGTAGGAATATGTTGGGCCTTAGAATATTGACTAATTCCTAAAGGTCACATGCGCATGCAGGATCAATAAAGAGGATGGGTGCATGGGTAAAAGCATGTAAGATAGGGGTTTCAGCAGGGTTTAGTAGAAATTATGGCGTGTGAGCAAGGTAGAGTAAAGTATTTCAGGACTTAGTCATATTCATCTTTCTAAGAGACACTTGAGGAAAAATGTGACTTGACTAGGTGTGCCAAGTGGATAAGGTTCCAACATGGTGACTTGGTGGTCAAGAAAAGAATATTTCACGCATGGAACATTCCCAAAAGACATCATTATAGAAAGTGGAGATCTTGGATAAGAAGAAGCATGCTCCATTAGAGGACAACCTTGACACTTGGAAACTGATCTGCTACTTTAGGAAGGCATGGAGGTGGGTAATAAACCTATTTATAGAGATGCTCAAGTAGAAGAAGAGATCACCATTCTGGAGAGGGGATCAGAGAGGACCATTCTTGAGACAACATCATCGATAGAGTAAGGGGATATAGAGAGAACCATTCTGGAGAGAGCATCACCATATGGTTTGATGAGGAGAAGATTCATAGAGAGGATGAAAGGTGAAGCTTTACAAAAATAATAAGACATTTTAGGGGCTGGGGTTACCATTAAGAGATTGTAGGAATGATATCATGTCTAGGGGAATGGGTCTTCTAAATTTCTATAATAAGAAAGAGTAGCTAGAAATTCTAATACATGAGTCATGTTGTCTTGATATATTGGTCTGATATGACCCCCTTGGATGTAATATGGTTACTAGATTTATGATCAATCTGAATATATGGTTCTATTCTAAATATATTGTTCTTGTGTGTAAACCCTAGTGCCTTTTTCTTAATGATATGGATCAAATATGTTATCTGTATGATGTTTCCCTTGTTATTTGAATGAGTATGTTGGTATAATAACTCATCCTATGCTTTAAAATGACATATATGATGATTTAACTTTCTACATTTAATCTGTTATCAATGAAAACATCTCACAATGCTCACATAAAGGAGGGGCATGAAGTTCACACATGCCTCAGGTGAGTCCCCAGTGCCCATTGGGTGATAGGCCAATGCACATGGGATTAGAAGGTTATTCTAAGGTCATAAAAATGACTACATCTTAGTTCCATTGTCAGGACCTCTTTTCAAAGTTGTTGTGAGAAATGAATACATCTTGGCTCCTTTAATGCATGATGACAGAGCACTTGACCTTAGAAAGCATCGAAGCATAGTTTAAAATCACAGAGGATGATTTTTCTCAAAGATTTAGTACTGGACCTGAGTTTGATGCACACAGATGGGTAGAAGAACACCTATATCATGAATTGTATGAGACCTTCTTTTTTTGTTTTCCAGTAGAATTGTATGAATGGCTCTCAGCATATACATCCAGATGAAGTTGGAACTATAGATCACATGTGTGGACCCAATATGATTACAAGAGGTTGCATGATGCAAATATAACTTGGACATGTATTGTTGATCACTAGTGGAGAAGAGTGTTGACCATTTATGCTCTGGAATATGCCATTTATACATATTCATGTCTAGAGGTTTCTGAGTTTGAGTTCCTAAGGGAACCTAGAGGATTGTTTTTTCAATATATCCCATGTTAGCTATGAAGATCTTGATCATTATGCTAAGTTTGGAGGCATTCCCCATGGATGGATAAGATTTTCTAAGAACTGGGAGAGGAAGCTAGGGTGGAGGAAGATGATAGAAATTTTGGCAGAAAAGGAGAGAGAAGAGAGACGACTTAAGTATAGTGAAGCACATGAGAGAGAGTTTGTTAAACAACACGAGCTTATGGGAGTGATGGATATATGGAGGTAGACATTACAGGAAGGAATTGAGGTTCACACAAAGGACGTGGAATATGAGAAGTTTGTACTACCCCATCTTGGAAAGTGCTGGAGAGAAACCCCCACAAATTTTGATGAGAGTTCATTGCATGGAGAAAGGAGAGCCATCGGTATGCATCTAAACCCACCTAGTAACCGACCCCCAATGCTTAGTTTTCCAAATCAAGAAACAAGTATTGTTAAACTAGTTGGTATCAGTGGAAGTGACTGATTTGCACCTAAGAGGTATAACTTCTCGTTTGGGACATTTATGGCTGCACAAAAAATTCCTGTGTTTGGACAAATTTTTGGGCAAAGTGTAAGTACATAGAGTTTGGGTATCACATTTGGGGGTAGTGTGGTATACACATCTAATAGCATAGAAATATCACAAATCGTTAGTATGTAGTTTAGTGGGACATTCCGAACACTAGGCACGACTACTTAGGGCCTATTACTAGCTACAAGAGGAGGACTTAGTGGATCTGGCAGATCTGGTAGATTAGGAGGCATAGGACCCTATGGATAAAGTGGATCTGGTGGTAGAGGAAACACCAGAGGGAATCAAGGTTCTAGATTAGGCAGGTACAGGCCTCAGTCATCTCCACAAGTATATTTTATGATTTCTCTACATCTACCAGATTATAAGGGTGTTGAGGAAGTTGCAGAGCATGTACACAAGTGTGAATTACTATGCCATGTGAAGGGGATTACTAAACTGGAGTGAAAGGAAATATATTTTACAACGACATTACAAGGGTGCGTACATATTTGGTATCAGAAGTATGACCCCCATTAAATGGTGGTAGATTACACCACACTGCGGAATGCCTTCTTGGTTGAATTCTATATCCTTGAGTTTGAGTAGAAGAGCATTAGTTATTTGAAAGAGATCCAACAAGGAATGATAGAGTGTGTGTGGTAATATGACGATTTGTTCAAAACTCTCTTGTCAAGGCTATCTTATGAAATTCATCCTTCTCAACATCCTCAATGGTTTATTGGAGGGTTGATAACACTATTTAGAAGAGTGATTTCACACAAGACATTCACGGACCCACGTGAGGCCTTGGAGGCTGCCCTGTGCACTAAGGCTATTGGAAGCATAGATAATGGTGTTAGCCCTTTCATTTAGGCCCATATTTATGTAATGGACAAGTAATTGGAGAAGCTATATGTGAACTTGATGCATGATACTTGCAGTGGTCTGTGGTGCACAGATTGTGAGATAGAGGGGCATACCAAGGACAATTTCTTCCAAAAATTATTACGTGTCATGGTAGTAGACTGTGAGATTTTCTGTGGGGATCATGATGCAAGTACGTGCCCTCTACTACAGTGTGATTTGTAAGAATGTGTCTTGATATTACAAGATTTGTACCTCTACGACCCATGACACCAAATATTGTAGGCTAATTGACCAAATACATGATGTCATTGATATTGGTGTGCACCAGACTAGCCTTGTAAACAGTTCTAAGGATGATGATCGCCAGTATGAAGGGCACGTAGATGGATGATCACAAGGAAGAGGTTTCCACAGAGGATTTCTTGGTCATAACAACCAAGGAGGAAGAGGTGAGTTCCCGCAAGGAACCTATTATAACTGTGGGTCTACAGAGCATTACAAGTATGAGTGTCTTGATCTATTATAATGCTCATGGTGTGGAAAGAAACATAAGTACAAGGAGTGGTATGATATGTTTGAGCACATGAGCCAGTAGCATCAGAAAGAAAAAGGCGTTGGGATGGTAAGCATAAATAAGGCTTACTCAAAGTGGATGCCAAGAGTGGCACATGAGTCAGGATTAGAACCTATACTAGTGATGATGTGGGTAGAGGATGTACATTCCAGGGAGATACTGAAATATGGTTACAAGAGAAGAAGTGGTACATGGGAAGTATCTGGACACTGCTCATCAAAAAGAGGTGTATCAAGAGACTATAGATGTGATTCGAAGTCTACAAGGAGAGATCCAGTGTCTGAAGGAGTATTCAAGGAAGTTAGAGAAAAGAAAGAATGTTGAGGCTCCACAAAAGGATCTAGATGATGTCAAGGAAGTATGTAAAAAGTTAAGGCAAGAGAATATTATTCCCTTGCTAGGATCATGGTTATGAGAGAAGGTACCATGCACTGGAGGGGAGTGAAAGAGGTAGGTTCTACATGCTAACCTCCCTCCCCACAACCTTGACTATGATAAGGAGATCACTTTAAATGTTGTTTTAGATGTTTAGATTATGAGAAATATTCTAATTGACATGGGTGTAGAGGTCAATTTTCTCACTCTAGATTCTTGTCATCAAATGGGAAGGTACGCGTTACAACCATCTTTGAATGTACTTTATATGAAAAACAAGAAAAAGGTAATACCCATTGGAGTCTTGAAGGATGCAGTTATCACTATTCAAGAGGCCAAATTCACTAGAGGCTTTGAAGTCTTGGTGCTAGCCTATCCGGATAACTTTCTAGCATTTCTTGGGCACCCCTAGTGTTACAAAACCAATGTTGACCTACGGTTTAATAGGGGGTATATAAGTTTTGAGAACAAGGAAGAACATGTCATCATCCCCTTGATAGATGGGAAATCAAATCCCTTACTGAGTCCTTGCGAGAAGAAGTCCTTGATATAATCTATGTAAGCTCTATCAAATACCTTGAGATAATTCATCCTAGAGAAGGAGTTATCTAGTTTAAATATGCTCAGTCTATGAGTGATACAACTAGCGTGGCATGTGAAAATTGGGTGCATGGGAATTATGTGTTAATTAGGTGATAGTTGAGTGGATCCATAACAAGGGTAATAAAGGCACACTCAATCAAGAGCCTAGGAGGGAAGAAGTTACCAAGTTACTCTGGAGGAGCCAAACCTGATGATTTCTTACTAGAAATAGAGGTTCGGTGGAAAAATGAGAACGAAAGAAGAGGTATGCTTAGTTATAACCTACTTGGGACCATAGTGCATCAGTGGGTGACATATCATTAGAGAATTTTATAATGGCATAAGGTGATATTTGTATTCTCTATTAGGTTCTCCATGAACAATGTGCCCACTATCATACAAGCCTACTGTGGCAAAGAAACCACCTCGTTTCATGTCCAAACATGTGAGAAGGCCTAAATAGAAGAGGCAGAAGATTTACCACCTTATTTATGGGTTCATAAGTTGTATTACACCTTACAAGGTTATACACACACATGGTATATTCATTCAGAGATGCATCATTAGATATAGAATTGGCAGGAGTTCTCTCATTTAAGCTTTCGAATATCAGAGTACAAATCCATCTGTGGATAAGGCATTGCATGTGGTCAAGCACCTTACAATGGGAGATAGTACTATGGTAGAAGATAGGGTACTGGAGTTATTAGGTGAACCTGGTTTAGAGACATACTTTGATGAAGAATAATCAGAAGAAATATAGCTTGAGCGTGCATCTATGGAAAAGGAAAAAGGAAAAATGGTCTATGTGATAGATGGTGAAGAAATGGAGATTCTGGATGTTAACCATTCTAAAGGTAAGTGCAAATTCATGGATAGTGCTGATGAGTGAGCACATTCCTACCATGAGCCCTTGAAAAAAAAGAAGGTTAACATTGGTTTAGAGGTAGAACCTAAGGAAGCTATCATTGGGGATTATTGGTCGAAGAAAGAAGTTTATAAGATCATAAACCTTTTACACGAGTTTTAGGATTTGTTCCCACGTGGGTACCACGGGCTATAAGGAATTCACCACTTCTAGGGGGAAATGAGGATAAAGTTGAAGGAAGGTGTGTGCCTAATCCGGAAGAGGCCGTATCAGATGAAACCAAATTTACATGTACGGGTCAAGGAGAAGATAGACAAGATGATCACTTCAGGCATCATTGAAGCTATGGAGGAATCATAATGGGTAAGTCCAATGGTCATAATCATTAATAAGGATGGGAGGATAAGAATTTGTGTTGATTAGAGGAACTTGAATGTAGTATGTGTCATTGACCATTTTCCAACCCCCTTCACTAAAGAACTTCTGGAAGGAGTAGCTGGGCGCGAGTCTATTCTTTCACTGATGGGTTGTTAGGGTACCACCAAGTTAGAATTGTAAAGGAAGAACTGGAGAAGAAAAATTTTGCCACTGAATGGGGAATTTTTTCCTACATGGTCATGCCCTTTTGGCTAAAGAATATGCCTATTGTGTTCTCGCGTATCGTGGTACAAGCATTTCAAGACTTCATCCATAAATTTCTTCAAGTCTACCTAGATGACTAGACTGTGTATGGGCTAGTAAAATACCATTGTGACAATTTGAAGCTGATGTTTGAGAGATGTCAATAGTTAAGAATATCCCTCAACATTAAGAGATATGTCTTTGCTACTCCATTTAGAACCCTGTTGGGGCATATTATATGTAAGGAAGGCTTACTAGTGGATCATGCCAAAGTTTCAGTTATTGTGCGATTGGGGGAGCCTACCAGTCAGAGTGCAATGCGTGGATTCCTTGGGCATACAGGGTACTGCAAAAAAATTATTAAGGGACATGCCAAGATAGCCACACCCTTAGAGGAATTACTTAAACACAAAAGTTCTTTTCAATGGGAAGAAGTGCAACAGAAGGTGTTTGACACTTTGAAGGATAGGCTTGTTAATGTGCCAATATTACACTTTCCTTCTTGGGATAAGCCCTTCCATGTGCATGTTGATACCTCAAGGACAACCATTGGAGTAGTACTAGCACAACCTAGTGAGGGGATTGTAGATCACGCCTTGTGTTTTGTTAGTAGGAAGTTGACACCAGTAGAACAGAATTACACAACTACTGAGTGCAAGGCACTATCCATGATCTATGTGCTACATAAATTCATGCAATATTTGCTGGTGACACCATTAATATTCTACATGGAAAACATGACACTGAAGTACTTGGTGAACAAGCTCATTCTGAAAGGGAAAATATGTCATTGGGTCTTATTTTATCAAGAATTTGAGTTTTTAGTTGTGGTAAAATAAGGAAAAATTAATTCAAAACCTGATCACTTATCAAGGATTGACTCAGGGGAGGGGGCACAGAGAATTGAGGATACAATGCCAGATGTAAAAATATTTAGGTTATAGCACGTGCCCTAAGACTTGGAGGATATTGCGGTGTTTATTAAAATGGGTGTGGCACTGAAAGGAATGAAGGATTTGTAGAGGAATTAGTTGACCATATGCACTGCACCTTACATGTTGATTAGTGGAGATTTATACAAGTTATATCGTGATGAGGTTCTACAATGATGCATGTAAGAACATGATCGCGTCGTAATTATGGAGGAAGTGCATGGTGGGATTTCAGGAGGAAACTATGTAGGAAATGCAACCACGCAAAATATTTTACTTGTAGGAATTTGGTGGGAAAGTATCTACCATGATTGTATTGAGTTTTGCAAGGCCTATGACCATTACCAGTACCTTGGAAAACATGGAAGGAGGGATGAAATGACCTTGTGACCAATAACCAGTGCTAAACCATTTGAAAAATGGACAATTGAATATTTGGGACCTATTTCACCTACCATGTGAAGGACTGGCTGGTGTTACATCAACACTTGCACTAATTACTTGACAAGATGGGTAGAGGAAGCACCTGCAAAGGATTTCACTACAGCGACAATAATTAGATTTTTATGGGGAAACATAATTAGTAGGTATGGATATCCATTGAGTTTAAAAAATGATAGGGGTACACATTTTTTGAGTGAAATGGTTAGGATTTTGCTGGTAGAGTTTATGGTTGCCCATCACAAGACCACCCCTTATCACCCACAAGAAAATGGAATTGCTGAAGCATTTAACAAGATGCTAAGTCACATGTTAACTAAAATTTTTGATGTTGGAAGACAAGACTGGGATGATAAGCTATCATTCATTCTATGGGCATACATGACAACCTATAAGAGGTTGAAAAAGGCCACACTGTTTCAATTGGTGTTTGGTGCGGAAGCTATTTTACCGGTTGAGTTCATGATACCATCATTGCATATAGCTTGTGTAGGAGGATTAGCTGATGAAAAAGTAATGGAAGAGAGTATTGGTAAGTTGATGTAGTTAGATAAGAGGTGATCACTTGCTAGATGAATTCAGAAGATAGAGAAGGAAAGATAAAAGGCGTGGCATGATCATCATATCAAAAACAAAAAATTTGAGGTTGGGAAGATGGTTTTATTATATGACTCAAAGTTTTTGCACCATCATGGGAAGTTGAAAGTCCATTGGTTGGGACCATTGTATCATATCGTACATCCTTGATTCAGGTGCTTTCTAGTTACAAGCACTTGATGGAACAAGATTACCAAGTCATTTCAATGGGAGTAGGCTGAAGCCCTACTATAAATAAGTCTTCTTGGTATTTATAAATAAGTTAGTTTTGCCATCTAGCCTAGGATTTACCTTAATGCATTTTATTTTCTTGTGTTTACCCTTCTTGTTTCTTGTTTCCTTTTTGTTGTGTTGTTTTTGCACCTTGTGCACCGATAACCACATTACTTTCTAAGGGTGTGTATGCGTAGAGGACCATGCATTTGTTTTAGTGTGGGGTGGAGTAGAATGAAGAAAGAAAGAATATGGTTGTAGAAGTAGTGATGGCCCAGATTGAAAGATCAAAAGTGCGTAAGGTAGGAGAGTGCATGGGGAAATAGTGGAAAAAATTATTGGTGTCAAGAAATATTTAATAGAGACCACGTACAAAGGATAAGAAGTGTAGGAACAACATGAGGTAGGTGAGGACAAAAATTAAGTTGATAGAAGAAGTGACTTTAGCAGTGCAGACGCGTGCGTAAGAGTCTTCATTCAGTAAGGATTTTTGCATGCCATAAGGTTGTATAAGGTTTTTCATGTAGGATTTAGTGCATAGGTAAGGGCACTTAAGGTCATCGTTGGTGGAAAAATCCACATTTTATTCTAAGTACATTAGTAGGTGGCATAACATTTATTACTAGAGAGGATAAAAAAGCTATAAGTAAAGGGTCGGGCACATTATTATATACCTTGTTATTATGAATTGAAGAGCTCTTGTGAATTAGGGAATCCACGAAGAAATATTTGTGCGAAGGAAGAAGAGTGAAAATCTAAAGTGCATGACTAGGGTGATCTATGAACCGGAATGGAAGGAGTACATGGGTGTAGGGAGGTTTCATTTGAAAGTATGTCATCTTGTGGAAGATTTTTCCAGGTTAGGGTTCTACAGATAAAGCATGAGAATAGGAGGAATTTATGTGAAGTTGAGACATAGATTTGAGTGGATTTATGAAAAGGAGAAAGGAAGAGTTGTGTTTAAACTCGACAAGAAGATGGAACCTAAGAAGGGAAAGGGCAAGGGAAACATAGACTACCTCCACCAATTTCAATGAAGAATGGTATGGAGAGATGCAATACCTAGATGGGGTATTACTTGGGAAAGAATGGGTATCCCATGTGAGGAAGATGGCCATGAGTGACTAAAATCATTGCACAAGTACCATGGAGAAGAAAATGGTGCTAGAACTGGTTCTTCCAAAAGATAAGAGGACACTAGAGGGGATGCCGATTTACAATAATGAAGTGAAATTAAAACTAGAAAAGGCCGGGTTTCTGTAACTATTTGATTTTCCCTATTTTGGAAAGCCTGAGTGGTTATACCAATGGTTGATGTCACGCGTACATGAAGACCAATTCTACTTTGTAGGACACATATTGTGCATAAATCCCTAGCTCATGTCAAAATTTACCAACCTTATCTACAAAGGAGATTCATTAGATGATGACCTGGAGGATAAATAGGTTATTAAGAAGACTGTGGAGAAGTATGCCTATAAAAAGGGATCTCGCTACTTTGACATCCGTGATATCTCTGAACCAATGATGAGAATGTCCACATGCCTAGTAACCAAGTTGACTGGGAAAGAGAAGTGGACACAGGTAAACAAGGCATGGTTAAATGTATGCCAAAAAATTTCATAAGGCACCATCTACAACCTGTCCACCTACATTACAGAAGAAATCATAAGTGTCACATAAGAAGGAGATAAGATAATGTTTGGAAATGTTCTCCTCACCATAATCGTCTCATAAATTGGAGTTCCCAATGGGCCAGAGAATTTTGTATGGGAGTATCTAGATGAATACCCCTCCCATGTGAAGAGGTTTGAAAAGTACACATGTGACACCATGATGGCTTAAGTAAATGTGCGATGCATTTGGGGATAAATGGAGGATACCAAAACAATTTATAGCACTATTATATGGAGAAGATGAGTTCACTGTCTATCAACACTTTTGCATTGGTAGGTTCAATTTGTTAGATGAGACCAAGAGCACATGGTGTAAATTACCCTTCTCCTTCACTGCGGAGTATTTCCAAGCAGGGGTAAATCACTTCAAGGAATCTAAAATACTAAGGTTCAAATTTAGAAAGGTGAACTAGGACCACCATGATTTTTGAAGAAAGTTGGTATATCCTAAGAAGTGCACATATGTGGAGAAGTATGTCTCTCATGAGGTGTACATAACTAAACCCTTGATGCTGCTAATTGCTGGAAGGACCATAACAAGAGTATAATTGTGCATTAGACCCAAATATGAAAAGGGAACTTACTTGGAGAATGATGTCTCCATCCCAAAGGATCCCACTGGTAGAAAGAAGGTTGTGCCAAAGAAGAGGGAAAGGGAAGAGACCCTGGAGGAAGAGGTGCCAGAGAAGAAAGCACCAAGTGTGTAAACATCACAATACGTGGGTACACTAGAGCCAGGCACCAAACCAATCACATACACACACAGAAAGAAGTATCCCATCAAGGAGAAGGAAAAGACACCTAAGGAAGAGGTGTCAGCACAATAAGATTTTCCTAGAAAGGAATCACCTGTTGAAGAAGAGGAGGAATCCACAACTAAGAAGAAATAAAAGGAAGTGGGGAAGGCAGACTTGGAGGAGAAAAAGAGCCTGGAGGCCTATAGGGGCGAGAGAGACAAAAATGAAGATGAAGAGGTTCAAGATTATCCCGTGTATGATGTACATGATTCAGAAGAGGAAGTAAATGAAGAGAAGAATGAAGATGAAGAAGATGCTCAAGGTAAGGGGGTTAGCAAGGAGGTGAACACCAAGGATCAAAGGACCCTAAGGCTCAGTAAGGAGCAGGTAGAAGAGGCTATGGAGATGGAAGTGGTAGGAATTATCAAGGAATTGGTGGAGCAAAAGGTAGAGTTTAGCGCAGATGAAGTGCTAAAGGAAATAGAGAAGGAGAGCATAGGAAAAGAGTATGGCACCATGGGTGGAGACCCTAGATTAACAATAATATTTCCAAAGGTTGCATGTATAGGAGTGAAGAACGTGGTAGTAGCATAGGGGTATGGAATGGGTTACATCCATGATCTAAACAAAGTGTTATGCGTGCATTTCCAGAGCACTGTGCTAACAGACCAACTCCTAGCAATATCTTCATTCGAGGAAGAAGATGCATACCCATGAACTAGGAAGATGTTATTTTGGGAATTTGAGTCCCATATTAATGAACTTGAGTTTGAAGATAAAAAAGGGGCACTGATGAAGATGTCAAAGACCAAAGGTATAAACCCAATGGTAACTACTCAACAGTTTTCAGATGAACAAGTTTGTAATGTGCTCAACAAGGTTTCAGTTGAAGTTGAGGCAAGAATATTTAGATGGAATGATAGGGTGAGATTCCTAGAAGGGGAATCGGAAAAGAAAAAGGAGGATCTCATTGAAAAGAGAAAGGATATGAAGCAGGAGGAACTAATTAGCACAAAATTAATGTGCAAGATGAAAGAGGAAAAGGAAAGGGTGCATGAGATATATAAAAAAATTGAAATGATTATACATGCTATCGTCTTGAGGCATCTAGACCTAACAAAACCTGAGTAGAAGTATGAGTCAACCTTGTAATGATTGGAAGACCTAACTCGCATCCTCACCATGGAGAGGTAACCTCTCTCTTTGGAGTCAGTAGATGAAGTGTTAGCACACCAGGAGAAAGAAGAAAATATGAAGGTTGTGGAGATAGTCTCTCAATACACTAAGCTCCTTGACAATGTAAAGGCCACCACATAGATAGCTGAAGCTACTTATGACAATTGCGTAGGTAGAGATAGGGTAAAAAACACTTTTGTTTCCACCCATGAGGTAGACCTCAAGGAGTTTCAAAAAAAGAATAAGGGGAATAGGGAAGAGTGGGATAAGATCCTAGATGAGGTAGAGAAGAAGTATGAAGCCATCGAGACCCTAAGAGGCTCAATCTGTAACATTCCCATTTTAAGATTTTAGAAACAAGGGAGTTTTTTTTAAATATATATAATGTTCACTGTTCTAAATAAAGCATTATTTAGAAAAAACATTCCATGCCAATCGAATTTAAATAGATAACCATATGCAGTTGTAATGACTCGGTGATCCATCGAACTATTCATTTCATAACTCAGTAAGATACCGATCTATTTACGTTATCTCATGTATTAAATACATATTGTATACTTGGTTTTCCCACCCTACACCGGGTATTGAGTGATTTGTTTAAATAACATATCTAAAAATTTGTTACCAATATTCATCTGATATCATGTTGCTTTAAACTTAGTGACATAGGAAAAAGCAACCAGTAGCTTTTGATACTTTGGCCAAATATTTACAACATACTTTGTATGTCACTATTCCTAGATGGCATACTCCTCATAATGGAATATGTCCTTCACCTCACTCCTCTATTATCCTGATTGTTCTTTACTGACTACTGTCAGTCCACTTGTCCTAGGTTTAACCCTAGCCCTAGTTAGGAACATAAATTATTATAGGAAGATGCTCACAATGGCTTAGGGTAAATGGGCATACTCTGTTGAACTAATTCAACCGGATGTGCCAAGGTACCCTGAGCCATTAGAAGCTAACTCCTATCCTAAATATGCCCCTAACCCAACCTAGAGAGAAACTAAGTTCAAGTCCAAGCTCTTATTATGTGTAGATCTGGATGATCAATGCAGAAGGGTGATGCCACATGTCAACTAAAATGATGTATTCTTGATAAGACCCAAGTCTTCTTGAAAGTACAACCTTGTAGTTGGCATGTGCCAAAATCCTACAAAAATTGCCTCATCGAGATGTACATACTCCAAGGAGATCATTAATGAATTATTAATTTGGATTAAGTTTTTATTACAACAACCTTGCTAAACCCTAATCCAACACTCCATAAGTTCTTTACTATTTTTTCATTTAGTCCATGAAGAACTTCTTTATCTTATGATTTCATTTAAAGTTCATTTTCTCAGTTTAACTAGTAGTTAACCAAAACAGGAGAGAGATATCATAAGTTTCATTTTAAAGGTTCTTTAACTTTCAAGAAAGTTTAACAACCACATATATCCAATTAAAGTAGAATTCATATTAAATGAATTCTAATAAATAGTAATCATACCTCCAAACCTTTTAGGTTTATATTCAATTGAGAGAGAGAAAGAGTCTTTCTCTACATGATTAAGTATTAGGGTATATCATTCCCAATATCCATATCTCTTAATGCATGTTCATTATGCATCACATTATTATGTTAATTTTTTTAGATAAAACACATCATATTATGCAACTCAACAAGTTGCTTCATTATAGGGGAAATTGAACTAATTCCCATTATCCATTTTATCAAAGATAACAAGATAATCATAGCATAATATAAATAATATCAACAAGATGGAACTTTCATCTTCTTTATTAAAGTATGAGATAATTTTCACAACCAATGCAAATAAAACACAACTTGTAATTCATCGTTACAACTTATAAAATTTACAAGAGTATGCTCTTTAGGAAAACTTTATAGCAACAACCCTCATTCTATAAAGTATACAACTTTTCTTTTTACAACACAACAAAATAATGAATCAGTATTCTTTACTAAGAATTTACATATATCAGCCAATGCATCATATAAGTTTTTGCCTTCTTTTACCACTTAAGTTTTCCATCTGCAAAAATAGACAACACGGGTGAATTCAATGAATTGAGCAGGAGAAGCACTAAACATTAAAATGAAGTGCATTCCAATAATTGTTTCATTAAAGCAACAATGCTTTAATGAGACAAATAAAACAACATACGGTCAGCATAAGTGATAACAAACATAAAGGAAGTTCATTAATAAATCTAGATCAACTTTAAGGAGAAAATAAGAATATAATAAACAATATCTACCTAAGATCTTAAAGTTCTAATAATTATATGAATGGCTTGTAAACAACAGTATATCTTTCCATCCCATTGTCTCATAGTTCTATCCTAATAGAATAACACAATTATCTTTTCTAAGAGACATAATAAATGTATACAGCATGGTTCCTTCAAGGATGATTCGTTTGAATTATAATTTGAACCATTATATACCCTTCCTAAACCTATAACATCAGAAAAATAGACCAAATTATAACATGAGTTACCTATTCCTTTCCAAGATAACAATATTGCAAATTCAATCATTAGAGTATACATCAAACATAATTCCATAACAAAACAAGAAGGTAAGGAAAACTAGAATAGTCCAATTGCAACTCCAATTCCAACTTTCCATGAAGAATTTATCAATCAAAGATCAGAAAACAATGTTCACAAACAAAGCAGCCCCAAAGAGGAGTTAATCTCTACTCAAGTTCTTCACAAAGGATAAAGAGTACAAGATACAAACCTACTCCTTTCCACATAAAATAGGCAAGACTAGTCAACAATAGTCAAACCCATAAGTATCAATGTACTTAACAACAAAACCTTCTTGGCTACTAGCTCTCAACATTATTTCAATCAATGATTCAAACAAGGTAGACCAACAGGTCAAGAGAAATCAATATTTCGAAACGGAATCGAGTACAGAGAAGTTAAAACAACGAGCTTGTCAAAAACAGAGAAAAGGTAACTCAACTAAGTAAAGAACCTATGATAAATCATTTCATTCTACTGAACAAAGAAGTTCCAATTTCAAACCAATTCACGATGAAAGCATACTACATACTCGAATAATAAACTAATCTCAAAAGAATACAAATTTATATAGTTTTTCTTTCTCAAAGGAATTTAAAGACTCAATCACTGTATCAGTTGAGAATAACATCCCAAAACAATATCATATCAAGTTTAGAATTACTCACGAACCCAAAACTGAAGACTTACAATTGCCTCTCCACCAAATACAAAAATGTATGTACTTTACAATTCAAAAGTATCAAACTCAATTAAATTGAACGGAGGAGGTTTCCTTCCTAATTATTTCAGTGTCCAAGGTAATAATCCAAATCTTCCACAAGACCTATATTTATTCAAAGAGATAGAATAGATAGAAAGAACCAAAAATGTTTCAGTTAGAAGATGCCTCATTCATAGTTCACAAGCAATAGGAACAAAATTAAAAAAAACCCTCACATCCACAAAATTATGATAGTGGTGCCTTAGAACAAAATAACACAATCAACCCAGAACGCGGGTTTCTTCCAAACAGTGGGAAAATAACATCCCATTCTATTGTCACACCCAAACCATCTCAAGGGAGTCATTATAATCATAGAACTCAAGTTCTAAGTTTCTAAGCTAGACATTTAAAGTTCAAAATCTCAAAGAGATCTTTAAACAACTCAAACAAGTTCCCACACAGTTCCCTGGTGAGTATTCACTCAAGTAAAGAGTTATAAACTTAGTCACTTAATGAAAGAATAACCCAATACAAAATAATAGAACATATTCTAATGAATCGACCCAAATACGAGTTCATAACACTCAAGTGTTAAATAAAAGTACAGAGACGAACCCGAGCTTCAAACACAAACATTCAGAACTACACTAACAAAATAATGCGAGTACAGTGCTAAATATTAACTCCAAGCAATAGTTCAGCAATGATTGAGTTTTCCAAACATTGGTTCTAAAAAAAAGAAGCTCCAACATGAGTCTATGTCCAAAAAGAAAACGCAACCCAGAATCAAATAAAAATAAAACTCAAGTTTCGTTAAGATCAGATCCATACATTTTCATGAAAGTTAGTTCAAATCTCACTAACTTCAAATATAAGATCAAGGGTGTAAAATAGAGATACAGAACAAGTTTCCATTACTTTTTGTTACTTGCATGCAGGTCATAAAACTCACATAGAAAGGTAGTTTCCAAACAATACTATTTTTCCATGGATTCAAATCAAACACACAAGGATTCACCAAACCCAACAAGCAAAAATAACCAGACATGCATGAAAACAAGAATCTCATGAGAGGAGAGTTGTTCTAATGATTCATTTAGAAGAATGCAAAGAATTTTAATAGTTAGAGCCTATCATGCCTAATAGTGCTTCCACCAAATTAAAGGAGACTTCTAGCCGAGCTTCCAACTCTTTTTCTCCTCCAAGATAGATCAACAATCAAACTTCTTTTCATCCTACACCTCAAATGCTTTCCTTCGATAAAAAATAGGCCAAAGAAACCAAAAATAGCTTTGAAGTGATGTTCAAACTATTGGTTCGAAGAACCAGTTAGCTCTATACAGAGTAAAATATGCCATGCATGAAAAACCAAATGACCTCCTACAAACCCACCTTCTAATTTTCCAAGACGGTTTGCACGTGAAGACCGAGGCTCATAAATTCCATAAATTCCATAAATTCCATTCAATCAAAAATTCTCACTTATATTTCCTTGCCACTACCTCCTAACTACGGCGAATGACAAATCAACACAAAAATACAATTCCATCTATTAGTGGAGCTTCCACATAGGCCTCCACCAAGTCCACTGCCCCCCTACCAAATCTGGTAGTACCTTATCATTTAAACCCCTTTCAAATCATTTAAATTCCATTGGAACCATCTCCCTTGTGTCATGCGACCCCCTTTAGGTTCCCTTTAATAATTTAGTTTAGATTCAAATAGACTTAGGCTAGTTTAACAAATACTAACATAGGTCTTAGAACATTAGCCATTAGAATTCACACCTTAGGTTAGGTTAAATTCATAACCCTTTAGTTATTAGGTAATAACTAAAATAGTCTAGTATTACTTTAGTAACCATTCTCTTATTTTCTTAGCATAACGCTTAGGTTAGGTCACCAACCCAACAATAGAATAAGAGGCTTAGGTTAGAACAATATTCAAATAAGTAAACATAGCTAGGACATAGCTATTCTTACCTAGCTTAGGTTACCGTTAGGATAGTCCTTAGATGTTTAGGACTCCGAACTTCTCCTCAGAGAATTGAATTTTTCTTAATTCCTTAGTGTCCTGCCAAGATCAATCACCAAAGACCCAGGCACAAACATACAGCTGAACGAAAACACATCGAAATAAGACCAATAATTAGTATCATACAAAATTCAGTCTTCTATGTCCCTTAAACTACTTAATGTCAATTTTACCATTCAGTCTATGAAGAAGACTTGACACATTCCTTGGATCACTGAAATTGATCCAAGGATGAGTCAGAAGAATAAATAAGTCTGCAACTCTTAAAACCATATTACAACTCATCTTTCCAAAGTGAAAATGAATTCTTGACAACTATATAATTTTAGTCTAATGGTTTTTAAGAACAGAAAATATTTATCCTTAGCAAGCATGATATTTAACAGTCAAAAGAACACATCTTTATATAGAAAATTACATGTCAACACTTGAATGCAAAAGAGGAATATATCAGTTGTCGAGGGTGTTACATGATTCCATCCTAAAAAGAGTCATCATCCTAATGATTATCTCATTTTTAACATATTGCATTAAGGAAAAATCATCCTATTCACTTTTCTTACCATATGTCAAAAACATATCAACATTAATTAAGTTCCACATATCAACATTATACAACTATTTATTCAAAATAAATAAATATCTGCCCAAAATTGGCATACTTATTGTATTACAAAGATAAAATCACACATTTTTATCAGTCAACAAAATCAATCCTGTTCAAATAGATATGGAAAATCAGTTTTCATATCCTCAAGGTTTTCCTAGGTTGTACTCTCTTCATTAAACTGGTCCCATTAGACCTTGCATTGTCTTATCTCACGATTTCTCAAATGCAACTGATGAGTTTCAAGAACTCGTATGGGTTTAACCATGATTATTCCTAGGTCCTGGACCTGTAAGGAATTCCAATTTAACACATGTGATAAATATGAAACGTATCTCTTAAGGAAAGAAATATGGTAAACATCATGCATTAGTGACAAAGCATGAGGTAATGCTAAACGATAAGCTATAGGGTTGATTACTTCAACTATCTCAAAAGGTCCAACATAATGAGATGATAACCTAACAGCCTTGCCAAAATTTATAGAACTCTTTTTTAGTTTCACCTAAAGAAATACTATCTCACCAAGTTCAAATTTCCTATCAACCCTCTTTAAGTTAGGATAACTCTTTTACCTATCTACTGCTTCTTTCAAGCATTCACGAATCAATTTAATTTGTTCCATTTTAGTAATAATTTCAAGTCCAATTACCTCTCTATCCTCTATGCTGTCCCAACTAATAGGGGTTCTGCATTTTCTTCCATATAATCCCTCGAAAGGTGCCATCTTAAGAGAAGCATGATATGTATTATTGTATGCAAATTCAACTAATGGAAGGTACTCTTCCCACTTATACTATTGATCCATGCAATACATTTGTAACATATCTTCTAAAACTTGATTTACTCTTTCAGTCTATCCATCTATTTCCAGATGATATGTGGAACTGAAATTCAACTTAGTTCCTAGAGCTGCATTAAGCATTTGCCAAAATCTTGACGTCATTCTAGGATCTCTATCCGAAATGATTAATTTAGGAACTCCATGTAATCTAAAAATTTTGTGTACAAATCTTCTTGCCAAAATAGGAGAATCATCCTTTAGATTCCCAACAATAAAATGTTCTACCTTTGTTAGTTTATCCACAACTACTAAAATAACATCATGTTTATTTCTTGACATAGGAAACCCTTGAAAAAAATCCATACTTATCACTTGCCACTTGCACTGCGGTATGCTATGAGGATACAACAAACCAGTTGGGTGCATATATTCCATCTTAACACATTGACATTCAAGGAAATGTGTCACAAATTCTAAAAAATCCTTTTTCATTCCTTTATAGAAATATTGTTGTTTTATATCAACAAGAATTTTTGTAATGCCAATGCGCCCAAAAAAAGGTGAATTGTGAAATTCTACTAACAATTTCTTTCTCAAATTATTTAGCGAAGCTACATAGACTCTATTTTCAAATTGTAAGATTCCTTCTTTATCAAATTGAAAACCTTTATACCTCAAATCATTCAAATCTGCAGCAAGTGCTGTTTTTACTTACTGAAAGTAAGAGTCAGATTTCATAACACTTTTTACTTCATTCGTAAACCGAGTTCTTAACGTTATAAGAGTAGAAATGTGCTTCCTATGACTTAGAGCATCAACCACTCTATTTTATTTACCCTTTATATAATTAATGTCAAAATCATATTGAGACCAAAATTCTAACCACCTTCATTGTCTTGCATTAATATTTGGCTAAGTGAAGATATACTTCAGTCCAAGGTGATTAGTTTTCAATTCAAAAGGTTTTCCAAGTAGGTAATGTCTCCAAACTTGTAGTGCATGAACAATGGAAACAAGATCTAAATTTTGTGGAGCATAATTCAACTCACGTAACTTCAATTTTCTACTTTCATAAGCTATGACATGTCCATTTTGTAACAAAATACCTCCTAGCCCTTCACTTGATGCATCAATTACCACCGTAAAATCTCCATTAGGATTTGGTACTGCAAGTATAAGTGCTGAAGTTAACTGTTCCTTCAAGGTTTTAAATGCAATTTCACATTTCTCACTCTAAACAAACTTTTTATCTTTCTTCTGTAAGGAGATTATTGGTGCAGCTATCTTAGAAAAATATTTTACAAATTTCCTATAATAGCCAGCAAGTCCCATGAAGCTTCTAACTTCATGTACATTCTTAGGTGCAGACCACTTTGTTATAGCTATAATTTTCAAAGGATCTATAGCAATTCCATTCTTACTTATTACATGTCCCAAATAGTATACTTATGTGTCATAGAAAGAACATTTAGACAACTTACCAAATAACCGTCTCTTTCTTAATATTCCCAAAACTTATCTTCAAATGCTCATGATGTTCCTTAATACTTTTTGAGTATATGAGAATGTCGTCCAAGAATATGAGCACATATTTGTCCAAGTATTCTTGAAAGATATTATTCATTAAATTCATAAATGTTGTAGGTGCATTAGTTAATCTAAAAGGTAAAACCATGAACTCATAATTTCCATACCTTGTTCTGAAAGATGTTTTATGAATATCCTCATCCTTAATTCACAATTGATGATATCCTGATCAAAGATATATCTTAGAATATACCGATGCTCCACGCATCTGATCAAATAAATCATCAATCCTAGGGAGTGGGTATCTATTCTTGATTTTTTCCTTGTTTAAAATTCTCTAATCAATGTACAATCTAAGTGTTCCATCTTTCTTGTTCAAAAAAATTACATGTGATCCCCAAGGTGAAACACTTGGTCTAATCAAACCTTGAGACAAAAGTTCATGCAACTGATCCTTAAGTTCTACTAATTCTGTATTAGTCATTCAATATGGTGCTTTAGAAATAGGTTCAGTTCCAGACTTGATCTTGATCGTGAAATCAAACTCCCTTTTGGGTGGAAGACTTGGTAATTCTTCCAGAAATATGTCACTAAAGTCTCATAACAGTGGATATTGTTCTATAATATCACTTCTCTCTTCTGTTGATTTAGTAATTTTTACTGCATATAAGTTACATCCTCTATTTTTTTCCTTTTAAAGTTGCATAGCTGATAATTTTCTAATAGAAATCTCATGTTTCACACCCTGAATCTCTGTTGTTTTCTATAGGTCATCTAAAAAACTAATGTGTTTTTCAAAACAGTCTAATTTAGCCTTATGTTTTACTAACCAATTAACACCTATGATTACACCGTAAGACCCCAAAGGTGCAACATACCGATCAACCTTAGTGTAAAAGTTAGGTAAATCAGGGATTGCTCCAAAAAGAGTATGAACAAAATTATTCCCATACTGTACCGTCCATGTTTCTAGCTTTCCTTTTTAGTTTTGATGCTAATTTACTAGAAATAAAACATTCAGTAGCTCCGGTATCAAAAATAATAGTTATAGGTAAGCCAAATAACTTACCTGTAACTTCTATGGGTGTTTCCTATTTCTCAGCCTGCTTGTTAGCTACTACAACATGTATCTTGTGCTACTGATTACGATCATCCTTCTTCAAAGGACATTGATTTGAGTAATAATCTTTTCCATAGTTATAACAGCCTCATATAGGTCCCTTCCTAGGCTCGGGTTTATTTCTTGCCTTAGAGTTATCGTTCTGACCCCCATAGGACTTCTTTCCGTTATTATTGTTCTTAGCAAAGTTACTTTGTGCATTACTAGAAAACTTGTTTGTTGCTGCTTTCTTGTTTGTATCAGATGAAAACTTACTTTTCATTCTAAATTTCTTACATGGTCATTTCTTGGGTGCAAGGGATGATGAAGAGGAGTTGGGATTTTTCTTCTTTACTTCCTCCTTGTGAGTAGAAATTGCCTTTAATTTTTCTTCCTACCTTATGGAATTTTCAACAACCCCTTCCATCGTGGTTGGGCTGTGAACATCCACCTCTCCCCCTATAATGGGATTCATCCCCATGATGAATTTCCATATCCTAAACTTCTCATCAGTTTCGTACTGAGGTATATACTTAAGAAGTTTTGTAAATCACCCCCAGTACTTAGTTACAATTAGCTTTCCTTGAGCTAAGTTTTGGAATTTAGTCATTTTCTGATCATAGTAGAGTTTTGGCAGTCATTATTGGCTCAAGTAACCTTTAAATTGGTCCCATGTGATATTGTCTTCATCAATATTCAACTTAGCCTTATGGATGTCCCACCATGAAGATGCTTCATGAGAAAGCTGATATGCTCCCAATATCACCTTTTTTTCTTCTGAGAAATTCCTTATTGCAAAGTATTTCTCCATTTCACTGAGCTAATTCTTATCTCCATCTCCTAATGTGGTGCCATCAAACTTAGGTGGACTTATCTTTTTTATATCATTAGTGAGTTCAACTGCTAGCCTAGCCTTTTTATTCTCAGGCTGAATAGGTATGTTAACATTTTTATTATCAACACCCACATTGGCGTTGCCCCCTGGAGGTGGCTGATTATTGTTATCAGATTCTTCTTCCTCCTCATTACCCAGTAATTACTGTTCAAGTACAACCAAACAATCTCTTATATCCAACAGGGCAACAAGGATCTCATCGATTTTTTGGGTAGTTTCTGCTCCTTCCTCAGGCGAAGGGTTATTTGCAACATTTCCTCTTGTTCTAACCATTTTTTTACAAGAAAATTTAAGTTTCATCAGATTATGGAAACAATAGGACCAAGATCTGCAATCTTCATCTCTGATACCAAGATGTAACATTCCCATTTTAAGACTTTTGAAACAAGGGAATTCTTTTAAAAATATATATAATGTTCATTGTTCTAAATAGAACATTATTTAGAACAAACATTCCAGGCCAATCGAATTCAAATAGATAACCATATGCAGTTGTAATGACTTGGTGATCCACCACACTATTCATTTCATAACTTGGTAAGCTACCGATCTATTTATGTTATCTCATGTATTGAATACATATTGTATACTTTGTAT
Source organism: Taxus chinensis (assembly GCA_019776745.2). Lineage (NCBI taxonomy): Eukaryota > Viridiplantae > Streptophyta > Pinopsida > Cupressales > Taxaceae > Taxus > Taxus chinensis. The sequence continues at coordinate 402,877,644 of CM034151.1, read as the reverse complement.
ACTTGGTTTTCCTACCCTACACTGGGTATTGAGTGATCTATTTAAAGAACATATCTAAATATTTGTTACCAATATTCATCTGATATCACGTTGTTTTAAACTTGGTGACATAGAAAAATACAACCAACATCTTGCAATACTTTGGCCAAATATTTACAACATACTATGTATGTCACTATTCCTAGATGACATACTCGTCATAATGGAATATGTCCTTCACCTCACTCCTCTATTATCCTGATTGGTCTTTACTGACTACCGTCAGTCCACTTGTCCCAGGTTTAACCCTAGCCCTAGTTAGGAACACAACTTATTATAGGAAGACACTCACAATGGCTTAGGGTAAATGGTCATACTCAGTTGACCTAAGTTAACCGGATGTGCCAAGTTACCCTGAGCCCTTAGAAGATAAATCCTATCCTAAATATGCCCCTAACTTGATCTAGAGAGAAACTAAGTTCAAGTCCAAGCTCTTATTGTGTGTAGATCTAGATGATCAATACGGAAGGGTGATGCCATATGTCAACTACAATGTTGTATTCTTGAAAAGACCCAAGTCTTCTTGAAATTACATCCCTACAGTTGGCGTGTGAAAAAATCCTACAGAAACTACCTCATCGAGATGTACATACTCTAAGAAGATCATTAATGAATTATTAATTTAGATTAAGTCTTGATTACAGCAACCCTGCTAAACCCTAATCCAACACTCCATAAGTTCCTTCCTAAATTTGTTTCATTTAGTCCATGAAGAACTTTCTTATCTTATGATTTTTAAAAAAAATTGTTTTCTCAGTTTAACCAGAAGTTAACCAAAATAGGACAACGATATCATAAGTTTCATTTTAAAGGTTATTTAACTTTCAGGAAGGTTTAACAACCGTGTATATCCAATTAAAGTAGACTTCATATTAAATGAAGTTTAATAAATAGTAATCATACCTCCAAACCTTTTAGGTTTATATTCAATTGAGAGAGAGAAAGAGTCTTTCTCTACATGATTAAGTATTAGTATATATCATTCACAATATCCATATCTCTTAATGCATGTTCATTATGGATCACATTATTATGTTAAATTGTTTGGATAAAACACAACATATTATGCAACTCAACAAGTTGCTTCATTATAGGGGAAATTGAACTAATTCCCATTATCCATTTTATCAAAGATAACAAGATAAGCATAACATAATATAAATAATATCAACAAGATGGAACTTTCATCTTCTTTATTAAAGTACGAGACAATTTTCACAACCAATGCAAATAAAACACAACTCACAATTCATCATTACAACTTATAACATTTACAAGACTATTCTCTTTAGGCAAACTTTATAACAACAACCCTCATTCTATAAAGTATACAAATTTTCTTTTTAAAACACAAAAAAAGAATGAATCAGTATTCTTTACTAAGAATTTACATATATCAGCCAATGCATCATATAATTTTTTTCCTTATTTTACAACTTAAGTTGTCCATATGCAAAAATAGCTAGCACAAATTAGTTTTATGAACTGAGCATGATAAAAAATAAACATTAAAATAAAGTGCATTACACTAATTGTTTCATTAAAGCAACACTGCTTTAATGAGACAAATAAAAAATCATACGATCAACATAAGTGATAACAAATAGAAAGGAAGTTCATTAATATATCTAGATCAAATTTAAGGAGAAAAGAAGATAATAAACAATATTTGCCTAAGATCTTAAAGTTCTAATAATTATATGAATGGCTTGTAAACAACAATATATCTTACCATCCCATTTTATCATAATTATATCCTAATGGAATACCACAATTATCTTTTCTAAGAGACAGAATAAATGTATACACCATGGTTCCTTCAAGGATGATTAATCTAAATTATAAGTAAGGAATAAAAAGAACCATTATATACCCTACCCAAACCTATAATATCAGAAAAACATACCACATTATAACCGGAGTTACCTGTTCCTTTTCGGGATAAAAATATTACAAATCCAATCATTAGAGTATACATAAAACATAATTCCATAACCAAACAAGAAGGTAAGGAAAACCAAAACAATCCAACTACAAATCCAATTCCAACTTTCCATGAATAATTTATCAATCAAAGATCAGAAAACAATGTTCACAAACAAAGCAGCCCTAAAGAGGAGTTAATCTCTACTCAAGTTCTTCACAAAGGATAAAGAGTACAAGAGACAAACCTACTCCTTTCCATATAAACTAGGCAAGACTAGTCAACAACAGTCAAACCCAGAAGTATCAATGTAATTAACAACAAAACCTTCTTGGCTGCTAGCTCTCAACATTATTTCAATCAATGATTCGAACAAGGTAGACCAACAGGTCAAGAGAAATCACTATTTCAAAATGGAATCGAGTATAGAGAAGTTAAAACAATGAGCTTATCAAAGATAGAGAAAAGGTAGCTCAACTAAGTAAAGGACCTATGATAAATAATTTCTTTCTACTAAATAAAGAAGTTCCAGTTTCAAACCAATTCAGAATGAAAGTATACTACAGACCCAAACAATAAAATGATCTCAAAAGAATACAAATTTATATAATTTTTCTTTCTCAAAGGAAGTCAAAGACTCAATCGCTGTATCAGTTGATAATAACATCCAAAAATAGTAGCATATCAAGTTCATAATTACCCACGAACCCAAAACTAAATACTTACAATCGCCTCTCCACCAAATACAAAAAGGTAAGTAGTTCATAATTCAAAAGAATCAAACTCAATACAACTGAGCAGAGGAGGTTTCCTTCCTAATTATTTCAGTGTCCAAGGTAATAATCCAAATCTTCGATAAGACCTATATTTATTCAAAGAGATGGAATAGATAGAAAGAACTAGAAATGTTTAATTCTTAAGATGTCTCATTTATAGTTCCCAAGAAATAGGAACAAAATTCAAAACAAAACCCTCACATCCACAAAATTGTGACAGTGGTGCCTGAGAACAAAACAATACAGTCAACCCAGAATGCAAATTTTTTCCAAATAGCCTGGAAAGAGCATCCCATTCTATTCTCACACCCAAACCATCTCAAGGGAGTCGTTACAATCATAAGAACTAAACTTCAAACTTTATAAAGCCAGACGTTTGAAGTTACAAATCTCAAAGATATTTTTAAATGACTCAAACAAGCTCCCACATAGTTCCCTAGTGAGTATTCACTCAAGTAAAGATTTATAAACTTATTCACTTAATGAAAGAATAACCCAATATAAAATAATAGAATAGATTCGAATGAATCGACCCAAATATGAGTTCATACCACTCAAGTGTTAAATATAAGTACAGAGAAGAACCTGAGGTTCAAACACAAACATTCATAACCACACTAATAAAATAATGTGAGTACATTGCTAAATATGAACTCCAAGAAATATTTCAACAATGCATGAGTTTTCCAAACACTGGTTATAAACAAAAAGAAGCTCCAACACGGGTCTATGTCCAAAAAGAAAACCCAACCCAGAATCAAATAAAAATAGAACTCAACGTTCCTTAAGCTCAGATCCATATACTTTCACAAAATTCTGTTCAAATCTCACTAACTTTAAATACAAGATCAAGGGTGCAAAACAGAGATACATAAAAAGTTTCCAATACCATTTTTTACTTGCATGCAGGTCATAAAACTCACACAGAAAGGTAGTTTCCAAACAATACTATTTTTCCATGGATTCAAATCCAACACACAAGGATTCACCAAACTCAAGAAGCAAAAATAACCAGACAGGCATGAAAACAAGAATATCATGAGAGGAGAGTTGTTTTAATGATTCATTTATAAGAACGCAAAGAATTTTAATATTTAGAGCCTATCATGCCTGATAGTGCTTCCAAAAAATTGAAGGAGACTTCTAGATGAGATTCCAACTCTTTTTATCCTCCTAGACAGATCAACAATCAAACATCTCTTCCTCCTATGCCTCAAGTACTTTCCTTAGATCAAAAATAGGCCAAAGAAACCAAAAATAGATTTGAAGTGAAGGTCAAATTGCTGGTTCGAAGAACCAGTTAGCTCTATGCAGAGAAAAATCTGCCATGCATGTAAAACCAAATTACCTCCTACAAACCCACCTTCTAAGTTTTCAAGACAGTTTTCATGTGAAGATCGAGGCTCATAAATGACATAAATTCCATTCAATCCAAAATTCCCACTTATATTTCCTTGCCACTGCCTCCTAAATCTGGCGAATGCCAAATTAACACAAAAATACAATACCATCTATTAGTGGAGCTTCCACGCAGGCCTCCACCAAGTCCACTACCCCCTACCAAATTTGGCAGTACCTTATCATTTAAACCCCTTTCAAATCATTTAAATACCATTGGAACCTTTTCCCTTATGTCATGTAACCCCCTTTAGGTTCCCTTTAATATTTTAGGTTAGATTCAAATAGACTTAGGTTAGTTTAACAATTACTAACATAGGTCCTAGAACATTAGCCATTAGAATTACCACCTTAGGTTAGGTTTAATTCATAACCCTTTAGTTATTAGGTAATAGATAAAATAGCCTAGTATCACTTTAGTAACCCTTCCCTTATTTGCTTAGCATAACGCTTAGGTTAGGTCACCAACCCAATAATAGAATAAGAGGCTTAGGTTAGAATAGTATTCAAATAAGTAAACATAGCTAGGACATAGTTGTTCTTACCTAGATTAGGTACTGTTAGGATAGGATAGTCCTTAGATTTTTAGGACTCTGAAATTCTCCTCAAAAAATTGAATTTTGCTTAAGTCCTTAATTTCCTACCAATATCAATCACCAAAGACTTGGGTACAAACATACATCTGAACAAAAACACATTGAAACAAGACCAAGAATTAGTATCATACAAAGTTCAGTCTCTATGTCCCTTAAACTACTGAATGCCAATTTTACCATTCAGTCTATGAAGAAGACTTGAAACATTCCTTGGATCACTGAAATTGATCCAAAGATGAGTCAGAAGAAGAAATAAGTCCGCAACTCTTAAAACTAAATTGCAGCTCATCTTTCCAAAGTGAAAATGAATTCTTGACAACCATATAATTTTAGTCTAATGATTTTTAAGAACATAAAAGATTTATCCTTATCAAGCATGATCTTCAACAATCAAAAGAACACATATTTATATAGAAAATCACATGTCAACACTTGAATACAAAAAATGAATATATCAGTTGTCGAGGGTGTTACATGATCAAAAACTGGCTGAAGGAATTTTATCCCAAGATCACCTAAAGGATGGATGCACTGGAAGAACTCAATAATCAGTTGGAAAACATTGTCAATAAACTGAATGCTAAGATGAATAAGGCTTTAAATAGGTGAGATACGTAATAGTTGAGCTTTGTCAATAGACACAAGGTGAGGTGGATTCTTGGGAGATAATAGAGGTAGATATAAGGAAGGATTTCCCAATCATTCTTTAGCAATAAACAAATTCCTATTCATCCATCCATTCTTTGATTCTTCCATTTATCATTCTTAATTCTTTCATTCTTTATTCCAACCATTCAAATTCCCACCATTCTTTATTCTTTGAAATTTTTTGATGATGGAGAAAAAGCTTAGTGTGGGGTGATGTCGGGCCTAAGAATATTAACTAAGTCCTAAAGGGCACATGCGCATGCTGGACTAATGAAAAGAATGGCACGCGGGGAAAAATGTGCAAGACAAGGGTTTTAGTAGGGTTTAGGAGAAATCACGACGCATGCACATGGCAGAGTAAAGGATTTTAGGACTTAGTCATATTCATCTTTCCAAGAGAAACTTGAGGAAAAATGTGACCTGACTAGGCGTGCCGAGTGGATAAGGTTCCAGCTTGGTGACTTGGTGGTCAAGAAAAAAATATTCCACGTATGGAACATTCCTAAAAGACATCATTACAGAAAGTGGAGAGCTTGGATCAGAAGAAGAATTCTCCATTGGATGACCACCTTGACACTTAGCAACCGATATGATACTTTAGGAAGGCATGGAGGTGGGTGCTAAACCTATTTATAGAGATGCTCAGATAGAAGAAGAGGATCACCATTCTTGAGAGGGGATCATAGAAGACCATTCTGGAGGAAACGTCATTGAGAGAGTGAGGGGATATAAAGATAATAATTCTAGAGAGAGCATCACCATATAGGTCGATGAGGGGAAGATTCATAGAGAGGATGAAAGGAGAAGATCTATAGAAATAATAGGAGGTTCTAGGGGCTGGGGTTACCATTGGGATATTGTAGGAATGATATCATGTCTAGGGGAATGGGTCTGCTAAATTTTTGTAATAAGGAAAATTAAGTAGAACTTCTAATACATGAGTCATTTTGTCTTGATATATTGGTCTGATATGGCCCCCTTAAATGTAAAATGGTTACTAGATTTATGATCAATCTCAATACATGGTTCTATTCTAAATATATTGTTCATGGGTGTAAACCCTAGTGCCTTTTTCTTTATGTTATGGATTAGATCTGCTCTCTGTATGATGTTTCCCTTGTTATCTGAATGAGTATGTTGATATAATAACTCATCCTATGATTTCAAAATGCATGTATGATCATTTAACTTCCTTCATTTAATATTTTATAAATGAAAACATCTCAAAATGCTCATATAAAGGAGGGTCTTGATGTCCGTGTGTTCCTCGGGTGAGTGCCTAGCACCCGCTGGGTGATAGGATGATGCACATGGGATTATAAGGTTATTCTAAGGGCATAAAAATGACTACATAAGATAACCCCAATAGAATAAAATTATACTACCATGTAGCACGAGTCATTATCGATGATCTACACACTGCATAAATTTAGGAAATATTTGCTAGCGATGCCATTTACCTTTTATACAGACCATATGGCATTAAAATACTTGGTGAAAAATCCTATATTACAAGGGCACATATGTAGGTGGGTCCTATTATTTCAAAAGTTTGAGTTTACGGTTGTTGTTAAACCAGGTAAGAGTAATTTGGGGCCTGACCATTTATCAAGGATTGACTCAGGAGAGTACGTGTAGAACATTAAGGATACAATGTCAGATGCATAACTATTTAGATTTCAGTGCACACCCTATGGTTTAGAAGATATCATTATTTTCTTAAGAACGGGTGTGGATCTAGAGGGGATAAAGGCCTTGGAGAGAAAATAGTTAGCTACACACATCGCTCCCTACATGTTAATTCATGGAGACCTATACAAGTTAGGCTAGGATGAACTCTTGCGCCAGTGTGTACCAGAACATGAGCACACTGTAATCATGGAGGAAGCACATGGTGGAATTACAGGAATGCATGATGTAAGAAATGCCACTGTGTGGAAGATTTTATTGATAGGTCTTTTGTGGGAAACCATTTACTAGGATTATATTGAGTATTTCAAGGTCTGTGATCATTTCCAGCACCTTGGTCAGCCAAGAAAAATTGATGAAATTCCTTTAACACAAATAACTAGTGATGAGCCATTCGAGAAATGGGAAATTGAATTTGTAGGCTCTATTTCACCTGCTACGTAAAAGATGAGTTCACGGTACATCATTACTTGCACTGATTATCTTACACAGTGGGAAGAAGTAGTTCCTACTAACGATTGTATGACAATGAAGACAACTAGATTTTTATGGGAAAACATCATTAGTAGATATGGGTGCACATTGAGTTTAATGAGTGATAGGGGTATTCATTTCCTAAATGAAACTATCAGGATTATGTTGGAAGACTTCATGGTGGCCCATCATAAGACTACCCCTTACCACCCACAAGCTAATGGGACATCAGAAGCCTTAAATTTTTGTTTGAATCACATGTTGAAAAATATTTGTGACGTTGGGAGATAGGATTGGGATGAAAAATTCTCGGCCATGCTATGGAAATATATAATAAATTACAAAAAATTGAACAAAGCCACATCATTTCAATTGGTTTTTGGTGCATAAGCTATTTTTCGGTAGAGTTCATGCTACCCTCTCTACGTATTGTGTGTGTAGTAGGATTGGTCAACAAACAGGCATTGCAAGAGCACATTGATAAGTTAATGAAGTTGGATGAAATATGATTCCTTACTAGATGGAGTTAGAGGAATGAGAAGGCATGACACAATCATCACCTTAAGAATAAGCAATTTGAGGTTGGGAAGATGGTTTTACTTTATGATTCTAAGTTTCTGCGCCATCCTGGGAAGCTTAAATTCCATTGGTTGGGACCATATATTATATTCTTAATACTGAATTCAGGCACGTGACAATTACAAGCACTGGATGGGACACAATTGCTAGGTTATTTCAATGGCAGTAGGTTGAAGAATTACTATAAATAAGGAAATATTTCCAATTAGATTAGGTTTTCCCTAATGCATTTCCCTTTTTTGTGTTTCCTTTTGTCATTTTTTTATTTTTCTTCTCTATTCGGTGTTGTGTTGTGTGTTGATGTGCCAGTAGCTAATTAAATTGGAAGTGATTCCATGCGCAGAGGACCGTGCATACATTTAGTGTGGGGTGGATAAATTGGTAGAAATGTTTGGATATGGTTAAAAAATTATTTGAGAAGATGGACTATTAGCGCAAAGGTAGAAAAATGAGTGTTACAATGTATAAGGTGTTTGAATTTGTGCAGTTGTAAAGGTGTGTTGAGAAAATTTTAAAGACAACGTAGAAGAGAAAAAATGATCGCCTAGTATAACAAGAGGAAGGCGACACCATGTGGAACTACTTGGTGAACAATGTAGAGGTTATGTCCTTTGACACGATGATGTGTGTGAATGAGATCTACGGTAATGAAGTAATATTAGAGTGCCAGAAGATTATAACTATGATACGTGAAGGGGAGTCACAAAAGTTTATTTAAGTGAAATAAAGTGCTTTATTAAAAAGAGACATTAACTCATGTGGTCAAAGGAACTTTAAGGTGTTAAAAAAGTATAAATAGAGGGTAAAGATAGTCATTTCGACTACTTTTCCTTAATGAATTTTTGTGCTCCCTAATTGAAGTGCGATGAGGGTTTCATGAAGAAGAGAAAGGTACTTGTCATGAACCAGTAAAATTGTATAAGCTATGACTTGATCTTGTAGTATAACAAGCACAAAAGAAGACAACATAGCAAAAGGGGGTTGGGTGAGAGAGAAGTATGGAGGTTGTAAGGTTAGGGTAGATGAAGGAAAAGTTAGAAGCAGTTAGGGAACAAAATAATGATAGAAAAAGGAGATGACACCTAATAAATCTCATACAAAGAGACTGATGGTGGAAAAGAAAGAACCCATGGAAGTCTATTAGGAAAATTAGTATCCCCCTGGGGTTATTGAGGTAGATAAGTGGAGCTAAAATTTTTACAGATGTAAACTCAGTGAATTCAACCACATAACCACAAACTATGACAATTTAATGCGAGCGGATATCTACAAGGAGCTACCAAGGTTGGACGAACAAGGAAACCCTAGGGTAGATGATTCAGTGAAGAGGGAGTTGTTAAAAAGAGGTGTCTTATAGCTTTGGGAGGTGTCTTTTTTGCTAAACCTGCATCACTATTCAGATGGTTGATGTCATGAGTACATGAATAATTTTTCTACTTTGCAGGGAGAAGGATGAGACTCATAGGAAATTTAATACATAGGGTAACGATCCTATAAAAAATTGTTGAAGACATGGCCCTCGATTTAAGTGCCATTGCAAAGGTAGAAGAGCTAGCCAAGTAATTAAAATATGATAAGGGGGGAATGGCACACATTATTACGGATCTACTGGACCCAACATTGAGATTCACTTCCCAACTCATTAGTTACAAGTTGGGCTCCTCTGAGAGGTGGACAGACATAAATAAGAGGTTCATTTACATTGCATACAGGGTTTCCAAGTGAGCACATTACAAATTTTCATAGTTTATGTTGATCAAAGAACACTTGATAGAAAAAGCACACAAGAAGTCTGCGTGAGAAAGCAAGTCATATGTAAATGTGCAAATGGATAGGAAGAATGCATGCACGGAGCAAAAGTTTAGTATTTAGGACTCAGGAATTTTTGGGCATGAAGATCTATTTTTAGAAGATGGCATGCAAAACAAACCAATGATGCAGAGACGTGTGCACCACGCATTTTTATATTTTTGGAGGATCATATTCAGAGCACTTTTGCATGGAGGAAATCTAAGAATAAGATTGTCACCTCAGTTAACTATTAGTAGTCTATAGATAACACACTCACATGTGTGGCTATGCATGAAAAAGGCACGTAGATATTAATAGAATGTGGCCTATTTTTTGAATAGATAAAAGCTGAAGGGAAAGTCCCCACCCTAAATATATGTAGTGAATAACCTAGTATAGAGATGATGGATATGAAAAGATAGATAACATAGTGTACATATTTCTGGATTACCGTATCAGATCCATGTGTGCATCGGCATAGATTGATAGTATTGTAAGAAGATTATGTGTTATTGTGATGATTAAGAGATGGAAGATATTGATTGAATCTAAGTGTTATTCCTATGTGTAACTGGGTAGTGCATGTTCTTACTTCTATCATGATTATTATTTAAAACTTTTCTTTCCTAGATCTAGATTTTTCATGCATTGTATAATGATGTATTAGTTATGAACCCATATGATGTAAGTATTAATCATGTTAGCATTCTGATACAACAACCATAAAGAGGGACCTAGTACCTTTTTGCACTTTAGGTGAGCACTCAGTCTAGGATGAGTGATGTGCTAGCATGTCTAGGGTATTATCTAGTGAATTCTAGGCTGCATCATTGGTTCTGTTGCTGGGACCTCTTTTTTAGGTGTTTTCATGATGGTTTGCGATGAAGACGTACCGGTTAACTCTTACAAGTATTGAGGAGTGGATACACAATCTTGAGGAAGAATATGCATAGCGGTTCAGCATTGGATCTGAGTTTAATGAAAACACTTGGGTAGAACATAATTTGAATGACAGTTTTAATGGGAGATTTTTTGCCATTTTTTCCATTAGAATTATATGAGTGGATGATTGCTTATGCATCTAAGAAGAATTGGAGGTATCACACACTTGTCTATACATAGGAAGAATTTTAGGCCCTTTATGATGCTGATCTGATTTGGACTCACACTGTGGATACATAGTTTTGTGGTGTTCTAAATAGTTATATTATGGAATATTCAATTTTGACATATTCTTTCCCAGAAGTAGCTGAATTCTAGTTTTTACAGTATCCTAGAGGAGAATATCTACAAAGTATTCCACTGGTGATCAAGATCTTGATGGTAAATTTGAAGTTGGAGAGTAAATAGATGGCTAACTAAACCTCACCATGCGTGATGGAAGGAACAAGCTTGGTGAAATATGGTATACCTAGCAACAGAAAGGTAGATAGAGGAAAGGTGACTTAAGTATAATGAGGTGCACGAGAGGTAGATAGAGAAGCAGTGTTCCGTTGTAGAAAGTATGGAATTGAGGAGAGAGATGGGTTGTGAAGTATTTGAAGCTCACATAGAAGATGTGGAGCCAGAGCATTAGGAAATCCCCCATCTTGGAAAACATGACAGAGATTCTCCCTTGGCCTCACACAAAAGTGTGCTAGCAGAGACTACCTGGGCCACGGGCGTGCATCTTAATCCAACTGGTGACCTAGCCCTTGTGCTTGGTTTTTCCCATATCCAATACATAAAGTAATTAGCAAGTGAATTTGGGAAATATGAGAACCAGAGTAATCAAAAAGGAAGTACATCAATGGTACGACATACAGATTCAATGTTATTTGGAGGAATATTTTTAGGTGCATCATCTACATAGAATGTAAGCATGCTAAATATTGGATTCACCTCTAGAAGTGGAACTACCACACAAACTATAGGGGTTTAGTATGGTACTACTGTCAAAGCATAGGGGAGTACATATACAGGTCCTATTCCAGCTACAGATGGAGGATCAAGAGGTATAGGTGGTTCTAGTTCTGGTGGATCTAGAGGTTTTGGAGGTAGGGGAAACATAGGAGGTTCTGGATCAGGTGGGCAAGGTCCGCACCAACTCTAGAATATTCATATGGAGATGTATCTTCATCTTCCAGAGTATAGAGGCATGTAGGATGCTCCTGAGCATGTGCACATGTGTGAAATTATGTGGCATGTGATAGGGATCATGGCTTTTGAGAACAAGGCAAGGAAATTTGCTACTACATTACAGGGACATGCACACAGTTGGTATAGGAAGTTTGACCCTGATTAGACTTGCGTGGATTATACAGTGCTGAAGGATGCTTTCTTGAAAGAGTTATATATCCTATAATTTGAGTAGAAGAGTATAAGCATGCTCAAGGATATTAAACAAGTCACTAATGAGAGTGTACGCGAGTATGCTGCCCATTTTAAAACACTCATATCTGATATTTCTTATGATATTCATGCAAGCCAACATGCACAATGGTTTGTTGGTGGATTGATTACACCATTTAGAAGAGCACCATCACATAAGACATACACTGATCTGTGTGAAGTACTGGAAGAATATTTATGTGCTGAGGCTGTTGGGAGCATTGACATTGGCGTTAGTCCATTATTAGAGGTGTAAATTGCAGCTATGGAAATTTTTTTAGAGAAGTTATCAGCTAATTCAGCCCATAAAACACGCACAGGGATTTTTTGTATAGATTATGAAGTGGAAGGTCACACTAAAGATAGTTGCCCTCACAGATATATATGCTTATTACTGTTGGACTATGAGATCTATCATTTGAGTCATGATGCTAGTCACTGTCATTTTTTACAACGTGTGATAAGGAAGAATGTATCTTGTTACTATAAAATTTTCTGGTCCACGACCCATGATACTGAATATTTTTGGTTGATTGGCCAGATCTAGGATGTTATAGACATTGGGGTATGATAAACAAGTGTAATAGATAATCCTAAGGATAAGAATGAGCACCAGGATTAGGATCATAATCAAAAGCACTATGATAGGAATGAGGGGTGTTTTTAAGGAAGTCTTATAAGAGGATGTGGATATCATGGTGGATATGGAGGATGAGGCCGCGATGGAGGAAGAGGTGAGTTCCCTCATGGAACATGTTATACGTGTGGATCTCCTAACCACTGTAGGTGTAAATATCATCAAAATATTGCATGTTATTTTTGTGGAAAGAACCATAGCTATGAAGAGTGCCCGGACTTATATGAGCATCTTAGTAAGTAACATAAGCAAGAAAAAAAAGGCACCAAAATGGTTAGAATCCATCACGCAGTAGAAGATCAGTGGATGCCCAAGATAGCACCAGGACCTGAGGCATTAACAGTGAAGATTACTACATGAGCTGAAGTGGTGTGCACAAGAGAGGCATTGCACTAGAAGCCTATGATCACCAAGGAGGAGGTTTTTCATGCAAGGTACCCAGATCCTACTCATTAGAAGGAAGTTTATCAGGATACCATGGAAGTTCTAAGGAATATTTAGGGTGAGATAAAGTACTTAAAGGAGTAAAAGAAAGAATCAGAGACAATCCCAACTGATATCGATGATTTGAAAGAAGTGTGTAAAATGTTGCACCAAGAAAACATCATTCCACTATTAGGAAGTTGGTTAAAAGGGAACACTCTGTGCACAAGTATTGAGACTGGACGGAAGATCCTGCATGTAAATCTTCCCCCCAATAGCAATGAATATGAAAAGGAAATTACTTTGAATGCTATTGTAGATGGATGGCTATTGAGAAACATATTGATTGATACATGTGTAGAAGTAAATGTGCTTACATTAGATGTATGGGTATAAATGTGGAGGCCTCCATTGCAGCCATCATCTAATGTGTTTTTTATGGAAAACTGGACTAAGGCCACTCCCATATGAGTTTTGAAGGATGCATCTATAATCATATGAGGGGCCAAGTTCACCGAGGATTTTGAGGTATTAGCACTTGCAAAAGTAGATAGTTTTCCAGCCTTGCATAGACACCCTTGGTGTTATACGAATAATGATCACTTGAGATTAAATAAGGGGTATATCAGCTTTGAGAACAAGGAGGAAAGGGTTTTTATACCTTTGATATATGGGAAGTCTACACC